>KZ451951.1:2030057-2254498 GCA_002786265.1 Apostasia shenzhenica
TAATTTAAATTGAATTATATATTAAATATAGAGAGATAAATTAAAATATTATATATATATTTTTTAAATAAATAAAAATAAAGTAAAATAAAAAACATAAATTATAAATTTTATTATAAAAAATAAGAAATTAAATTATATTGTTTATGATTAAAAAGATTTAAAATAATATTAAGCAAAAAATTTTATTTATAATGCAAGTAAATTAAAGTAAAATTTAAATTTTTTTAATTATAAAAATTATAATTTAATTTCTTATTTTTTATAATAAAATTTATAATTTATTTTTTTATTTTATTTTATTATTTTATTTTTTTTAAAGATATATGCGTAATATTTTAATTTTGCTTCTACCTTCCTCCCTCTCTTCTCTCTACTTTCTCTCACTTTCCGCCCACCTTCTCCCCTTCTCTCCTTTCTCTTTGCCTACTTCTCTCTCCTCTCTCTCCTCTCTCTCCTCAACCGCCCATCTCTCTCTCTTTTCTTTCCTCTCTCTTTCTCTCTCTCCCTCTCTCTCTTTTCTCTCTCTCTCTCCATCATCTCTATTTCATATATATTATTTAATATGTAATTAAATTGAAATTACATATTATTTAATTTAATATAATTATTATAATTTAATAATAATATAATTAATAATTATTAATTCTAAAAATTAATTTTATTTTATTAATTTTTAAAATTTTAATTTTATTAATATTGTAAATTTTTAAAATTCAAATTAAAATTTAAAATTCTGCCGCCTTATCTCTCTTCTCTCTCCCCCCATTCGGCAACCATCCATCTCTCTTTCCTCTCTCTCCTTTCTCTCCTCTCTCTCTCTCTCTCCTCTCTCTCTCTCTCCTTTCTCTCTCCAACGGCCCATCTCTCACCTTTCTCTCTCCATCCAGCCGCCTCATCTCTCGCTTACATATATATATATATATATTATTTAATATGTAATTAAATTTAAATTATATATTCTTTAATTTTAATTTAATAATAATTATTATAATTTAATAATAATATTTTTAATAATTATTAATTCCAAAGATGAATTTTATTTTAGGAACATTTACATATATAATAAATTTTATTTTTTTTAATTTTTTAAATTTTGAAAATGAATAATATGTAATTTAAATTAAATTATATATTAAATATAGAGAGATAAATATAGAGCGATAAAATAAAATGTTATATATATATTTTAAACAAATAAAAATAAAGTAAAATAGAAACGTAAATTATAAATTTTATTATAAAAAATAAGAAATTAAATTATAATTTTTATGATTAAAAAGATTTAAAATGATATTAATTATGTTTAATATATTCTTTGTATTTTTATATATTAAATGATAATTATTAGAAAGAAGAGAGATGGGCAGTTGGAGAGTGAGAGGAGAGAGAGAGAAAGAGAGAGAAAAGAGAGGAGGAGAAACGACAGAGAGAGAAGCGGCATTTTATGAAGAGAGAGAGGAGGAGAAACGACAGAGAGAGAAGCGGCATTTTATGAAGAGAGAGAACAGAGAGAAGCGGCAGAGGCTAAAAACAAAAATCCTATTTGTTCACCACCTGTACCATCTTTAATAAAGATATATATATATAGGTTCATATTTTTTTCTTTTAGGAATTTTTATATACATGTCATACAAATCTATGTTTATTACATCACACACCTTTTTCACATAAAATAACTACCATATAGTACAAATTTTATAAAAAAAAGTTGTGTGCATTTATGTGACATGTATGTAAATTCCCTTACTTTTAATGTACTGTCATGAGTTGATCTTTTAGGTTAATATGAAAAAGGGACATCTCCATTTTATTTCAGTGATGTTGATCATTCCTTTTTCTAGTGTAAATGCCACTGATTTTATTTCAGTGATGTTGAAGCCCTGTTGGGTTTATCGAATAATTGGTGAACAAATCGATTAATCAGGTCGCTGAAATAGGGCTCAAATGAAGCAGCAGTGGTATCTTGCGGTTGGTCATCGCGTGTGAGATGCGGCTGGAGTGGCTCGGGTAGCTTGGTGTAATCGGCGGTAGAAACAGCTTCGCTTGGGGGGGAGGCTTCGGCACAGATGCGTAGTAGCGCACTATTGGCGCACGTAGGGTGTGCAAGTGAACCCCAGCGTGCGACTAATCTTGCGGGAGCTTGCTAGGGCAAAGGCTCGCATTAGTCCCGCTCGCGTCCTTACTCATGCTCACAACCTAGCATGGAGCTTGCAGGGCTCCTGCAGGCTCTAGAGCTCAAGTAAGTGAAGGCCGTGCACGAGGGCTGGTCATGGCTGGTAGCATTGTTGAGGCGAAGGTAGAGGTAATGGTGAATCTATTGCATGAGGCTGTCAAATAGAGCAACCGATGAGTGAGGTAGAGCTAGCAAGAATACTAGGAGGCAATGGTTAGTATATATACATATATATATATATATGCTCTCAGAATCTCAAAGTTCATTTCATTAATCATAAAAAATTCTACTACACTACTAAGCAATCTCTTTATATACCAAATGTGTTTTATGTCAATTAATGAAAATACAAATCAAATAATTATGGCGAATCTTCGTTGTCTTAAATTAGTTCCAAATCTTCAATTAAATCGACATCAAATAAATCAATTTACCGAAACATTCTTTTATCAAAATATAAATCATCTCAAATCTAGATCCTTTTAATCTAAATCTAGAATGAATCAAAATGCATGTTCTCACGTATCCCCATTCTTAAAATTGTCATTTTTATATTGAGTTTTGACAGGCTAATGTTGCTTTTGCTGCAATTAAAGAAAGAAAGGCTATTGGGAAGATCATGATTGTGCTTCGTGATAGTTCTGGGAGATCCAGGCTCTAAAATCCGCAGGATGAGCTGCAGGCAGCATTCAGGTCAATAATCTGTTTATTTTGGCTTCTGGAATTTTGGTTGCCTCATCTCTGTATGTGTACTTTCATAAATTTGCAAATGGAAGCAGTAATAAATATGATATGTATGATTAAAATATTTGATCACAAATGTTTGCGATGGAGAAATATTGGGATGTGATTATGAGAAGTTTTTAATGTTCTTCATCTGTGAAATTAGTTAATGGTGTTAAATTTGATTCATTGCTATACTGCTCTTTGTTAAACGGAAAATTTGATTATTGCTAAAATAGTTATGGTAAAAAAATTTATATCATTAAAAAAATTCTTAGAAAATTATTTTATATTTTATTTTACATAAATTTAATATTAAATAATTACTCTATTTCACATTTAATATAATTTTTATTAAATCAGTTAATTTTATTTTATATTTAATATAAATAATTTATTTTATATTTTATTTTATATCATATATTTTTAAAAAAAAATTAAATTTTTTTCAAATTATTTCTTCTTCCAATCAAATTAAGTTGTAACTTGTAAGGTCCTGTTTGATGCGAAAATCAAAATAATATTAATTTAAATAATAATAATAAATATATTTTTTTAATTATTTTACATGAATTTTAATAAAAAAAATATTATTTTATTTCGTATATTTAAATAATTTTAATAAAAAAATTAATTTTATTTCTCAACTTAAGGATACCACAAATGATAGAAAAACTTTGGCTGAGCTGGGGTATACAGAAAAGGGGAAGGAGCCTGCGTCAGTCGCCAAGCCCCAAACAATCCCTAAGGGTGCCACAGGGATTCTTATAGGGGATAAGGAGGAAGGGAATAAGGTCGACAGAGGCCATGAAAAGGAGAGGATGGAGGGACCTTCTCTAGAGTTAGTTCTCAGGGAGATTTCCGGAGAAAAAAGGGGTCCCACTGGAAGCACAGGCCCAGAGCCCCCATTAAAAAAGGCGAGAAATGCGGAGGAGGAAGGCTTTTGCGGGACATACTTGATGTCATACTCGCCCAGCTCAATAGACCATTTAAGCAGTTTTTCCGAAACCTCCGGAGTGTAGTATCTTTAGGAGCGGTTGGTCAGTGACAATCTGGATAGTATGAGACTGAAAATATAGCCGTAGCTTCCTTGCCATCACCAGGAGAGCCAGAGCAAGCTTTTCCAGCGTGGGGTATCGGCTCTCAGTGTCTAGGAGTATGTGACTGATATAAAATATTGGATGTTGTACTCCCCGATTGTCGTCAACGAGGACTGCTAAGACTGTGGTGTCAGACACACCCAAGTACAAAGATAGGACCGCTCCTTCCTTTCGTGCCACTAATATCGGGACCGAAGTTAGGTATTTCATCAGTCCTGTGAAAGCAGCTTCGCACTCATTAGTCCATTGGCCCCCCTTGTTGCTGCGCAGGCATCGAAAGAATGACAAACATCGATCCCCGACTTTTGAAATGAATCTGCCCAGGCTGTTGATCCATCCTGCTAGTTTTTGAACTTCTTTTGCCGTTTTTGGAGAGGGCATGCTTAGGATCGCCGAGATTTTATCTGGGTTGGCTTCTATTCCCCTGGCCGAGACTAGATAGCCCAAAAACTTTCTTGAGACTGCACCGAAGGTACACTTGGCAGGATTAAGCTTGAGGTTGAACCTTCGGAGGGTGTCAAGTGTCTCCCTGAGATCGTTGAAGTGTTCCTCCAAGGTTTTGCTTTTGACTAGGATGTCGTCGACATAGGCTTCAAGATTCCTCCCCCTTTGATCTTTGAAGACGGCATCAATCATGCGTTGGTAGGTAGCACAGGCATTTTTGAGACCAAAGGGCATGACGTTGTAGCAATACGTGCCGAAGTCAGTGATGAAGGCAATCTTCTCTTCATCTTCCTTGGCCTTCCAGATTTGATGGTACCCAGAGAAAGCATCCAGGAAGCTCATAACCTCGTACCCGAAGGTACGATCTACCATCGTATCAATGCGTGGGAGAGAATGTGTCTTTGGGGTAGGCCTGATTCAGTGTTCGGAAATCCACGCACATTCTCCACTTTCCGTTGGCCTTTTTCACCATGACTATGTTGGTGAGCCATTGGGGGTATCAAACCTCCCTGATAACCCGCTCCAAGTAGTTTATTGACTTCTTCTCTGATAGCGTCCTGCCTTTCTCCCGTCATCACCCTCTTTTTTCTGTGTTATAGGAGAAGCAGTGCCCTGATTTACCAATTTGTCAAGCAGAGCTCTGAGGCCGCGACACTTATGAAGCATGTGCCCATAGTTCCCGTTGAACTCACAATAATTGTCGGCAACTACTCTGACAGGGGTGCTGGCTTGGGTCTGGTAGGTCGGACCCACCCTTGTTTGACAGCCGCCGCATAGACTTCAGGGAGCGGTCGAGAGAAAGGATGCCTCTGGTGCTGGACGACGTGTTGAGGTTTCGCCTACATCCACCGAGCGACCAGAGAAGAAGTTTCACTAATAGAAGAAGGTAGCCGTGAAGGCTGAACAAAGAGCTTACAAAAAAAAAGAGAGAAAGAAGGAGAAAGAGAGCTTTTCTTGTTCTCAAGCTCCTGCTTTACAAGAGGTGGTAGAAGATGGATCTCCGTTCCTCCTAGTTAGTTGGTCTTTTTCTTTTTTCGATCTCCGAGGACTGTTCAGAGGTATTTGTAGGCAGTGGGTGGTGCAACTTCATCTTAATTTTTCGGAGAAAAGGACTCTGAGTTCGCGCTGCTTGTCGGCCGCCGAAGGGGCCAGAAGCTGCAAAAGAAGGGTGTTATCTTTTAATATTGGTATTTTTTTTGGGGATCCGTGCTAGCCGGAGCATGCGAATCCTTGATTTGCGGGTCTGGAGAAAGTGTCTTTGTACGGGGAACGACGCGGTGGACCAAGCTTGAATGCGACAGGCACCGTTTTGTAACATCGGGGACGATGTTACAGGGATGGTCCTGGCTCGTCGTGGATGAGACTTGGCTGTATCTTCGTGTCCGAAGTTTGACCTAATCAGAAACTTGTGAGAACAGAAATAAGTTAGCAAATAAATAAAAGAGCTGGAGGCCAACAAGACGCTACGTGTACGACCAGTATGCAGCGTAGGAACCACGTGTTAATAGTGATAAATATTTTTTTTATTTTTGAGTTCAATAAAGATTGGTTTTTGAATGGGCCTTAAATTTCAAATCAAGAAAGTTAATTTTATTTTATATATTACATAAATGTTAAAATAAAAATTGATTGTTTTCAAAAAATAAAAAAATAAAAATAAAAACTGATTTTATTATCTCTAGGAATAAAACATAAATAGATATTCTCAGGCCTCGTTTAATTCGAGCTTTTTTTTTAAATATGAAAAAAAATTATTTTATTTTTTAAGTTTAATAGGAGAAAATTTTGTTTTACTATTAGAAAATTTGTAAAATATGAAATACTTTCAATTCTAATATTTGTATTTGTATTAGATGTGAAATAAAATTGATTTTTATAGTTGAAATTTATATTGGACAAAAAATTCACCTCGAATAGGGCTTGGATCCGAATTGGATCCAATGATAATAGGCAGTTCGAGGATACCTGTAACTCTAAAAAAGAAATGGAAAAAAGGAGTATTAAGGCAACGCGAGGCTACTGGTAATTCCAAAGGAAGAACAGAGGAAGAAGTGGAGAAGAGAATTTCTATAATCATTGTTGCATACCTTTTATTGCACAACAGGCACCTATTTAATTCCAAAGATAATATCAGAAACTATCCTTTTTAACAAGCTCTGATTGACTCACTTGCCCTAGTTAAAACTCATTCTAGATCTATTATATTTTATTAACCATAAGACTTGTAGACTAATTGGGTTTCTCTTTTATTTTGTTTAACTTAAGCTTCTGGAAGATCAAAGCTCAGATTAGGTTTTTATCCAACCCATGGAAGAGTTCTTCCTCATCTTGCTGCTCCTCTGCTGCGTCGATCGCACCAGCGGTCGCCTCCGCCTCTTCCACCGATGTCGTGCATCCCCCTTCAGTCGGAAGGGCTTTACCTTCAACATCTCCGGACACCACCATTGTCGTCACCACAACAGGTTGCCAGCAATCCCCAAATAATAAAGTTTGTGATACACTCCAAATACCTTAAGCCGTAAATCTTAAATCCTAAATGAAAAACTTTCAAATCTCATACAGCAGGTTATAATCAGCCCTCAAATCAACACAAAAATCTAAAATCTTTAATTTAATAATATCTATAAATAACTTTCTATGAGATTATAGAATTATTAATCAAAAGATATTTAAATATCATGACATAATACCAAGATAACAATGAACCAAACGCTTCCTAAAAATTATCTATTTTTTATTTCTTTTAAGACACCGGAACTAGATTGCAATTTGAGCGTCAATTGAGAAAAGTTTCTTAACTGCACTACAGAAAGTAACTACACAGCAGGTTGTGATCAAATCCACCAATATTATGAGGTTTTTAATACTGACAAAGCCTCCTTTGTTGTTGCAGAAATAACAGCATCAGAAGCATTTGGCAAGTAGTAGTACTTTCCTGCAAGAATAATAATGAAAAGAAAGTTTTTATAATTATTATTTTTTCAAAGCTTGCATAAACCTAACAACAACGACAATAAAATAACCATCAAGCCTTTATCCCACTAGATAGGGCCGGCTATATGAATACTTTATTTCCATTGCACTTTGTTAAATAATTAATCCTCATTTATCTCTAAGTATGTAAGATCCTTTTTGATAGCTTTGTATTACATCTTATTTGATCTTCCTCTTTCTCTTCTTTTTTTTATATGGACAAGATCCAATAACTCAACTCTCCTTATTGGAGCTTCCATCGATTTACGATTTATATGTTCAAACTATCTAAGCCGACTATCTCTGGACTAATCGTCAATTGAGGCTACTCAAATTTTTTCGTCGATATACTCATTTTTTATTTTATCCTTTCGTGCATTCTCACTCATTTACCTTAGTAACTTCATCTTTACGATGCTTATTTTATTTATATGTTTTTTGCTTTATAGGACAGCATTCAGCACCATATAACATTGTTAATCTTATTATAATTCGATAAAATTTTCTTTTAAGTTACATAACACATAAGATGCACTCTTCTATTTTATCCATCCTGCTTAGATTCTACTAATAACATTACTATTTATTTAACTGTCATTTTATATGATTAATCTAAAGTATTTAAATTACTCTCTTTCTAATAACGTGATCATCAATTGTCATCTCATAAGAAATTTTCAGTTTAATTGTAACCAATTTTACACATAACAAGTTGCAACATGCTAGGGTCGATAGAAAATAATCGAAACTAGCAAGTCTCGATTTTTTTTAACTCGATCTATTGGATAACTCTGTGTCCAGCATCGAGCTTATATTCATTACACAAAAATGTCAACAACTCAAGTTCAAGCCAAAAATGGAATCGATAGAAGTTGATTACGAGTTGACTCCAACAACAAACTTTTAATAAAACAATATCATAATTGATCATGTTTCATTTGGTATCTGTTCACATCTTGCCTTCCCAGCGCTTATATGAGTTGCCTGCTTGCTCGGGCAACAATTTCTCAAGCCACAACACCTGATGTAGGTGTTGTGGTTATGGCATGCAATGCCGTGACATCAACTCACAAGAAGTTAACATATGAACTGTATTGTCGAATTTACTTAGGGGGCGTTTGGTTCAGTGTTATCTCAATGTCAGTGTTATTTAGATGTCATGTTATCTAAATGTCATTGTCATTCATCAATGGACATTTGTTTGGTTCAATGTTATGATATTAGAAAAATATCATTGTTATCCAAATTATTTTTATTTAGTTGGAAGTTATTAACATTATAATGACAAATTGATGGTGTCATCTTGAGATGTCGCCCAATTTGGGGTGACATCTAGATGTCAATGTATAATGGCATTTTTGTAATTAATTATAATGTTATTTAAAGATGTCGTTAAACCAAACAACTTCTTTCTAAAGATAACATAACATAACATTGAGATAACACTAAACCAAACGCCCCTTAGTGATATATTCTGAATCAACTTGAACCACTCATTTTGAGTTGATAAGAATTGAAACTGACTTGAGTTTGGGTTAAGATAAGAATTTTCAAGTCGAATTCAAACTTACACAAACTTGATCAAACGCTATAGTACAATAAAATGCTAATCCTACGAAATGATGACGACATCTTATATATGGAAAATAATTTGATTCATGTGGAGAAGCTTACCTTGTGCAACCCTTGCAATCTCCTTGGCAAATCCAGTAGATACAAACTTGTTTTCAGTGTCTACTACTAAAAGAGACATCCCTGCCTTGTATATCTTTCCAGCCACATCTAAAATCTCATCCTGAAAGAAACAGATAATTGATCAGATTCTATGAACAAGAATTATTATACAGTAGGTGCATATATAGAGAATGGATTATTATCTATATTTCCCTGAATTTAAATTGTAAATACATTTTTTTAAAACTTCAGAAACAGGAAAACAAATGTGAAGTATAAGCATCTTAAGAACTAATTATCTATGTGCATACAAAAAATTTTAAGAATGCATCTTAGTGTATGGTATTTGCAAATAATATAGTTTTAATAAAATATACTTACAAGAAAATTTTAGCAGACGATTTATTTTAGTATTGGACAACCAAAAATCAGAATTCACAAAAAACAAAACTTTGAGGCAGAAAGGAAAATATAGGGTGAATATGTGGGAAGACATGAAAGGATGAATTAACAAATATTTATAAAAATGTACGCATAAATTAACATAAGTATACCAAGAACAGAAATAATTAATATTGGATTGTACAATGAAGAGTGTGATTTACCATTTAAGACATGCACATAACATTATTTGAATTAAATTTGAAAAAAGGAATAAGCAAGACATAATTTGATTATAAGTGATGCAAAATACTTATCTCGAGCATTGGCCACAAAAGCAATGGGAGTAAAGCTGATCTCAGAACAATTTGACAGACAAACGCAAAAAACAGTGCAGATATTAGCAAACAGCCAATAGCTTCAGACATTGTTTCTAACTCATCAGTGGCCACTTTGAACAAACCAAATATCAAAATTTGTCTACACAACACAAGGAAGAAGGTGGAATGATTTTCTCGACAATTAGAATAATAGATTGAAAGCATACGGGAAGACTCAAGTTGAGGGAGTAATGGAGAATGTGGAATTCACCAATATGGGTGCCAACAAGACTAAAGCATAAGGCAAAAAAAAAAAAAGGAAAAAAGGCAACAAATCTAAGGCCGTGGTGGAGCAAACTGAGGTGGTGCTTATGGAAGAAGTTGAGGCTCCTATAGAGGTCTCAGCAAACAAGAGGTGAAGGAACAATAAGAAGGGTACCAAAATGGTGCTGGAGATGAGCCTCTCCCCTACACCTCATGAATAAAGTTGGAGATGAGCCTCTCTCCCACACCTCATGAATAAAGTTATCTTTTGAAACTGTAGAGGTACAGGAATAAAATCCAAAAGTTCCCAAAACCACCTCAACACCTTAGTGAGAGATGGAGGTTTGCTTATATCCCCTTGCATAAAAACCCAGGAGGGATTATTTTGCTTTGGGATGACAATAAGGTCAATGTTCACATCATACTTGAGCATAGGCAGGTTTTGTTGGTCAAGGCTACTTAAATGTGGGAGATGCATCATCGGTGGAGTGTGTGTTTAAGGCCTTGTTTGGTTGAAGAGCTGCTTTTAAGTAAGAGAGATAATATATTAATTTATAAGTTTGATGAGATATAAAATTATTTTAATATTAGAAAGTATGCAAAAATGTAAAATAAATTTAATTTTAAGGTTGAAGTTTATGTTGGATAACAAATAAAATTGATTTTTAATACTGAAATTTGAGATGAATGAAATAAAGCAATTAAAATTTGTGAAATTTTGAAATATTAATAAAATAATATTGGGGTTCTTTTGAACCTTCAACCAAGCAAGGCCTAAAAGATGATTATCAATGGAGGGTGCTCTAGGAGGTTTCACAGCCACAGTTGAGTCCAAAAGTGCCAAAGGTGATTGGAAGTGACTTCAACTTTGTAATGGGTTGTTTAGATATGGTTGGCGGCGCAGCTCCCAATTTAAAGACAAACAGAGAGACTCCTGGGTATAAAGGATGATTTGCATGGGAGGCCAAGTGATAAATGGGCACATGATTTAGTTGGTGGAGGAGGGTACATCAGTTTTATTTATAGACAAGTTGTGGATATCCACACTACCAGTGAGCCAGTGGCCCACATCTCCCCACCAACAACAGGATCTTTTCTACTAATGATTTCCTTGCAGATTAATCTTGAGGCAATGGAGAGAACGGCCAAACATAATAGACGGGATACGCGGCTTCAATTAGAGGTTGCAGCCCTCTATTATTGTTGGCTAACCCATAACCACAAAGTACACGGTAAATTGGTCCCCTACCAAAGGCTATCATAGTAACTATGCTAAACATCATAGTTAATGATCAATCCACCATAGAAGCGACTGGATCCCAAAAGCTCGTCTAGGGCAATGTATCCCCTCTGATACTTGGGTTCCCTTAACTTTTGAATTGATCAAAATTAACTTTGATAATTCAATACGAGGTGCAACCAGAGTTAGGTATATCATTAGGGACCATTTGGCGGATCTCATCCAAGCTAGAGGCAAAAGAATCCTAACTAGTGCAATTCTCATCGCAAAGAAATTGGCTTCACTTGAAAGATTGATGGCGATCCTAGATGATATCCTGAGGACTAAAGGGTTTGGTTAGAGGGAGACTTTATGGAGGTGCTTCAGTTTATCCAAAATGCTAAAACAGGTTGTATTAATATGGAATAACCCGAAGACAACCAAACCTCACATGACACCATAGAAGGACATCAACATAGTAAACGGTAGGGAGGGACTTGCTAAGAGCCTTCATACACTGTATCAACTTGCGGTACAATAAGAAACTTAGGCACATAAAGAGGGACAACACTAGGATTTGGTGCAATTAGCATCTGGAAAACACTTGTAGTAGCTACAACAAGCGCAAAAGAGACTACTTGAGCCTTCGTTGAAAGCACTTTAGAGACCCACCAAGAGACTTAAGGCGACAAATACAATCCATGATGTATCACATAGAGACCTTGTTCTCAAGCATGTTGTACAAATCCTCCTATCGTTTCACTTTTGTAAAATTATACGTCTCACGTAACGTAAATAGCGCATCCAATATTTTGGCACATCATACTACATTAGGTGATTTTTGTTGAGAGAGGAGTATACCACTCCCAATTGATCTTTTCAATATAACTAAAGAAAATGTTGGATAACTCCTGTATTTTAATGTTTTAGTTTAATGCTAAATGACAACACTAAATTTCAAAAAAAAAAAGTTGAGCATAAACTTAGAATTCATAACAAATTGTACTAGGAATGAGTTCCAAAGCAACTATGAAGTGCAATCACATGACAAGTTCTAGATGCCCGAGGAAACATCAAAACCAAACACAAAAGCATGATGTTATTATAAGACAATACTAAAAAGACTAATTTTGGTTTCTATGTACCTTCAATTCCTGAGCAGAAGGCTTAGGAGCGCCTGAAGAAATGGCAGCTTCTGGATTATTAGATTTTTTCAAAGATACATTAGCTCTTCCATCAGTAATGGCAACAATCATAACACGGCCAACATCTCCACTCTTCTCAGCATTAAGCCCCACTCTAACAGCCTAAGCATAAAGATGATTGTTTGCAATATATAGAGAAATATGCTAAAAGAAGAGAAATGGCAGAAAAAAAAGGAAAGGCAATGATTCGTGAAATGTTATACCGTGCATAGCCCATGGGCTAAAGGAGAACCACCACCACATGGTAGTTTCTCAAGACGTCTTCTTGCCATTGCAATTGACCTTGAGGGTGGAAGTAGAACCTCTGCAAAATCCCCCCGAAATGGAATGATGGACACCTGTCTTATGAAACAAAAGAATTTTAGCTCTTTCATTTATTTTTCAAAAGAATTTTAGTTGTAATAGAAAGCTGAATCAAATGCCAAAGAAGTTTACAGAAGATAATTAAGAAATGGTCATATCAATAACTATGTTCTGTAATTAGCCACTTATATGCTGAAGACCCTCTAGCATGGGCTATTATTGCAAGTGGATCTCATACCCCGAAGCATCTGGAAGTAGAAAGCATCCCAACACATAAAAAATATGTGCTCAGATACAAAATCAAGTCATCTACTAGGTCCTCGTATGAGGATCGAGAAAAAAGTGATAGTAAAAATTGTAAAGGCATGCATGTTTGGGCCCGAGTTTGTCTCATCGTAAAGGTAAAAGTCACCGCTTGATTGCAGGGGTTTTGATAAACCTGATCTAGTGGTCCGATCTAGCTGTTGTCCCAATAGCTCATCACAACAGTTCGACCAACTCTCTCACCTACGTGCAAAGCTAACCTATGAGCGATCAACAGAAGGATGTTTGTCTTTGCATAGGCCCAAGAGTATCGCATTTATGGTTGCGTGCAAATCAACATTCACTACGATTAAAAGAATAGCAGGGGATTACCAAAATAATCTTTCTTAAGTGTAGTTCATGCTTACATGACTTAAAGGTTCATTCAAAGCAGAATTTCAAAATCAACAATTCAACCTTGAGAATGAATTCAAAGAAAATAGTTACAAAGAAGAAAAATTTATTGCAAAATGAAACCTCATTGATTATGATTGATACATTTTAAAAAGGGTAAATACCACTCAGGTCCTGAAGTTAGAACGTAATATCAAATAAGTCAATTATTTTGAAAAACTATTATTTAGACCATTGATATCCATTAAAATTTTCAAACTAACCATTTAAGTAGACTTAAATATTTCACATAGGTCTTTATAAATGGTTTCTATTAATTGTCCGTGTTTAAAATTCAAAAATCTATTTTTATATATTATCGTTAATTTGACAAATAGTAGAATGTCTTTATGAAAAATCTTTTGTCTCCTTCCTCTTAACTTAACTATCACCGTAGACCTTGACTAGAGCAAGTGGTAGAGGGCTGGCCAAGGGGTTCTCATCCTCTATCTTAACAGAGATTGGGGACTGAGCTGCAATTAGAGCAAGACGGTATTGGATGAAAGGTGATGTTGAAGATTGCACTACGAAGAGGATGAGGGAGGAGGGAAGAGCCAAGCTGGAGCTAGAGGACACCTTGGATTGCTTTCTTTCCGGTCTCCATCAGCAATAGTGCTTCCGATAAAGCTGCAGGAATCAACATCGCTGGAGGTTTTTCTCCATCTTTCCATTCCAATTTGAATAGGTGAAAACAAAAAAGCTTTCCCTATAAGTGCTTCAGAGTTTTTTCTTTCCTTGAGAAATTTTAATCAAATGTAGTAGAGAAAGACTGATTTTGATCATTTGAAAGGGTCATGCTCAATTCTGGTTGGCTTGAAAGGGTTTCATTTATGCTTATTTCTCCTTCTTGTGAATTCTGGGAATAGTTAGTGATGCGGAACAAGAAGAAAAATTGCAAATGATAATATTATATTAATTATATTTAGCAAAATTAATTGGAAAGTTATTTTAACTAAGAATAAAAAATATTTTCTAGATAAATTATATGATAAATAAGATTTTTGAATCCCGCAAATTAAGATATTTTAAAATTAAAATTAAATTGGATCGTATGATAAATAAGAATTTATTAACTTGACTTAGGTGCGTAGATTTAAATTCGTATAAATCAGATCCGAGGTTCAAGAATTTAGGACAGACGCCTCACAGTTAAATTCAACAGTAATTGACACACACAAATAAATTCGGGTGTCGCACAATTAGAGCCAAATGAATAATTCAAGTCAAGCGAATAATTTATGTTGAAGTCAAATATCAGTTTAATGAGATTCGAGAAGAATTTACCAGTGATTTGATCGGAGAAGAGTCACTGACTGAGTAACTGATCTGATCGAGGGCGACCCGTGAATAACACGCAACAGCGCCGAGGGTGACAGGCAGGCGCAGGAGCGCGCGGGCAGCGCCGGGCGGGCGGGCTGGAGCAGGAGCGCGCGCGGGCAGGCGGGGGAGGGCGGGCTGCGGCGGCGGACGCGCAAGCAGGCAGCGCAGGCGGGCGCGAAAGCTGGCAGGCGGGCGGGCTGCGACGGCGGCGGGCAAGCGGTTGCACGGGCTGGCGCGAAGACGGCGGCCGGGCGGGCTGCTGCGCGGCGAGGGCGCGCGGTTCTCTTTGGGCGTTTGCTACGCTCGCATGGCGGGGCAGCGCAAGGGCAAGGGCGGCGTGAGTTGGCGGTGGGAGCCAGCCGGGGGAGCCGCGGCGCCAGGGCCCAGCGCCGTCGCTCTGTGGCGCGGGGCTGCGGGAGCGCTGGCGCTGGCGTGCGTGCGGGGCTGCGGGACGCGCTGGACGCTGGCGGGATGCGGCGCGTTTCTGGCTGCGGGAGCGCCGGGCATAGGCGGCCAGAGTCGGACGCGGGCGCTCGGGGGGGGTGGGGGGGCGGGGTGGGGGTTGGGGGCGGGGGGGGGGAGGGGGGGGGGACGTGCGAGGCCCCACGCCGGGCTGCGGCTCGGCGGGGCGAGGCTAGAGCGGGTGCGGCGGCGGCACGGTTGCGCTCTTTTGGGCTGGCGCGCTTGGGCGGCGTCGACCTTTCCAGGTGGCGCGGTGGCCGGCGGAAGGCGACGGGCGTTTGGAGGGCGGAGGAGGGTTGAGCAGATGAGGCCAGCGGGCGCGGCGGCGGTTTTCCCAAACCGGTCAAGAGAGGAAGAAAGGGGAAAGTGGGTTTGGGGAAGTTTAAATCCTAGGGGCCTTGGATTTTTGGTTGAACTGTAGGAGGAAAGTTTTTTTTTTTTTTAAAAAATGGATAACTAGGCTTATTTTGAGGATTGCTCCACCAAGGCTAACGCCTACCCTTTCCTTCACGCGCGGAAATATGACGCTGTCAAGTCCGGATGCTAGGCTTGAGGAAACATCAAACACATATTTCATTTCCATCACGACAATACTGCTATTGTTCTTACAATGCAAGCGACCTCTTTATATAGAAGAGATCTCATATAAATTTAATAAATACAATACTAAATGCACGGAAATAAAAATACAATAAATAAATAGGCAATATGGAACTAATTTATTACAATAAATATAACATGGGCAGCTCTCAAATGTGGTGAGGTCTTCAAAATCTTCGCAGATATGCTTTGAATTCAAATCCAATCAAATTTAAATAAGGCTATGATGGAAATCTATAATAGCTGAATGATTTGAATTTTGATTTAGCACATGCACGGTGCATCTCTAACACATCACAACTTCGATGCTGTCCACTGTGTCCCAGCCATTTCCTCTCATGTGGGAGGAACTCAAACCACGTCGGTATGGGTGAACACGGCGACCGGTGTGTCTCCGAGTGGGTCCAGATTCAACTGAACATGCCTTCTTGAAAAGTGGGGAAAATTCTCCACCGAACAGCAATATCAACTGATAATCTGAATTCTATTAAAATTACTTGCTCAACAAGTTTATTCAATTAGCTCTATAAATTATTGAGGTGGATTTTTGGCTGGTGGTCTCGTGGGTAAAGTTATACTCAATCAGGGAATAAAAGGCTATTGCTCACTAGGTATTACTGTTGGGTACCTGATAACCAATGAGATCTGAAATATTAAAAAGGTATAACTATTCCCCATGATCTAATAATAATATTAGCAAACTTTTCAGTTTGACCCAATTTTAATAAAAATTTTAAAATAAATTAAAATTAGAGGATTTAATTAATTTAAATTGCATAATTAAAAATATTTAGAAATTTTGTCTACACTTATTATTATAGTAGCACGTCATTAATTTTACTGACTTCATTTATTTTATAATATAAATAGATAATGAAATGACACCTACCAATGGAACTAAATAAAATGCAAACACAATGATCTGACTAGACTCAAGCTAGCGATATTAAAAAAAAAATTTTATGTATGGTAGACTAGATTCTGATTATCAGGCATATGAAGAAATTGGTTTAGCGAGTCACAAGGAGAGCGCGGTTCTCTATAGCAGTGCCATAAAATGTTCTCCAGAAATATCTGGCATATCTGTAGCAGCAACATCCTAGTTAGATGCTCGCGCAGCCAACCACTCAGTCTCACGCGTCATCTGCCTATATAGGTCTATAGGTGTCGAGTTCTTATTAGATCGATGATATGTATAGTTATGCTTAGCTAAATCAAACCTATTGGCCTCAAAACGATCGTGACCTATAATCATCTCAATATGATCAATAGTGTTATCAATACAATAAGATGATTTAGTGGCATCTATCGAATCTAGGATTTGCTCTTCTTTATGACTCATCTCTATGATTATTTTCTCAACTTGACTTTCAACTTCTATCATATAACTATCTTCCTCGTGCATCTCATCCTCGTACTTCTCGTACTCCTCGGCTAAACTAGGATCTGCTATATAAATAGATATATGTAACGAATCAAGTTTTAATGCTTCAGGAAGAATGAAGGTCTCTGTAGAGAACTCATTCAATACTTCTTTCACGAGAAAATTAGATTGGTCACCTATAGTCTCAATAGGTCTGATAATGGGAGTAGGAATGGGAGCAACTGGTACTAATCTAGGCTCATGTTGTTTAGGTATAGATATGCGGTCGAACCTTGCGATAAGCTCGGTCAACATAGCTTCTAATTTGGGATCCATGGGAATAGGAAAGTTAGACCTACTGGGCATATGCAAATAGAAATAAATATGCCTAAATGCACCCTATTCCAACCATGCTCTGATACCAAGTTGATGCGGGACGGAAAAAAAATTGCAAATGATAATAATATTTATATTCAGTAAAATTGATTAGCAAATTATTTTAATTATATAGAAAATTTTTTTCTCTTAATTAAAATAATTTGCTAATCAATTTTACTGAATATAAATATTATTATCATTTGCAATTTTTTTTCCGTCCCGCATCAGTTAGGGTTCCTTCAGTGATCTCTGTGAGGTTTTGATCGGAGCGTCAGTGAGTTCTCTATGTTGATTTTTGGAAGGATTTTCTTCCCAAGAGCAGAAAGGTTTGTGTGGGTTTTCAAGCTAAAATTCTCAAATTCAAAGGAGCTGATTCTGGAGCTTGGGGCTTAGGTTTGGGTTCCAGAGCAGATTCTTCCTTGGAGGAGGATGGGAGGAGAAAGCAGAAGCATTTGCAGTAACAGAAAGAAGTAGAATAGTTCTTTTAAATGTATTTGATGGTATTTTAACAGGACCAAACCAAAAGACAAGTCCAATCTTGGGAACCCAAATAATAGTACTGAAAAATCATAGATCTATTTGATATTAGCCTAACCTCAATATAAATGATATTTGCTTTAATATGTAACATTTTGAGTGTGATCAGAGTGCAATAACATGCATGCCCACAGTGCAAAAGCAGGCAAGTCAAGAACACATGGGTCATACTGACTAAAGGATGTGCTTCTTTGCGGTGTCTGTGTGCAAATAAGGGGAGTAATAGGACAACTTCTAAGCAAAATAATCCAATCGTATAGGAACTCCGGATGATGGAACATAATGACCAAGTTAACTGCTACATCTTTGGAGAATCAGAGATTATTTACAAGAGCAGGCTATAACATCAAAAGAAATATATTGCATATCCAGCTCTTTGATATACGTCAGGACATGAATTATTTCAAAGAAGTCGAAGAATTTGTCTAACCTGATCTCTGCTGGTATAACTTTCTGCTAGCAATTGCAAAGCTGCACTTTTAGCATTTTGCATACGATTTAGTGCCATACTTCCACTAGCATCAACCACAAAGATCACCTGCCAAAAATTTATAAATTAATATATAAGTTTGGGGAATAAGATTCTCATACGAATCAAAAAATGTGGCATAACTCTACTCAATTTCAAGCAACTTGAGCAAAAAGCATTAGCTGTTCAGGAGGATCTCACAAAACTACCCTTCAACAAACATTTGACAAGCATTCAGAATGTCACCATGCTAGAGAAGAAGGAAAATATCAACTTACTAAGGCACCAGCTTTACGTGCCATCCGTTTTGCTCTCAAATCTGTTTTCTCCACAAATACCTTTTTACTCTGGTTGACATCCTTCTCCCTCCTAAGTTTCTGGTACGGTGCAGCTGCTCTAAGCGTTGCATCAACAGCCAACCTTTTCACAGGACCCTGAAGAAGGTGATTAGCCATTATGCCAAGCAGTAACAGTAAATACTAACAATAATAGAATGCCATAAGACAACAATCCAAAGAAGGGCATGCTTTGACTTAAAAATATAGCTTTGAGGGTGAGTGTATATTCTTAAGCATTTTTAAGTACCGCAGAATACCATGCTGATAAGGCTAAACTTCTTCAAATCTTCTTTCTGAGTAAGTTGACCACTTTCTGAAAATTGGATTTAGCTGAAAATCGATAGTAACCAATTTTGTACTAAACAAAGGTTCAAGTATACATAGTATTATCACTTACAAGGATGTTACAAAACTTAGTTGGCAATGGCATACCCCCATCCTAACTGACATCCTTAATAGAAGAAAAAGAAGCTATAAAATTAATTGCCTTGTTGTTATATCCAAGTAGTTTTAGAAAAGAAAGGGATTTGTACTGCTTATATTCAAGTTATTAAAGACATGTATAAAGAAGCTGTTACCTGTGTACGGACACAAGGAGGTTTGACTAAGGATTTTTCTATTACAGTTGGATTACACCAAGACTCGGCTTTAAGTCCGTATCTTTTTGCTTTAATTATAGAAGTCATGACTGGACATATCCAAGATGAGGTACCTTGGTGTATGCTCTTCGCAGATGATATTGTCCTTGTTGAGAAAACTAAAGAGGGAGCTAAAGCGAAACTAGAGCTTTGGAGGAATGCTCTAGAATTTAAAGGTTTTCATCTCAGTAGATCAAAAACTGAATATATGGAGTGCACATTTAGTCAAGAAAGAAATACTTATATTGGAGATGTGACAATTAGTGATCAAATTGTCAAGAAGAGTGAGCGCTTTAGATACCTTGGATCAATCATACAAAATAATGGTGAAATAGATAATGACGTTATTAGCAGAATTCAAGCAGGATGGGTAAAATGGTGAAATGCTTCTGGTGTGTTGTAAGATAGAAAAATCTCATCCAGAATCAAGGGTAAATTTTATAAAACTGTAGTAAGACTAACGATGATATATGGTGTTGAATGCTGGCCTGCAAAGAGAAAACATACAAATAAAATAAATATTGCAAAAATGAGGATGCTAAGGTGGATGTATGGATATACACGAAAGGATAGAATGAGAAATGAGTATATCCGAAAGAAAGTTGGTGTTGCACCAATTGAGGATAAACTTAGAGAAAGTCGGCTTAGATGGTTTGGACACCTAAATCGTAGGCCGATTGAAGCTCCAGTTAGAAAAATTGAGTTATTGGATTTTGCCCATGTACAAAGAGGAAAAGGGAGACCAAAGAAGACATGGCAAGAAACTATAAAGAGTGGTCTTAGTTACTTAGACTTAGATAAGAATTTGATAACTGATAAAGCACAATGGAAATAAAAGATTCATATAGCCGACCTCACCTAGTGGGATTAAGGCTTGGTTGTGGTTGTTGTTGTTAGATCCAAGTACATGTGTAATTCTATAGTTTTGGAAAGACAACAAAATCTGAACAAAAAGGTAATAAGCATCCTATGGGTTGACTCTCTTTGTTGCTTGCGTAATATTTGCAATAATCAAGGAATCCCCTTCAAGTCATAGTCTGCATGTTGTATTTACCCATTGCCTCACCATTTGTGAGGCCTCTCAAGCTCACGTATGCTTCGCAACCACCAAACTAAGTACATAGCTTCACACTTAGTGCCTCTAGGATGTTGCCTTCGTGATCTCTAAGGACTGCACCATCTCCCGCCATTCCATTATCTTTAACTACTCCATCAAAGTTTACTTTAATCCAACTCAAGGTGGGGGATTCCAGTGTAAAGAAGGGGTTTACTAGAGCCAAGATGGCTTGTGGAATCCTAGTTCCCGAGATTGGAAGAAAGTGGAATTTCTTGAGCAAAGAAGAATGTTTGTGTAGCATTAACAGCTACTATCGAATAGGGTTGTCCATGGACCTTGTGATTCCCCGCCTTCCAGATTTGGTACAAGGCAGGTGCAATTATTTTTATAAATATGCAGTTGCAATTTTGAGAAACTCATCTCAACTTGCAAAACAAAATAACCAAAAAGGTCAGTAAGCAAGGGTCCTCCAATGCTTAAGTTATTAGTCTGTCAATTGCCTCATTCAAGAAGTCAATGATAGCAAGGTGGACTATAAGGGAAGGATGAGTTGCATGATCAAGATTAGACTATCTCTCTCCCGTACAGTCTCCACCACTGGACCATCCGGGAGGACTGTAGGCTACAGGTTCTGTCGAACAACATGCGTGGGTGACGACCTAGGGTGGATGCCATCACACCCCAATTAAGAGCGCTCATGTGGGGATTGTGAGTGCTACTGTGGAGTTTTGATAGCGTCATTCATAAGTAAAAGATGCTTTAGCTTCTAGAAGACCACTACTGTAACACTGCAATAACTGATGATATACTCAGTGGTTACATCGCATCCCCAAGGACACTGGATGTTCTGAGCAGGGCCCCTCCTATTGAGCCAACACAAAGTCGAAGCAACTTTGTAGCAAATACGCTAAAGAAAAACAGAAAAGCGAGGTTAGGTCTTGATCTTCCCCACCCAGCTAGCTTTTCATGATGGTTAGCAAATAAGATTTTCCAAAGAGCTGCAATTAGTGCTTCGGTAGCCTTATGATGCATTCCACCAATACTCTCCCAAAGGTCTGTTGAAGGAAAAATTATTGGGTGCGTCGCGCGCACCGTTCGAACGCCCAATCAGAGGGAGCCACGTGTGCCCGGACCCAACTGTATGGCACACGTGGCGCCCTCTGATTGGGTTCCGGACGGTGCGCCGTCCGAACCCAATAACTTCTCCTGTTGAAGGCTTTCTTCATTCCACTCTCCATTGTAAGCAACAAACTAACAGTAGGCAACAATGGCTACACTCCACAAATGTTGGCCACTTGGAAAAGGAAAGAATCCAACCAAAAGTCCTCCAATGTTGAGCAATCCTGTCTCGTGCCAATCTTCCACATGGTATTGTTTTATGCAATCCCCCCCACCCCCCTTCTTGCATATCAGCCTCCGAGCATAGGAATCAATTCACTTCACTTCAACTATATCCTTTTTGCGCTCATATTTAGCTTGTAGGCATTTAACCCAAAGAGCATTAGTTTTAGCTAGATAATGTGCTGTCAGATTGGCAACGAGAGTCAGAAGCCACTCCATCAAGTGGTGAATGCCAAGCCCGCCTACACTTTTTGGGAGTTGTGACATACTCCCAAGCAATGTAGTGAATTGCGTTTTTATTGGAGATCCCCACCCCATAGGACTCGTCTTCTAAGTTTCTCTATTTCTTTGAAGACATTGCTATGGGATAAGGAGTGTACCAGAATAAATGTGATGGCCTTGTTAATCAGAGTAACTCCCCAACTAGAGATGAACTGTTAGAACCCAACAGGGCAATTCTACTCCTCACCACTTGTTGAAAGTCTCTCTTGATATGCTTTCTGGCCATCAGAGGAATACCAAGACACTGCTCTTTCTAGTGTATTTTATTCCTCAGTTTGTTAAGTATCAATCATTTCCTTCTCATTGACATTTTCTTACTGAAGCAAACAAAAAATTTAGCCCTGCAACAAAAGGTCAAATTAAGATGATTCGATATCAAAGATAAACCAACAAGTATAAAAACAAATTTGGAACAATTCATCATGCTGAAGAAATATTGCATGATTAGGTTACCTTTGGTAGCATTGACTTTATATACCGACCCCTATCCTCTGAGAAAATAACATTCTTGGCTCTCCCAGCTTTTCCGCGCCGTCGCTGTGCTTGCTGTGCAAAGAAAAGCAGTTTTTCATCCACCATGCCGCCTTCAGCATCAAAAATGAATTCATCAGGAATTTGCGGCTCCTGCTGCTCATTGTCCGGTTCATCATTGTCCTGTTATCATTAATTCAACAAAAACAAGTGACAAGACACTATTAACATAAGATATCACATGATTTATGCCAATGAATATGCCAGCTTTCTTACAAACCTCTTGCTCTTCTTCCTCATTTTGATCCTCAGATGAATCCTGACTTTGTGGAGGGGGTGGTGGCTGATTTTGTTGATCACGTGGGGTCTCACTGATAGTTGAGCGTGGAATTATGACAAGCTCTACCTACATTGTGCAAGGAATTCAGAATAAAATTGCCATCAATATCTAACCGATATTGCATTATCTGCCAGTATAGTCAGACAAGAAACAGTAGAGTTTTGAAGAAATAACTGAAGACATAATATTCAGCGATGCAGAGAACATGCCATGTTAACACCAACTGTCAATTATGACACTCATTTCAATGATACTTAACAGCTTTCTTAAGGTCATCCACATTGACTTTCTCACGACCTTCCAAAGCAGCAAGACATTTGGCAACTCGAGCAGCATATAGCTCAGCTCTATGTCCCTGCAAATTGATTTGAAGGAACAAGAACATGATACCTTTCATGTTATAAAAGAAACTTAAAGATATAGGACATAGAAATTGCAGAACAAGGAAACACAGTCTTGTTCATTTATCCTGTGACAGAGATAGTAAACAGAAAAAGATGTCATATGCATGAAGATGGGAAAGAAATATAGGACAAACATTATGAGAAGAACAAATTAAGCTTAATGTACTTCCCCATATCATTCATAAATAAACAACACCACAAAAGACACCTTAGAAACATAAGAAACCATATTTCCGCTTAATCTTTATATGTTACCATTGGCCTTTCGAAAAGGAAACAGCTCATAAGGCCAGGACTGAATCCTAATAAGTTTAGAGCAAGAAAAAAAGACAACTATTACCCCAGAAAAACAAAATAATAATAAAAAAAACTAAGTTACCCTACACATTAAAGAAACTAATAACAAAATAATAAATCAAACAACCACCAAGCCTAAAACCAACCAAGCCTAAACCCATTAAGTGAGGTCAATTATATGAATCCTTTGTCTATATTGCACTCTATTAAATAATAACTATTCATTTAGCACTAAATATGTAGGATCATTTTTTAAAATTTCTCATCATATCTTTTTAAGTCTACCTCTTCCTTTTTTTGTATGGACAAAATCAATAACTCAACATTCCTTATTGAAGCTTCTATAAGCCTATGATTTATATATTCAAACTATATAAACTGACTCTCTCTAAGCTTATCTCAATTGAGATTACTCTAACTTTCTCAAAGATATATCTATTTCTCATCATGTTCTTTCATGAATACCCTAACACCTATTTATTTGTATGTTTCTCCTTTTGTAAGCCACAATTCTACATGATATAATATCATTTGTCATATTGTTATTCTATAAAATTTACCTTTAATCCTAATTGAAAATTTTCTATCACATAACACATCATATGCATTCCTCCACTTTATCTCATGCTTGAATCTTACTAATAACATCATTATCTATTTCATCGTCATTTAGTATGATTGATTTAAGGTATCTAAATCATTCATTCTTTTTAACTTAATCACTAATTATCAGCTCCTAAATACTAGTGCTTCTATTTTAATTAAATTTGTTTCCATATATTTAGTTTTAAATCTATAAAGACGAAAACCTTATACTCTAAGATATTCTTCCATAACTCCATTTTTTATTTAGCCTCATCTTTAGTCTTATTAACTAGTAGAATATTGTCCGTAAAAAATATACACCAAACTAATTTTTCTTGAATATGACTAGTCAAGCCAATCAAACAAATATATAAAAAAAATTGTTGCAATGGTACCAACAAGCATGAGAAATTATTGAACACCGTTCAGATGCCAATAACTGAATGTCACGCAGGATGGTGATGCGTGATAGGTGAATGACGATGCAGTTTAGAGATCAATAATTTTATAAAGCAAACTATTCACAAAGTAATGCTAAAATATCAGAGAACAATTTTGTAATGACTGAAAAATTAATTAGATTGAAGGTAATTGAAAAATTATCGATTCAGATTAGGGCGCAATCCGTTTTTCAACAAATCAGAAATAAAGAACAGGATTAAGGATCTCACAATATTTAACCAACAGTAATTTAAATTTACTCAATAATGAAAGGTCGCACAGGTGGAACAAGTTCGAGCAAATCACAAGCGAGCAGAAAAATCCAGATTATTCAACTTAACCAGGTTAAAGGCTTTGTTAAAATTCGTACCTAAATCAGAGAGTCCAGGGACCACGATGTAATTTCCCCAAAAAATAGGGCTGGCAGCTTAGGGTGAACGGGTGCGCGTGGCGGAGCGGGCGCACAGGCGCTGTGGCGGAGCGGGGGTGCGCGGGATGCTCGAGCGTGCGCGGCCAGAGCGCGAGCGCGCGGACAGAGGGCGCACGAGCACGGGCACGCAAGTACAGGCACGCGAGCAGCGCAAAGAGCACGCGAGCCGGGCACGCAAGCACTGGCACGCGAGCGGAGTAAGGCGAGCGCGGGCGCGCGAGCGCCAAGCGCAGAAAATGGACCGGCAGGAGAGGGCAAAGCTTTTACGCGTCGGGCATAACGTCTGGAGCCACACGTGGGTGTCGAGTAGAGCCGTGGTGTGCGCGTGGGCGCAGTCGGCGCGAGCGCGTCGTCGGCGATGTGGTGGAACAACGATGAGACCACGTCGAATCAAAGTCGGCGAACTAAGCACAGGAACGTAGGCCGACAGGCGAAGTGGATGAGGATGAGTCGAGGCGAATGCTGGAGGGTGCAAGATGAATGGAATCGAACCCGGAGTGAAGAGCTAGAGCAGGTGGAATTTAGGGATTCTCACCCAAGGCCCAAGCTCTTCTCTATCCGGGATATCGATTCATTTCAGAATCAAATAATCCCAAGGAAAACACAAATCAAGTTTATTCAGCATTAGAAAAATAAAAATAACAGGGAGGCGTTTATATAGACCTCCATACAAACTGACTCAATAAAAAAAAATACATAATGCAATAAACTTCTCACACAAACGAGAAAATACCAGATAACATGCCTAAAATAAAATCACAGCAATAGAAACAACTAATACAAAATAAATGCGAGAAATAAAATATCCCAAAATGGAATCTCTAATCAATCAGAATGAATGAGAAATTTTCAATCCACCAAGTCAGCGATCCGCAGCATCTATCTTTCCAAATCTGTCCTAATAGTCAATCGATCCAGATCGAAGCAGCGTGGCTAGATCTCAGCCGTCGACAGTAAACTCTGCCAGACGGTCGATCGTGGTATCCCCACCAGATGGGGATGCCCCCCCATCTGCTTACGTGGCATGTGCCCATTGGGATCCGAACAATACTTTATCCGAATGCAATAATTTTTTCATGAGCATGCCTTCCCAGTAATGTGATTAGTAATTTTAAGAAACAAGAGAAAGTTTCCAAAATGTATAATATACTTCCCTGTTCTCTACCAGAAACTATCCCTTCATGGTTACATTATTTTTTTTTTCATCAAATTGTTACAAGAATTATGTAAAACTTCTTAAACTTTTCCAAGCTTGTAGCATTCTGTCCTAATAAGTGTAGATGATTAAAGAGAAACAAATACTATCCCTACAATACAAAAGAAATTAAACGAAAATAAATTGAATTTATCCTACTTTAAAAGTAAACTATTAACAAAATAACAAATCAAACAACTATAGCAAAAAAAGTGTCTCAATGGTACCTATGAGTCATGCCTTTCCAGTACCGTGATTAGTAATTTCACAAAAAATAGAGTAATTTTGCAAAACTAAAAAATTTATAGAAGTCTTTAGGTGATCTGTAACACCTAACAACTATACTATAGTTTCATTTTTTTGTGATCTCAACTGTGCTACATTTCAAATAAAAATAATAATTTTTTTAAAAAAACACCTGACAGCTGTACCAATTTGTGGATGAGTCTAGACTAATATTGCGTCAAATCATTCAAAAATTACAGCCTTACGTTGAAGCACTTATGGTGTCTATTGTAGAAGTTATATTACATATAATATTAGAAACGAATATATGTATCCAAGTTCCTCAAGTATCAAACATATATGATAGATCTTTTCTATACACACAGATATATATATGTATGTATATATACACACACATAATAAATCACCAGCTCTGTGCAAATGAATGTTGTTTCCACGCATGAATAGTATGTTTGCAATGATCTCAAACAGGACTTGTTAAAATATAGCTCAACAAAAAGGGAAAAAAATTGAAACTCATAATTGGGAGAACAAGGAATAGAAAGTCGCTGTAAAAGAATCATTTATTGATAGACCAAAGAAATAAATGTAATAAAATACAAATGAGTTGCTTCAAATAAAAGTATCAACTAAACATATAGCATAGGTTCCAAGATACAGACCTGACAGCTACCTCGTACTGCTTCCATAACCAGATACTTGAGCTGGTCTTTGCTGATACTAACATCCTTCAAATATTCTCGGGCCAAAATAATCTATACAAGCATCAATATGTATTGAATCTTAAGTGACTTTACACTCCACTACGTTTATTAAAAGAGCTTGTATGCATATGATATCGAAGAATAAATGTGACTTAATACATGAAAAAGTAAAAAATGTTCCTAGTGCGAATATTAGGTCCATGTATTAGGAATGAACCACTTCAACCAGTGATTTGTAAATAGAGCCTAACTAAAAAGAATATATAAAGCCAGTAATGCACTAATGCTTCATTTTTTGGATAAGGTAATGCACTTACGTTTTTTTTTTTTTTTTTGATAGAAGTAATGCACTTATGTTGCTTCAATGAAAAACGTGGGAAAATCGTCTTTCAAAATATAACCGTCACTATCATTCAAACATATATATATATATAACCATCACTATAGAAAACCTCAGTTCAAAGCAGGATTATCAAATAATAAAAAACAAGTATGGGCATGTAAATAATGAATATCTCGTTTAAAAAAAAAAATAAAAACACTCATTTTTTTGAACTTTGGATGTGGTCTTAATTCCAGATAAGAAATCTATCAGAACAAGTCTGGTAAATTGCATTTGCCATTTTTTAAGTTGGGAGAGTATTTCACATGAATTCATAAATTTAAATCATTTTACTGAAATACTTAAGCTCCTTTCTTATTTATTTACAAAGAGAACAAGGTAAAATGAAATCTGCACATAGAATATGGATGGCGAGATGGCAACAGATATTTGTCATCTAACCAACAGCAACCATTTGCATAATTAATGATATATCAAGCATAGAAGTGCTTAAAAAGTTAGAAAAGTAAAGCGCGTGAGTTCTTGAGAGAGGGAAATGGAATACCAAGCTCCTGATTTTGTATATAGTGAAATTTAAGTACAATCTCAAAATGCAAAAAGACGGCATAAGTAGAAAATACCGCTAACCTGAGGGCTCCAAATTTAATTTGTCAATACATATTATAAAATGGAAAATTTACACAAATAAGACCACACTGTACCTAAATTACACATCATACACCTGATTCTAATTATTTACACAACATCTAAAATATGTAAATATAGCACTATAGTAAAAATATGGTATGTAAAATAGTAATTTAATTGAAAAACAATGTACAATGATGGAGTTTTTACCTATATGTATAAATTGCATAAACCCTATTTATACACACACATATATGTATATATGAGAAATACTTTATAGCTTCCATAAATGACCACAAACATTAAATCCAACTAAGATTGCTATATAGCAATGCTGCTACATAGACAAAAAAATTGATTTTTGCTTACACCTATACCCTGCACTAGCCCTACCATACACCCTACACAAACTAGCCTCGAAAGAAATGTATTCCTAGTCTCCAGACCCTTCAGCATTACACTAGCCCTGTGCACCCGCACCCCTCTACGAACGATCTTGTCATGCACTAGCCCTAGTCACCAAAACTCATCTGGAGACTCTAAAAATACACTAATACAGCCTGACTAGGCCATTTTTGTCTAACATCGAGCCATTTCAATAGAAGGTCCTTGCGCAAGCTCGTATCTTACATCCCCATCGGTCTGCCACTACCTCTCAATCTCACATCAACTCGATACTAAAAATGCATTTCTTTATGGAGACTTAGATAAAGATGTTTATATAGAACAACCACCTACATAAATTAGTCAGGAAAAGTCTAGACTAATCTGCACGTTAAAGAAGTCATTATATGGTATAAAGCAATCCTTGGATCTAGTTTGGTAAATTTAATTTAGCTCTAATTCAGTTTGACATGTCCTGTAATATGTTGAATCACTTAATATTCCATAGAACATCATGCTCTAGAAGATGAGTTCTTATTGTTTATAAAGATGACATCATCATCAAAGCTGTGATGCTAAAGGGATTTTCAGACTAAAAAGCCATTTATACCAACAATTTCAAGTCAAGGATTTGGAGAATACATATCACAGAGAAGCATATTATAGACATGCTTGAGAAGGCAGAATGTTAGGAGTTAGACCTATTAACACTCCCACGAACCACAATGTTAAACTCTTGTCCAAACAAGGGGATCTAATATCTAATCTAAGATGACATCTTTAGATTAATTGACAAACTTAAGTGCCTGACAGTAACTAAACTTGACATTTTATTTATTGTAAGTGTGATTAGTTCATTTCTCGAGTTCCTTTGTGAGAGTCATTGGGATAAAACTTTGAGGGCTTTTAGATATCTTAAGGCAACCTTGGCAATGAACTTCTATATCGCAATAGTGGCCATCTTTAGATAATGGGATATATAGACACCAAGTGGGCAGGTTCTCCAGCATATCAAAGATCTATGTTAGGCAATGTGGCAGGTTCTCCTACAAAAAGGGAACCTCATATCTTGGAAAAGCAAGAATCCAATGTGGTAGTATGATCTAGTACAAAGACAAAATGCAAGGCAATGGCACTTGTGACGAGCGAGCTTATATGGTTTAAACAGTTGAAACAATAATTAGGGTTTAATCAATTTAAGCCTATGAAGTTGTACTGTGACAATCAAGCTGTTATACGCATAGCCTTCAACTCTGTCTTTCATGTGAAGATAACACTAATTGAAGTTGACCGCCACTCCATTGTAGGATTTAGGTATGAGTATAGGAGGGTGAATAGACCCTAACTAAAATTTAATTTACTATAATTATAATGCTATTAAAATAACGCAAAAACACAAGTTAGCAATGGATTAAACACAAGCAAAAGCAATAATAAAATGTGCAAGTAAGAAAGCCCAATCACAAGGAACACATGATATAATGAGGTTTGATACCTTACAGTATCTACGCTTTGGCCCAAAGGCAAACTATCCAACTATCCACTAAAACACTTCTTAACGACAATATGAAGCAAACTCAATACAACTGTTCTATATACTAGAGGCCCTCTTCTTCACTCAAGGGAACAACCAAATACCTCCCCTTTTCACTCGAGGGAACAACCAAATACCTCTTTACACCTACTATGAAGAATCCATTAAGTACCTCCTCTAATTACCCAATTAGAGGCTTTCCTCACTAATCAAGTAGGAAAAATAATAAAATCCAAGATAATACAAAAATATACAATGAATACAAGCAAACTAACCTCTCTCTTTCCTGGGATTACACCTTGAAGAACTTGGAGAGCGTGGATCACCAAATAAGCATTTTGATTACTTGATCTTCATTAATCACCTTCTAATTCGCCCCTAATTAATTTTTAAATACTCACATGGGAATTAAATCTCAGCGGGGTCAAATGATAACTTTGAAGATCAACATACCCCAAAATCCCTCAACTATTTATATAGAAAAGTCCCCAACAACTGATAAAAATACTATCAAACTGTCTTTGATCGATGAGCTGATCGATCAAACAACTAGCCATTAGACTCCAATGGTCAGATTTCAAACAACTTTTGATTGATCAAAGGTCTTTAACCGATTAGTTGATCAATTAAAGAGCTAGCCTAATCTATCAAACGAATAGCAGGTTGGATCGATCAAAGGTCATTGATCAATCAAAGTAAAACAATACATTACCATTGATTAATCACTCTTTAATTAATCAATTAATCAATCAAATACCGATTAACAGCTTGAAATCAATATTCTCTCTTTTGGTGAATCTAACACAAATATAATTAATCTAAACTCAATCTAACTAATATCTAATGCTATCCTAAGTGTTCAAATCACAATCCACATATCTCCTAATACCCTAGAGACAACCTCACAATAATACAAGCAATAAAAAGATCTTCAATAAAGCTTCTAAATCTTGAAGTCTTGTACTTAAGTCTTGATCTCTCTAGTACCCTATAAACTAAGCATGATTCTACTTCCAAACTTCTTCACTTCAACCATAATGTGAAGCATCAAGTTAGCAATAAATCTAATAAAAAGGTCTTCAATAAAGCTTCTCAATCTTGAAGTCTTGTACTTGAGTCTTGATCTCTCTAGTACCCTATAAACTAAGCATGATTCTACTTCCAAACTTCTTCACTTCAACTATAATGTGGAGCATCAAGTTAGCAATAAATCATCAAACCTACACATATTAAACTCAATAGTTTATTAATCACCAGCTAATTTAAATATGGTGATAAACATCAAAACATATGATTATACCATAATCACAATAAAGAAACTAACATCTAATTCCAATAATCAATTGGCAAATTTTTTAACTGGGATTTTGAGAAGGACTTGGATTGGATACATTCACAAAAAGCTGAGGGTTTGGTAATATTTATGCACTAGTTTGAGGGGAAAGCTAAGGTGCTATATGTAATTATGAAATAATCCAAGAACCTACACATAAATGGTATAAACCATAGTGATATATATATTGCAATACTCAGTCCCTTGCAGCTTTTCAACCGGACTTAGAATATTTTGGAGCTCGTGGTGAGTTGCATGAAAAATTCAAATCCTACTTCTTGTCCCTAATGTTGTGTTTATTTAAATTGTTTAAAATTAACTTCTTTAATTTTAACCTGGTAAGTCACATCATAAATAAATTTTAATATTAAAATTTGACTATATCTCACATCATACACATATTTCAAAATAGACAATTAATTTGATTTCACATTCTATATACAAACAAAATAATAACTAATTTACATCAATTTTCTCACATATTTTAACCTAGTACTGATTTTCACATCATACATAACTCTCAATTAAAAAAATAACCAAATTTAATTTTAACTTTGTTAATAATTAACCTTTGCAAACAATTACACCCTTAGGGGATATAGTTAGACAAAGATTTGCAAACCTAAATCCTCTTCTCTCACAGTGCAACAGAGGGTAAGAGGTCACAGAATAAGAGCGCTGCTAGGGAAATGTTCGAAAATTGTGGGAGATCAAAATCATCATCAACGATGGAAATAAGCTGCTTCTTTTTTTTATTTCAGCATAGTGGCCCTAATCCCATGATTGTAATGAATTAATCAAGGATTGATGTCTGAGTCCACTCTCAACTCAATCAATGTCCTGCATTCAACAAGACTTTTGAAAGGCTAAAATTAAATCAACAAAAATTTTGGCTACAATCTAAATAGCTTTAAGCATCATTTTAAGTCAATCGAACCATGTTTAAAGCATTAGCAGACAATAACAGAATATGCCAAAGTGTAAACTTTAAATCTACAATTATAAATATGTCAGTTTACTGTGGCATGCAAGTAAAAACCCCTAAGAGGAAATAAGGTGTGTGTGCACTATAAATAATCAAAATAGTGTGTGATTTTTCCTAATGAAGCAATGAGGAGCCTCATTGCCTACATTTTAAAGTGTCATAGGGTACCGTTTAATATAGAAAAAAGAAGAGATTTTGATTGCTTTCGGGGAAAAGATTTGCTATAATTAATATAACACAACATGAATTACATCTTGGTTCTGTTTGGAATTAGCACAATTTTGCTTCTGCGTAAATTGAGCATCACCTTGGAGGTCAAATAAAGCTTTGAGACTTTTGGGGTTAAATTAAGTCCTGAAATAGAAGAGAGAGTTGTTCAAAGGAAAAGATAAGGCTGTTGGACTGAGGCTTAATCTAGGCTCAAAATTGGTGCTGAATCAAGCCAAGCATCAGTTGATCTTCCCAAATCAATAATAACTTTGCATGCACTTTTCCACAAAATAAAATTCAAAAATAGATTGTGGCCAAACAAACAAAGCAATATATCATTAAGTGCTAAAGATGTAACTATGACAAGTAGATAAGGGTCCAAAAAGAGTTGGCATTTTTATAACATGCTGTTTAATGGTGTGACATTGACATGGATTCTAGATGGAATGCATCCTTGAATAAATTTTTGGTGGGGACACAGATCAGCATCGAATTGGATGGCTAGGATGACGTCATGTGCTGAATCAAAATTCAAATTCAAATTAATTAGAGCTATTAGAGATTTCCATATTAGCTTTATTTAAATTTGATTTGATTTGATTCAGAGCATATTTGGAAGATTTAAAGACTCACCACATTTGGAGCTGATTTTATTTTATTGTAATAGAATTAGTTCCATATTTGCTTTTATTTATTTGATATTTTATTTTCAACATTTAATATTGTATTTTCAAATTTCTACATGGGATCTCTCTATATAAAGAGGTCGCCTTGCACTGTAATAGATAGAGTATTGTGATAAATGAAATTATGTTTGAGTTTTCTCAGAGCCTAGATCTGGGTTAAAGGATCGATATTCTGGTGAAGGAAAGGGTAGGGTTAGCTTTTGGTGAGAATCCTCAAATTAACCTAGTTATCCACTTTTCAAAAAAAAAAAAAAAATCCTTTTCTTCAACTCAACTAAAATTCAGGCCCCTATAAGTAATTTCCCGGCCCTAATTCCCCAAACAGAGTCGCTCGCTCTCTGTCACCGATTCCGCGCGCCGAGCCCCGATCCTTCGCCGGACAAGCTCCGCCCGCCCTCGCCGCCGTCCTGCGAGCTCGCCGCCGGCCGCTGGTCGTCGCCGCCAGCCCCACGCGCCAACAGCGAGTGCCCGCCCCCCTATAAGTAATTTCCCAGCCCTAATTCCCCAAACAGAGTCGCTCGCTCTCTGTCACCGATTCCGCGCACCGCGCCCCGGTCCTTCGCCGGACAAGCTCCGCCCGCCCTCGCCGTCGGCCGCTGGTCGTCGCCGCCAGCCCCACGCGCCAACAGCGAGTGCTCGCCTCTGCCTTCGCGCCGTCTTAACGTCGACGACGCACTTGCGCCTGCCCGCGCGCCCGCCTGCGCGCCGCCAGCGCTCGCGCGCTGCAAGCGCCTGCCTGCCGCCAGCACCCGCGCGCCGCCAGCGCTCTGCCTGCACGCGCGCCTGCCCTTGCGCCCGCCTCAGCCCGCCCGCCTGCCCGCAAGCCCGCTTGCTCCCGCCCGCGTGCCCGCTTGCGCGCCTGCCTGCGCACCAGCCTGTGCTCGCGCCCTCGCGTCGTTTGCCCATTGTCCGCGCGTCGCACTCGATCAGATCAGTTAATCATCGTCAGTGATTCTTCTCCGATTCAAATCGCCGGTAAATTCTTTCTCGAATGCGACTAAATTGATTATTTAATTTCAACGCAAATTATTCGCTTGACTTGAATTATTTTATTTAGCTCTAATTGTGTGACCCGATATTTCTGTGTGTCAATTACTGTTGAATTTAACTGTGAGACGTCTGTCCTAAATTCCTGAACCTCGAATCTAATTTATTGAATTTAAATTAACGCCTTAATCTAAACTGATAAATTCTTATTTATCATACGATCCAATTTAATTTAATTTTAAAATATCTTAATTTACGGGATTCAAAATCTTATTTATCATATAATTTATCTAGAAAATATTTTCCTCTTAATTAAAATAATTTGCCACTCAATTTTGCTAAATATAAATTATCATTGGCACTGTTTTCCGTCCCGCATCAATTTTACTACTGCATAAGTACATATTCTTGTAGCAAACAATGTTTAAATAGGCTGTTGCCATTATTTTCCAAAATGCAAGGATTGATTTAAAGCCAATAAGAGTCCATTTTATTTGAATTTCATGATGACAACTTGAAATTGGAAGCAATCTGCCATTGATAATTGTGTAAGATTGAAGGCCTTGGTGAATTATCTGTTCTCTATGGACCCAAAGTATTTTGTTAACCTTGCCGCTAGTTTAGAACATAAACGGAATTAAAAACAACCCAGTCAAATAGGAAATCATCTCGTAAAAGACTTGCCACCATGTAAAGAATTGTTTAGAAAATCTTTAGAAGTAATGTTGAAGATTACCTGAGTCTTTGCAACTTCAGTTTCTTCTTCTACCATTTTCAGAACCTCATTACTAGATTCTTGGAATTGTGTCGCAATGCTAACAGCAGCTACCCTGTCATCAAAGCCCATTTGAAGATCTGCACTGCAGAAGAGGACAGCTTAGATGTAAGACAAAGCAAAAAAAAAAACTATAGTTTATTACTTCAAAATTCTTCCATAATAAATATCATGCAAGGAAACACTTATTGGATCATTAATTTAGTCTTAATAATTTACTGTGATAGGCCCTGTTTAGTGCGAAGACCAAAATCAGGACTAAAATGGTATTAGTTTAAAAAATCACAATAATAATAATAAATAAATTTTTTTAATTATTCTACACAAATTCTAATATAAAAAATATTATTTTACTTCATATACTCAATAATTTTCAATAAAAATATCAATTTTATTTCATATCCTAAATTAAAATACTCGATTCAAATATTTTGGTCTAGGATGTAAAATAAAGTAGATATTTTTATTGAAAATTATTATGTAAAGTAAAAAAATAAATTTTTTTTATATTAGAATTTGTGTAGAAATATTAAAAAATTTATTTATTATTATTATTGTTTTTTAAACTAGTACCATTTTGGTTCTGATTTTGGCCCTCGCGCCAAACAGGACCATAGAATTGTTACAACGAGATATAACACAAAAAATAGGTAGGAAGATTTCATTACCTTAAATTTATAGCAATGCGGTCAAGTAAGTGTTCGCGTACAGAACCTTCCTCCGGGTTATATGTGGCAATGAGAAGCGGCTTGCATGGATGTCTGAAGCTTATGCCTTCTCTTTCAACAGTGTTTACTCCTTCAGTAAGGACATTAAGAAGCAGATTGCTAATACTTTCATCCAAAAGGTTGATTTCATCAACATATAAAACACCCCTATGAGCTTCAGCAAGTAGTCCAGGTTGAAATACAGTTGTGCCAGATTTTACAGATTCCTCAACATCAACAGAACCTAATAATCTATCTTCAGTCACACCAAGTGGAATCTGATATATTTGAAGTACCAATACCTTAATGAACTACAGTGAAAAACTAAGATTATTAATATCTTGGATGTTTCCCTCGTGAACAATTACCTGGACGAAAGGTGACTTGACAATTTCAGTCTTAAAAACACCAACAGCATCATACTCAATTCGATCAGCCAACCCATCTTCCCATCTATTGTTTTTTTCAACAAAGGCATCAGCAAGAGATAGTATCCATAGAGACTTTTTAAATACTAGTGCAAGCAACAAATGTAATGTTAAAAGAAAACCAAAAATATGTATAGCAAGATAATGTTGCTGTTATTAATCAAAAACAAACCATAAAATCCAAAAGAAAAGGGAATGCAAGAAAACCAAATATATACACAAGATAATGCTGCAGTTATTCACCACAGTTCACAAACAAAGCATAAAATCAAAAAGAATATGACACAAACAGGAAGAAGTAAACGTATGCGGCCAACAATACACAAAAGAGATTTGCTCAATTGTATTACTTAAAGTCCCTTAGCAAAACATTTCTAGATGGTTAACTTTTAAATCTGAAGAAATTAGCAAAGTTATCAATGTTGAAAAAGATTGTATGACCCAGATCACTTATTAGAGTTTTTTTGCAAGTATTTCATTATGAGATTAAAATCTTGTAAACTCTCTGTTTTCTTATCAGAAGAAAATAAATTTCAACAAGTCACCTGATTTAAGAGTACAAAAATATATTTACAATTAATGAAGGAACAAATGAATGTTGCAGGATAAATGGACGCAAGTTATTGTAGGATTCAAGATGATAAGAAAGTTGTTTTATTTTATTCAGGATGGTCATGAGGTTTTGTACACCTTAAAAATTGGAAATTTAAAGGTGTATGGGATTGGATTACAAGTTCCAAGCTGGAAAGAATGGAACTGAGTTCAACTTTTAGTGCTAGTATTCTCAACAAATATTACATTTAGTGGATGTTTCTTTTAACAATGAATGTAGGCAATATTCTACGGAACCATCAAAAAAGGCTACCAACCCTGCTTGTAAATTTAGAAGCGAAAGAAAGATGAAACTTCGCTTAGTTTCCTACATAAATTGATCGAAGTTGATCATTTCATGTGGATGTATATAAGACTGTTAATTTTGCTCGAAGATTAAAGATTGCTCGAAAATTAAATCAAATTTTAAATCAAATCAAGCTTGACTTGATCCAAACGAGCTAATTTTATGGCTCAAAATTTTTTTAATTCAATCTTGAGCCAACATAGGACTGGATCAAGACAGCTCAAAATCGAATCGATTAAAAAAATATTATTTATATATATATATATATATTTATATATGTAATTGAATTCAGTATATTAGTTTTTTGCAATACTTTAATGGAAGGCTTCATTAGAATTTTCTCCATATACTTTATTCAAATTATATTAACTGTAAATTAATTTTCTTTATTTCTATTTTTAAATATTAGATCAAAACGAATGACTATAGTTTAAACTAATTGAATAAATAAATACATTTTTATATAAGATTTGTCTAAAAGATCGAAAATCGGATCGACTTTGGCTCAAATTAAGCTTAAATCGATAACAAATGAACCAAACCTAGCTCAGATCGAGATTCGATCGAACCCTTCTCATTCATCCTTTGAATCGAATCGAGATCGAATAAAAAACTTTCAATTCAATCTTAAGCCGGGGTTAAATCAGCTCGAGATCAAATCATTAACAATCCTAGATGTATACAGTAGGAAAAGTAGGTCCAAGCTCTTGCTTCGATACTTGTTGGACTTGGATCCACTTTGCCGGTTCAAGAATATCTTCGTATCCTGCCATTAAATTCTTTAGACCGCCTAGAACAAACAAAAGGCATGTTTATATCTAAAGTAATGTCTTTTTGGTTTGAATGCACAAATTCATGAATGTGAGAAGCAATCTTTTTCCTAGGTGTAACCACTAAAGCAGAGCAGCCACACAAAAATTCACTAGCCCCTTTTCTTCTAACTTTTCACCTTTAGCCTAGTCTACTTGTTAGACCACAGCCTTAAGGCAAAAGTGCAGAGCACCAAAATCCATAATTATGGAGCGAAATGTTCAACAAAAGATCTGATTGGAAGCAGTTGTTTGCATGACAATGTTTCAAAAGATTTTATAATCATAGCATACATCCAATCTTCATTCCATGGTAAATTTAGTTAACTTCTAGGACTATATGTATCCCATATTAACACGCATTAACACTACTTCCTTTGTGAAAAGTAATTGAGCTGGATACAATTATTGCAAAGGATAGGCCTCAAGTTAGCAAACTTTCAATTAAGTTTAACACACATCATAACTTTACTTCAAATTTTACATGACAAACAAGATGTACCACATCTCCAGTAATATCTTTCTCATCATTGGCCACACAAAGTAATTAGTTTTACAAAAGCAACAAATGGCACTAGAAACTTGCATGTGTCTCAAGTGATCTTACTCTTCAGGGTTGGAGGGGTCTGCGTTCGCAATAGAACCCTTAACCACTTCAATAGGAGGAAGAACAGCATGTAACCCACGCGCCATGACAGTCTTTGCCGTCCCGCGTTTACCAGAAATGGCAATTCCTCCAATCTCACGATCAATGGCTCCAAGCAACAAAGCTGTTTTAGTTGCATCCTGTACCAAAAGGCAGATTAAGACTATAACCGATTTCCATAAATAAAGAAAGAGCATCCAAAGGTTATCAAAACAAATCCGGTTCCTAAATTTTATTGCATTCCTTCTTTACAATGTAGACATACCAAAACCAATACAATCGCACAATTCAAGAAAATCAACACGGAGAAGATGTATACACCCATCTGATCCTTTTTGAAAACGAGGAAACATAGCATTCAATGGAAACCACATTGTAGAAGAAAAACTCGAGAATTTTAGAGGCGTATTACACCAGATGGACTGAAGGTAAGGCTTACCTGGCCGACAACTGCTGCCAAGGGGAAGTACTGCCTGCCGTACGGTGACGTTCCCAAGGGCTTCTGCTCCGGCTTTGGAGCGACGACGGCACCGTTGGTGAAATCGAAAGCAACGGCAGAGGGGGAGCAGGCATCAATCGGGCGGAACTGGCGACTCCGCTGGATTGGGCCGTAGCCGAAGGAGTGGAGAAGCTCGGGAGAAGGAAGGGAAGGCTTGGATCGGAAGAGTGGGAAAGAGGAGGATTTAATGGGGATGAGGGATACCAGAGAGGAGTTCGCCATTATAGAGTGACGAACAGAGAGCGAGAGAGAGGATAGAATCGGCTCCTTTATCAAGTATTGTGACTAGATCATTTTCAAACAGAATTATCTCTTTAAATTATGCACTAAAGGTCAATCAGCTGCAATGATTAAATTCAAGTAATATTTGAATTTAGTTAAAAGTCAAAATTTCATAAGCATATCTACTATAATATGAGTTATGTCAAATAATATTTAATATCAATGTGCTTAATTCTTGCCTAAAATATTTAATCTTTAATAAAAAAAATAGCACTTCGAAAGTCAACATAAATGATATTGATATTAAAAGTATTTGAAAGCAAATCATATAAACCTCACATTTGTTTTAGGAGGTTATGAAGACAGTAGTTCAAGTGTATAGATAAATTCTCGAGATCAATTTCTTACATTGTGTAATCAATTTTGTGCACAACTTAACTTCCTTCCGGTGGGTAGGTGTGTTCATGATTCGACTGAGATATATAGTTTACAGGAACAGGAATTATCCAAGCAGTTTCAGTACTTATTATTATTATAGTTTTTATGAAACTCAATTTGATGTTAGTCCTTTACATCGCCGATCGACCATGAGCATGGATGAGAGGACTCTGTGTATGATGACAATAATGATAATGCACATGCGCATGTACTCCACTATTGATGACATCTAGCTTCGGATCCGTACACACTCGGGGAGAAGGCAAAAATAATATATATATTTTATATAGTATGATATTGTAACATTTAAAAAAAATAATTCTCTCTAACTTTATTAAATAAAATATTCTCTTTCTTTACTTAAATTTAACACCCACCCAACCTAATACGGTCTTAAGATATTTTGATTACACAAGAGTTTCCATAAATTCACAGTGCTTTTTTCTTTATATTGTTCTCTCTAGACATTAATTATCATTAATATCTTTTTGAATTGTTGTTGAAAATTTTTTATTGATATGTCCGATTTAATTTTAAGAACTTTATTTCATCTGTACAACTCTTACAAATATATAATCTATATATATACTTTTTGGTCCATGAGTTAAAATTTAAATTTTTACGTATAAACTTGATTATATATATTCCGTGAGTTAAAATTTAAATTTTTAAGTATAAACTTGTTCTGAACTTCAATATTTTCTCTTATTAGTAAATAAGAAAAACTAATTCACACATTAGATTTCCATATGATTCATAATTATTAATAAACGTTAAGCACTAACAAACATAATAAATAAACTATAAATTTAATAAATTTTAATTAGAATTCACTGTATTATTTATAAATAATAGAGACAATACTTGTAATAAATAATTTTGAATATACCTATTACTGTAGATTGGACAATTTATGGGGGATCAATTTAAATACCTTTAGTTTATAAATATTATTAAATTGAATAAATATTTTTTAATAACATAATACTAAAATAATATTAAATAAAAACTTATCAAATATTAATTAAATTTTCATAATATCAAAATATTATTTTAAAATAACAATTTAATTATTTTTATAATATGATAAAAATATAAATTTAGATAACATAAAAACAACCTTAATGTTTTTGTGAAAATTAAGATATTAGTTACATTTAAAAGATTTTTATAAATTTATAGTGTTTTTTTTCTTTTCTAGACATTAATTATCAACACCTTATCTTTTCGGGGCCAAAAAATTTCATTGATAAGTTCAATTCAATTATAAAAACATTATTTCATTCATGCAACACCTTTCTTTACAAATATTTATAATCTTTAGTTGAATATTTAAATTTTTAAAAATAAACTTATTTGTATGCAGAACCTTCATATTTTTACTCTCGCACAAAATAAATCTCCATATGATTTATAATTAAATAATATTATTTCTAAAAAACATAATAAATATTATTGCATCATATTAATATTTTGTAATAAAATAATATTTTTCATATTCAAATTTATATTATATATGTTTAAAAAAATTATTTATGATTATTATTTTTTTTAAAAATAAGAATTTGAGATAACACGTGTCAATTATCATGCATGAAACCATCATCGTGTCAGTGTTCCACTCGATAAAAAAATGGCCGATTTTAACTAGATGGTTACATGTCGGTTACTCAAAAGAGTAAAAAATGACATGTAAGAGAAAATAAAACACTATATAAAGTTTACTGTTCGTACTATTGCCAAACACAAGTGACTTGAAGAAAGAAACTTGAATCTACAGCAAAACGCTGCGCGATCTGGCGAGGAGACTGTTACCCAAGTGGCCCGTGCCAAAGAAAGTTTAGAGTTTCTGGGCGTCCATCAACAAAAGCGTATGGGCGGAGAAAATCAATCCTCCGAGTCGCCCCACGAGTCAAACTCCTCGACCTCCGGCATCTCATCCCGCGGCGGTGCTGAGATTCCGTCAATTCCTCTAATGTCAGGCCGGACATCCAGGCCGGCAGCGGACAGCCGTATTCCGTTCGGCTCCTTGTCGGTTTCCGGCCGGGAGAGGGACATGGAGGATGCTATCTCTGTCCGGCCGGGATTCTTCCATCCGATGAACCATGGATTTCCGCTTCATTACTTCGCTGTCTTCGATGGCCATGGCGGCTCCCACGTAATTTCTAGTTCTTCAATTTATCAGTATCATAAAAATTCACAAAATAAAACAGGGTAGATTCTCAAGAGACTGCATGCAGTACCTTCTCCGGCAAGCTGGCATAGCGACGCCGAACGTCGTCGCCGGAGCGCCGAATGAAGGGGAAAGGATTTTTTGGGCAACGGATGATATTTATAAATTTTCGACTGCAGGTCTCCGCGCTGTGCAGGGAGTGGATGCACGTGCTTCTGGCGGCAGAGTTATCGGCGGCTGCTGATGGGTACGAGGACCGATGGAACCCAGCGGTGGAGCGGTGCTTCGTGCGGATGGACCGCCTTGCGCTGTCTTCGTGCGCGTGCGGGAGGGTCGGGGTCCCGCCGTGCCGGTGCATGCGCTCCGGGATCCTGTCGCATATCGTGGGATCGACGGCGGCGGTTGCCGTCGTCGGACCCACTCACATACTCGTCGCAAACTGCGGCGACTCCCGGGCGGTCCTCAGCCGCGGAGGGGTGGTGGTGCCCCTCTCCTTCGACCACAAGGTACCGTGCCTTCTTCCGTAAATTTAAATGGGGGTAGGAGGAGGAGGCTCTGTTGCGTAATTTACACGTGTGTTACACGTGTGACGATTATGTTGCACACGTGTCCACCTGTTGCCACGTGACGGGTGAACTCGGGGTGGAGGGGACACGTAATAATTAGTTTTGTTGATTTTATTGATATTTTTAAAGGCGATGTTTAACGTGGCAGCCGGATCGGCCCGACGAGAGGGCGAGAATCGAAGCCGCCGGCGGGCGTGTGATCGACGTCGACGGCCCCCGCGTGCAAGGAATTTTGGCAATGTCGCGTGCGATAGGTATGATTTTCCCTCGTATTGTGGTTATTCTGTTGATCTTCATTGATTTATTAGGGATTCCGAGGGGACGCTGTACGTTCATTATGCCTGAAAGAGTCGATTGATCGAAGCTGATTTTCATGATCTGTTTCTGTGATTGAACTTTGTTCATAGCTCGTTTGCATCTGTTTTTCTTGCATATGTAGTTCATTCGCATTTTGTCTGTCAATGGATACACTTCTCGATCTGCTTCTCCAGTCTGGTAATCGTGAAATATAATGCTATTCTGTTGATACTAATAGCCAGCTATGGACTTGTCAACTCATTTGTGGTGATTGTGCTCATGCATGTCTTTTATCTGGGTGATTATCGTAACATGCAATATTTTAGGCAAAAGAATTCATGTCAATTGTCTTTCATGCAAACTTGTGATGATGGATATTCTTATTACAAGGAATAGTACAGTGTTCTTTCTTAAACCTAGGTAAATTGATCGCAAGATCAAATTGAGGTAATCTAAATAAACGTTATCAAGTAGACTCCCTCGTCGAATAATGAGGAACACTATCAGGGTCACTCACTGAGGTCAAGTCACAATGACATTGACAATATCTCAGATCAGGAGAGATGAAGGCCTTGACATTGATATTAGATCAAGTCAGGAGGCCAAAAGTGCGACGCCACACTATTCCTGCCAATATTATTCCTGGTCGACTAGGATATAAAACAGGAGTTGTCTGCCATTTCATTATAAAGTGGGAAAAGGAATAACGGAGAAGTCTAAATGGTAGCTGTGAAAACAAACCACTCTGTTTAAGATTTATATTTCCTACAAGTAGGATAGACTTTGTAAATAAACACAAGGAGAGACATCGTAGATGCTGTGGAAACTCAGTCTACTTGTAAATCACGATGCATCCATTGGAAAATACTAGATTTATGTGAAAGAAGCTTAAATCGGGAGAAAAACCATGAAGTGGAAGGTCTTTTAATTTTGAGTGATATATGACATGAAACAAATGCCATTCTTATTCACATAATTATTGTAGTTTAGTAGAACATTAAGGCTTCTGGTGTGCAGCCAGATGTAACATTATAAAAGAATTGTTTCCTTTTCAACATCTATTTAGGGGGGCGATCTCGTAGTTCTTGGTCTGTGAAGATGCGTTGTTAGGTGCTCCATTTTCCCATTGAGGCCGAACCTCAACCTGTGCTCGAATTTGGCTCAACACTATCTAGATATTTGTGTTATTTAAATGTAAATATTATCTACACATCTATACTTTCTCTAATTTGTTGTTTGTTTAGTTCACTGGTGTATTAAAAGATAATAGAAAATTAATCCAACTTCGCCTTTCTCCTTTACAATTTTGGTGATATATAGATGTTATTTTAGAGTGACAATTCATCAAATTAAATTATTAATTTCTCCAAATAACATAACATAACATCACAATGACATTGAAAAAGCTAATTTGACGACTTTCATCTTAGTAGGTTTATAACTTGTTACAGCTATGCCATTTATATTTCTAGTCAAAAGATATCGAATGGATATAAAATTGACGTGCTTTAGCAGCCTTTGCAGTTTGATGCAGAAAATAGAAGGAAATTTCTTTTGAAACAGACTTTGTTTTCATATGCTCATTGTCAAATTAACTCGTCATCTCTAATTATGGTCCGATAGGCTACTGATTCAAATATTTTCTGCTGTCATTTGGCATATACTATTGTGATACATTTTGCACGCGTAATGTTGATATTGATTCAGCACTGTATCTGTATGACTTGCCTAATGTGTCATCTCTTTTGCAGCACAAAGTGATATGTTGTCTTTGCGGAAAGAGCTTGCATTTTCCTTTATTTAACAGTTGCTTGAAATGAAATTATCCTGAAATATGACTTTGATTTTTATTGAATTAAACTGCTAAATGAACGTTAATGTCTATACTGCTTTAAGTTGATTGCTATGAGGTATCAATAGAATTCTCCTTTGTTAAATACAAGCGCCAAGAATGCGGTTTTTTATGATTTTATTGACTTTAATTCTGCAATGAGCAACTATTTTTTTCTTCAATCATAATTTGATCAATTTGATATGTTTGTAGAGAAATAGGGTGTGCATTTTTTCAGTTTGCAAGGATGCTCGCTATGGTCATGAAGAATCGATGAGTGCAATTATGCTCACATTTACGAACAAAGTTGTACTTAAAATGCATTTATAGCTTGAAATCTTTGCTTGCATCAACCGTTTCTTGGCTTTTTATTTTCTTTCAAGCTTCTATCTACAGTTTCTTTGTTTTCCTTTCTAAGAACTTGAGCTAATGTTTCGTTTCTGTTCTTAGGAGACAAATACTTAAAGCCGGTAGTGATATCTGATCCCGAGATAGTTCTCATTGAAAGGTCCTTTGAAGATGAGTGTCTGATCATTGCGAGTGACGGTCTTTGGGATGTCATGTCCAACGAGTTTGCCTGCAATGTGGCACGAGAATGTTTGCAGGAGAGAAGTCCAGAAGAGGCTACAGAAGATTCCAACAGCTCAAGCTTAGCTGCTGAAGAGGAACCTGATTTTCAGTGCACTATAACGGCTACACTGCTTGCAAGGCTAGCTCTGGGAAGGCAAAGCGCTGATAATGTCAGCGTGATCGTCGTCGATCTGAGAAGAAATTAAGCGCAAGGAAACAACGAGTTTGGTGGGTCGAATCTCCGAAGTTGGTTTTTAGTTAATCTATACAAATATGGTTTGTTCATTAGGAAGCTTGCTAGTTGGTTTCTAGTTTATCTACATGAATGTAGTTTGGTTACTGTGAAGCTTAAAAGTTGGTTTCCAGTTAATCTATATGAATGCAGTTTGTTTCCTGCAAGTAGCTTTAAACTACACAGAACAGTGGCACCTAATGTGGAAGATAATGTTTCACTTAACTTTTTAGTTGAGTTTTCCTTCTTGTGTTGTGCTGTTTTCCTACAAGTAGCTTGTTGGTTTATGAAGTTTCGTGAAAATGATATTTATGCAGTTTTGTGAAAATTAATATGCTAATGTTGTCTTGTTAGAGCAGACAAAGTTAAAAGAAATTTTGTGGAAATTTAAAGATTCAAATTGACTAATAGCAAGATCGCAGAAGAAATTATATATGAACCTGTTTATTTGTAAAGTTTAATTTTTAATTAGGATTAATGTAGCCGATCATACCTAGGGGATTAAGGCTTGATGGTGGTGGTGGGTGATATAAATTAATTATTATTTTTAATATATTTGTAAGATGTGAAATAAATTAACTCTGTGTTGCGATATGTTTGTTTAAAATTAAATCAGGTTAATTTTAACTTGTCAAACAAACAGAAAGTAATTAAGATAAGGGAGACGAGGACAAAGGTTTACATGAGGAAAGATACGGAGTCGATGAGGGAAATCTTCACCAAGTCAATAAGAAATGCATAGGAGATTTCAATGAGAAGGAGAAGAGTTCTTTCTTACATTAGTGTTACAAAGGGAAGCTCCTTCACAACTAACATAGATTTCTCATTAAACACTGTTAAACCCCAAACTTAATCTTTTCTTTTTGGAAATACCATGCATATCTTTTACGTAAAGGAGGAGGGGCTTGAGAAATAATAGAATTAGCCTTCAATTTTCCAACAATATTCCAACTTCTAGCCGGTAGTTACATTATTTTAGTATGATCCTAATTTATTTATTTTTTAAAGTGAAACAAAGATGGCTGAAGTTTTCGAGGAACATCACATAATGATTCTTTAGGGTAATTTCACTTAGACTCTTGAGGTTTGTTTGCTTGAACATAAAGGTTCACAAATCTCCACAATAATTACTATATAATTCACCAGAGTTTTAGTTATTTTTAAAAAGCTTCTAATTTGGCCAAAAATAATGTTTTTTGTTTAAAATATTGTTATTTCATCAATAAAATAAAATAAATATTTGGTCAATTATGATTTTACCCCTGGCCCAAGGTGTCCGCGCAGCCAGCAGTGCGCAGTAGCTGGCGTCCGCGCGCAGGCGTCCGCGCACATGTCTTGATAGCGCGCGGCCTCGCGCACATGTCTTGATAGCGCGCGGCCTCGCGCACATGTCTTGATAGCGCGCGGCCTCGCACACAAACGCCCTGCGCGCGGGCATCCGCGTTCGTCCCCACACGCCGACGTCTGCTGGCGCGCAGGGCCGCACTCGGACTCCCGCGCGCAGCTGCCGGCGTCACTGGCAGACGGCCACACCACGCCCCTCAGGGGGCAGCATGCATTGGCGTCTGCGCATAGGCAACTCCCGCACACGAACTCAATGACATATTTTAAAAATTAATATATTAAGGGAGGATATTTTTGACATTTTTACAATACATAAGTGATTCTGTCACAGAAGGATTACGATGTTCCGTGTAATATTTTTTATAGACCTAAATGACATATTTTGAAATGTAGACCTCTGTGTCCAAGTAACCAAACCTCAAGAGCCTAAATAGCATTACCCCTTATTCTTTTGTCTGGAACATAATAAGCCTAAAAAAAATACTTTTCAATCTTATATGTTCATCTTCCAAGAATGACTTCTCGGAGTAAATTGTTCACGAATAGACTTAGATCTCTTTGCTTCTCCTAAGTATCGAATATCCAAAAACGTTTCTTTTCATTGTCATTTTTATTGTCAAACGACTAATCAAAAGTAAGTTCTTCTACTTATTGTCAAAGACCTTAAGTGGGCATTTAGTTCAATATTATGTCACATTATTAAAAAAAAATTATTTAATTTAATGACATATATAGAAAATTTTATTAAAAATTATAAAAGTGTTCCTTTAAATATGATATTTAAATATTAAGACATCTAGATTACATAATATAACTTAAAAAAATATTGAATCAAATATAACAGGTATTTAGCATAATGCATGTTAAAAGAATTGTGATTTTTTTATTTGTTATTTTTAGTATCATTAGTGAGAATCAAATATATAAGAGGTATTTTGTCTATTTTATGGTGAATTGGGAATTCTTAGATGAGGTAACCTGCTCAATCATTATAGCAAGTATACCTCTTTTTTGTCTATCAAGTGTGGCTCATGCAATGTCTGAGGGAAATGGTAAGGAGTTTTGGCAAAATTTTATTTTTTGGGGGACGATAAAAATTGATAATTGTCCTCGAGAAATTCCTAGTAAAGAGTAAATAAAAAAAAGCTTCTATAGATACCTTTACAGTAAAAAAATGAAAAACATTATTAGGACCTGTCTTAATAAAGTATAGAGTATTTATATGTACTTATTTATATCGATTTTAAGGAAAAAAGACTCAAAAAATTTCTCAAGAACATGTTTACCTATACTGATGTTTAGGAAATCATAATGGGATATTCGGTAGGCCTCCTGAGACTTGCCCTCTTGGTAAGAAAGATCAAAGATTATCCTCAATGAAAAGAAAACAAAGAAAGATTTCTTCAGAAATCTTCATGATAAAGAAAGAAAATCTTTCTTAAGGAACTTTTTTGGTGAGAGAATTAAAATATTTATATCTACTTATATCAATCTTGAGGAAAGAACACTCGAGGATTCCTCAAAGATAAGTCTACTTATACTGATATTTAGGAAATCAAAATGGGATATATGGTAGGCTTTAAGACATGTTCTCGTGGCAAGAAAGATGAAAGACTGATCTCGAGGAATTTATCATAGAAAGAAACTAAAAAAGGCTTCTCCAAGCCAAAACATTTCTAGTAAAAAATAAAATATCTTTTAAGGAGCTTTATTGGTGAGATACATAAAGTATTTCATATAGTTATATCAATCTTTGAGAAAGAAAACTTTAGGGAAAGAAGGCCTCAAGATAATAAGTGTAGAGGTGTATTCTCGAGGAAATTAGAAAAACCCCCATTTTGAAAGTATTAGTTGGTATTGTTAGGCTACTTTTACTAATTTAGGAAGAAGAAACTTTATTGAAAGACATCTCACGAGAAAAAGGCTATTGTGAATGACGAGCATTAGTAGCTAAAACACATTTTTTTTTTTTTATTGTAGTAGCTAAAACACATTTTAAAAACTCAAATTCAGTGCCCAGTGCTTTTTCGCAATTGCACTGCTTGCATAGCTCTCCCTTGAGCCATTATCTATGAGTTTAAGCTTTTAGGTATCAGATATTTAATATAATTTCAAAGTGAGAGATCTTTAATTTAAACTCTAATGACTCTCCAATTATGTTTCGCAAAAGATTAGAAGTAAAAAGTGATTGTGCTAGAAAGAGTGTGTAAGAACATATAAAAATCCCCAGGCTATTACCTATCGGCTTAAATTTTTAAGTCAATTGATAACTATAGATATCACAAGATTGTTATCGACTTGAGAAAGCATCATGAGGTGTAAGGAAACAATGACAGGTTATGTAGGACATAGGCGGGTTTCTTGTTCATGCATGTAAATTTAAGTTGGAGACGAGATATTGTTTGAATTTAAATTAAACTTATCAAGTTTGTTTAAAATTATTTTGAGTTAACAATCATGTACAAAAATTTGATTTTGTATCAACTTCCTAATGAGATTTGTTTCTGATGTATATCTCTGGTACCAAATTTGACGACATTTTATTTAGCTTGGGGTTGATTTTTAACATCACCCTTTTTATCTACTTATTTATTTTTCTGCAATTTTTATTTTATGTGAAGTTAGAAAAACTTTTATGTATCTATTTATTGAGCTTGGGAGAGTGATGGGTGTAATTGGGTTAAATTGGTTTGCCGTGAGAGTTCTATATTTTTAGAGTTTGACGTAATTGGGCTTATATTCCCCAAATTTGGGCCAATTTATTTGGGCCGAACTTGGCCCAAATTTGACCCACCCTTCTCATTATTTTTTTTTCTATTGAGTCAACTTAATATTAAATTAAATGGATGCACTAGATTTTAATAACTCTAATCTAGGGTAAGGATCAAATTAGTCAAGGATTAATCAGTGAGAATTAATTAGAGTCCTTATATATTATGGGGATGAAAAAAAATAATACAACAACTTGTGATTTTCTCAATAGAGAGTGTCCACTTCCTCAAAATTGTTGGTTTTGTGCTTCTCGTTGTCGTTGCTTGTAACCGACCTGTTCTGCCGAATCTGCACTAACTTAGAGAATAGAGAAAGGAGTCTGTGCTAGCATTACTTCAATGCTCATGCGTCGCACTGCCCTTCACACCGCTGCTACTACTTGCTACCGCACTGCAACCGCGTGGATTCATTAGCCAATGCAATATTGGTCGAGCCAATCAATGAGATGTCGATCACTTATCTCACAATTGCTAAATTTTTGTTCTCTCAACATATCCGCTCTAATTAAGTTCAACTAATTCGATTTATTTCTTGGACTTTGTAGAATTCCTAATTTTATACTTAATCTCCGCGCTTCTTTTCATCGTTGAGCTTGTTTCTTCAAGAATGTCCTTTTTAATTGATATGTTAATTAGTGGACATTGGGAGGAATTAGGTTATCATTTTGAAATTCTACTTTCTCATGAATTCTTGTCTGATTCGGAGATCTGTGCTCTTCGTCCGCATTAAATAATCCGCGGAGACGGTAATTTTTTTTAAAGTCATATTTTTTTAAAGTCGTATTTTTTTAAAAAATAAATCCGTCGAGAAGGAATATCTTTTATATTTTTATTAGCATATTTTTAATAGTAATATTTTTAAATTCTTATATTCAAACATATTTAGTATTGACCGGACAACAGTCTCAGTAGAAAACACAAAAATAGTAATAAATTTTTATCCTATTGAAAACAAAAATAATATTTAATTAAAAAAATAATAATTATAATTATAATCAATTTTTATTATATCCTACATAATTTAAATATAAAAAAATATTTTATTTTATATACTCAATTATTTTTAATAAAATTATCAAATTTACTTCACATTCTTGATAAATAAAATATATTGATCTAAAATGTAGAATAAAGTTGATAATTTTATTAAAAATGATTAAGTAAAATAAAATAAAATTTTTTATATTAAAATATATGTATGTTGGAATAAAATTTATTTATTTATTTATTATTATTATTATTATTTAATATAATACCATATTAATTTTGGGTAGGACCAAAATAGTCTTAGGACCAAATAGACCAAGTGTACAGAATACAAAGCATAAGTATTAAACTAGTAGTGAACTTTTTTATTACATATATGTGATGAATTCTGTATAACTTATGCAAATCGTGCACATTTAAGTCTGTCAATGTGTCGGATCATGATCCGATGTGATCCAAATTTTGATTTGACTATCTTATTAAACGGAACAGTTTTTTGATCTGAAGTATTAATCTGAAATCTCACCCGGTCCATTTATATATTGAAATAATAATATATTTTTTTATTAATTTTTATAATAATAAATATAAAAATAAAATATAAAATTTAAGATTAAATTTTTATTTATATTTGGTGATATAAAATTTTATTAAATGATTGTATATTATTAATTTAGTATCAAAACATTCACCTGCTTGTTATTAAAAAATAGGATGTTTCAAAATTTTGATCTTGTAGTGTGAATTATTAAGAAAATACTTTAAATTTGTAAAATTAAGAAAATGGCAATAAATCTCTCATCAGTTAACCTTCATTAATTTTATTTGATTAAGTCATTAAGTTTAATGCAATGACATGCATATGTCAATCTAATTTTAATTCTGATCGTATGTTGCATTAATGATTGTGAGATTTATATACAGAACACTGAATTCATAAAAAATTATGCATTTTACCGTCCTCTAGTAAATATTACTAAAATCACATTTTATTTTTTAAATATTATGACTTTTATATTTCTGTTATGCTCCGGTCAGAATTTCTATTTAAAATAGAATATTCTATTTCTAGTTTTTATCTTATTTATAGAAATTGCCATCAAATCAATTTTATTGCTCTAAAAACTTTAAAAAGTGATGAAAAGCAGCGCAGGTGAGTTTATTGCTTCTTTTCTCCTCCATCTTCTCCTCCTTCTTCTTCTTTATTTCTCTAAAAGCTCTAAATCTATTTTTTTTTAATTATATGTATATATATCTTTAGCTATACAATAGTTATATGTATTCAAATTTATGAGATATTTACATGCTATTTATAGTTATTTTATTTTCAAATTTATTTACACTCAAAGCCCTTATCTACAAAATAATTCTTTTTTAAACAGAGATTTTGATTGGAGCACAATAGAAATGTAAAATCCATAATATCTAAAAAATTAAGTATGATTTTAGTAATATTTACTAAGGATGGTGAAATTTATAATTTTTGATGAATTCAATGTTCTATATGTAAATTTTTTTTATTTTTCAATAAAAAATATATAATTTATGATTATTTTGAACGCCATAAAAAAAATTGTCTGAATTTTGTGTTTTAAACATAATTTTTAAAGGCCGTCATTATGTTATATAAACACAAACAGAACTGATAGAAATTTCTTAATTTTTCATGCTGATGCTCAAAATGTATGATTATTTAGCCAAGATGAAGCAAATCTATTACATTACACATAAAATTTAATATTAAAATTAATTATATTTTAATAATATAAATATAATTTAAAATAAAAAAATTAATTTTATTTCATATCATAATTATGTACTAAAATAATAATTAACCTATATTACATTGCTCACATATTACAACATAATAATTAATTTTATTTTATATTATTTATAATTTTTAATAAAATAAAAATATTTTTATTAAAATTAATATTTACAAACAAATATCCTTGTGTATAGCTTTTTAACATAGAAATAAATTGATTTATGTATCATCCTTAAAACCCAACAATTATTTTTTCTTAATTTTGTTGAATTATTTTCTTTTTTTTCTTCTAATTATTCATGCTCATATTCAAGCTCTCTATGTAGACCTTTCTTATTAGAGCAATATATATATATATAAAAATTAAATTCTAGTAAAATACATAAAATTAATAACTCATTAATATAAATGCTAGAGCTTAACATAACATAACATCCAAACAGATGGAAGTTCTAAATATATGTTGACTCAAATATCTTTTTAAAATCAGAGAAGAAATTTAAATTTAGCTCTAAAGTTTCCTATTGTGCGTGCAACATTTTTGAAATAGAGCCTCGTTTGGTTCGAGGATTAAATTTTGAATAACAAAAAAAAAATTACCTTATAAATTTAATGAGAATAAAATTTAATTTAATATTAAAAAGTATGTAAAATATAAAATAAAATTAATTTTAATATTTATATTTATGTTGAATGTGAAATAAAATTAATTTTTATAATTAAATTTTGTGATAGATCAAAATAAAAACTCGAACCAATCAGGCCTATAAAAGTCAGCTTTAGAATTTGTGATGGCCTAAAGTCTATCCATTTGGTTGTTGTATCGACATAGTGATGCGGAGCACCCCGACACCAATAATGCAGATAATAATACACCTACTTTATTATTATTATTATTATTATTATTATTATTATTATTATTATTATTATTATCTTTTTATTTTATTATTGTAACATAGCTACATATATAGCCTTTGTTATTTTTGGGCCTTTTGTCTGGTGGGCTTTAGGTGATTTAAGAAGATTTTTGGGTTTTAATGCCAATTGGGCTTAGCCCAATTTTTTATTACTATAGATGTTTAAATCTTAATAGTTTGGAGTTAATTTCTTCAATTAAATCTCTTTATAAAATTCTATTCATAACATTTAAATTAATTTATATAAACAGCATTAATTTTATATTTAAACAATATAGAAAAATAGTATATTCCAATATCACTTAGTGACTCAAAAAATCTTTATAGCTCAATTGCTAATTTACATGTGAGGCAAAGCTACTTTTTAGTTTTGTTTTATTTGTATTTAGATGATGATTGAAATTTTTCCAAATTTTAGATTTTATTTTCAAATATAGATGAGTGCATTTAATGTTTAGAGAGATTAATTAATTATGTCAATTCTCAAATTTGGATAGACTCCAAAATACTCCTAATTCATTGTAAAAGAAATTATTAATTGTTTAATATGTATTTTTTATCTCATACAAAGTTTAATATTGTAAATTAATTTTACTTTATATTTTATACATATTTTAATAAATAAATTATTATTACTTTTTATTATTTATGAGATGTTATAATATTTTTTATTTTATTTAAAATTTACAATAATAATATGTTTTAAATCTATTATACTTTATTCTGGCCTAACAAATTTATAAAAAATTTAGGCAGCATCTCAATAGACAATAAAAAACTTTTTAATCATGGTAAGTAAACTCAAAGAGTAAATAAACATATACAAGATAAACAGAATTTAAATGATCAATACATGATAGTATAAAAAATATACACATTAAAAAATAGCAAATAAAAGTGTTACAAGTTAAAACTAACATAGCAAAATGAGAATAATATTTTAAACATATAACAATAAATAGTCTCTAATAGATCAAATAGAAGATATTAGACAGCTATATTACAATTGCATCAAGGAATTGGATGAAAACCAACAAGCATATGAAGCATATCAAAAGATAATAAATAATCACGTTATGTTATTCATACATAATCATGTCTATACTGATTGATATTATAACAATCCACTAAGGTACTGGGCTGAAGCCTAACAATCTACTGAGGTATCGGCCTGAAGCCTATATAATCATATCTCCTATGGGGACTAATCAATTCTAAATTATGGGAACTCATTAGTCTTACTTAGTTACTTATAAGCTGCATCAGACAAAAATGCTTAGTTACGTATATTAATTTATCATATCTGTGCTCCAAATAAAATAAATCATATATACACAATATCAAATATATAAAGATAATAAATAAATATATAATAAAATAAATAAGATGTGAAGTTATAATAGTGACAAGCAACTGATCAAATAATCAAATATCAAAGGATATTTAAAACATCTATATTCTTATGATCAACTCTTTCGAGATGCTATACAAATACGATAAAATATATACTCCAAGAGAGTATATATATATATATATATATAAGAATATCATTTAATTAAGTAAGAACTATTTACCTTAAAACGAGTTAAAAAGTAATCTAAAGTTTACTTCGAATCTCACGCTTCCTCCGTGTCAGTCAAACTTAAACTCATATATATTTAGATTATTCACCCCAAATTACTCAAAAAAATTTAACATAATATGTTCTATAATCATTTTCAGCCGATTCTAATGATAAACGTAAAACTATATATATGTATAAATTAAATTTAAATAATATTACACATTTAATTAAGAATCTTTTGAGACAAATTAGAATAATAATAATAATAATAATAATAATAATAATTATTATTATTATTATTATTATTATTATTATTATTATTTGATCTCTTAGGTGTTCATTTTGTATTATCTTCTGTAAGTTCAAGTCTTGTCAATTGTCATGTAAGTTATATTTCTATTTGTGTTGTCGCAAGAAAATAACCAGAAAAATGAAAAAAAAAATTAACATGGAAAATAGTCTAAGCGGAAAAATCACAACGCCTTTCAGGCTGCTTCGAAAGTTAGCACTAATATATGTTTTTTACGGGATTACAATAATAAGAGTGGGGAGAAGGTTGAGTGAGAAGTTTAAGCAGAGGATTCCTAGAAGAAGTTCTCCTTTTTCCTTTACAATGGCGTTTCATACTCTGATTTGATTTGTGGAGTCACTTCAAGAGAATGGATTCCATCTCTGGTGTTAGGCCAATGATGTCTGCTAGACTGGCGTATCACGGACCTGGCGGTACGGATAGTACTATCCAAAAGGGAGAGGGAGTCATACCTCTTATATGCCATGCATGCTGTTCACTATGGGGTTCTTCGGTATATATAGAGCCTTCGATGACCGCCTTTCGACCAGGGGCCCTCCTTTTTTAGCATTTATCGGTCGCTGAACTTTCTTTGGTACTGACATCATACGGGCCTCCACGTGTACGCTCCAAATGTGGTGGTGCGGATCCAGATATAACACTCCATTATAATAATAATTTTATTGTTGTTTGAACTGTCAAAAATCAATCATATAGTAGTAGAAGCATTTAAAATTATTGTCATCCAAACGACTAATCAGAGCAGCTAAAAAAAACTTCTGCGTAAAAATTTTAAATATATAACCACCGTATAAAATATTATTTTTCAAAACATTTACAATAAACATCATACAACTCACATTTTTGATATATAATTTTTCATTGCTCATCTATAGCTTTTAAAAAGGGCAGTAAAATTCTAATCTCAAGAGAGAGGAAGAGAGTAGCAATCTGATGTTCTTTTTTTAAATAATAAAAAAAACAAAAAAATTATTTAATAATATTTATAAAATTAAAAATTAAGATATTAATTTTTTAAAATTATAAACTTATGTTATATAATAAATTTTAAATTAAAAATCTGGACGTAACTTTTCTTTAATTTAATTTCAAATCTAACTGTTTACTTTTCCATCAAAAAAAATCTAATTGTTACCTCATATTTAAAAATACGATTATAAAATATAATTACGGAGCGACGCCACGTGGCAATTACCCATGCAGCGCGACCACGTTCACGAGAGCACGGCGCACAGATTTTCGACACGCGTCCAACTGACTGTTGCCTTCTGGGGAGTTCACGGGAGGCGGCCGCGCTTGGCAACAACGGCGGCCTCCTAGTGGCGAATGGCAATCCAGCAAAAGTCAGCGATCCGGTGTGTGGATCAGTGCAAACGTTCTTCAATTCAACCAATGATGAGTCGCTATTCTGTATTTAATAGAAACGTCTTTTGTTTACTGGGCGAATAAAGTATTTCGTATTAAATTCGTTCACGGGATCGTAAAGTAGGTTCGAGTGAGCCCTGGTCCATGTGAGCGCACATGGGAAAGGCGCACTTTGTTTTGGTTCAAAATTGGTTGAAATAATTAATTATTTATTTATTTTATCAAAATAATAATAATTAATTATGCATTCTATTTATTTTTATTATAATATATAAATTTAATGTATTCCATTTTCAATTAAAATAGCACAATTCTCTTCAAATTTAAAATAAATTGTGTTTTTATTCAATTAAACATTCAAATATTCAATTCTAAAATTTTGAGTAAATATTATCTAAGTCCCTACAATTTGAAACTAACATCAAATAGGTTCATACTTTTAAAAACTTTTCGGTAAAATTTCTAACATTAACAATAATATTCAATTAAATCATTTTTATTTAATTTTATATTATTTTTTTTAAATAAAATTTATATTTAAATAAAAAATTTAAATGTATAATGACAGAAAATAGGTCGTGGTGGTCTTGCGCTATAGTAACCCATTCGAACGCTAACCTGAGATGGGTGGTGCGAGGGAAGGATATTTTTATCAATTTGTATTTAACTAAAAAAATTATATTTAATAAATAAAATATTAAATTAAGTAAAAATAATATAATTGAAATATTAATGTTACCTTATAAATCTATTTAATATTTTACATAAATCTAAAGAACTTGAATGATATTTAATTTATATAAATCTTAATATAAAAATTAATTTAGTTCACATCTTTTAATAAATTTAATATGAAAAATATTTCATTTTTCATGAAAATTTATCTAGTTAAGCAATTAGCATAAAATATTTGTTATAATTATTAATAATCTATCATTTAAGATTGGTATTTTAACTTAATGAACTAACTATAATTTTGAAGATCAAAACTTGGGTAAATAATATATTTGCAAGAGTAAAATTTAGGAATCCTTTTAAATTTTAAGGCTCTTGGAAAATTGTTTCAATTTTTTTTGATAAAAAAATGTTTCAAATTTAAGCCATGCAATTACCAAATTTAATTTATGGAAAATGATATATTCCCATATTTGTCTTATCCTACAAATTAAATCATCATGCAATTATAATGTAGGGCTCACCCTTTTGAAACATCCATTTTAGCCTTTTAGAGAAATATTAAAATAGTAGATAAGGTTTTATTATGATGTGATTCTTCTTTAAATCAAATTTAACAGATATCATTAAATTTATGATGAAAAAGTATTACACTTTTACAAAATTATTAAAATACTCTCAATAATATTTTGGGATAATTACCTATATGTCACACCAATTAGTTTTATTTATGTATTATTCATCCATTCTTAGTTAATTACGCTATGCACACTTAAAATATTACAAAATCTTACATACATATATTTTAACTTATTTTTATTATAATGAGTAATAATAATTTTTTAATAACCGAACTATTATTAGATTACAAAAAATTTGAACTATTCATGATATTATTTTAAAGATATTTAAATATATTTTGAGTAAAAATCCTAAAATTTTGATGTTTAGGTGGTGACAATGGAAGGAGATATCTGCGATGTGAATTGATTTTAGGACAAATCAACGCTTTAATGTGACATTGAAGAAGAAAAAATATGTACCATTAAGGATAAAAATATAATTTTAATAATTTACTAACGAAATATTTTTTTCAAATAAATTTTGACTGAATTTTAACTCAAGTGTGTGAATGTAAAATTTTATAATATTTTGAATGTGCATAGCGTAATTAATTAAGAATGGATGGATAACGTATAAATAAACTAAATAGTGTAGCATGTACTTAATTATTCCTAATATTTTATAAGTCCATTTTGAAAAATTTAGTACTAAAGCATCATAGATTAACTTAAAAGTAAAATAAAAATTTTAATATGATAATAAAATCTTAATCTTTGGCATCTAATTGTGGACTATTATATAAAAATTTTAAGAGCTCATAAATCTATTAGTAATTTATCCTAAAATATATCATCCTATGTTGTTAGATTAGAAACATAATAAATATACATAAATATATTTTAATAATACAAATGATATATACATCTAGGGGTGAGAACGATCCAAGTGCGAGCCGAGCTGGGCACAGCTCAAGCTCGGTTCGTCTTGATCTAATTAGAATTCGAGCTGGCTCATTTTAATTTCGAGCTAGCTAGAGCGTTAATCGAGTCATCACAAACTCTTCGAAAATTGATTTTTTTAAAAAAAAAATTAGCTCAACTAAGATATAAACTCAGATTAATTATAATCATAAAATCACTTAAAAAAATTCATAGATTCCGAAAAACAATTAACATAAATTTATATATAAATAATAAAATATTACATTAATGAATGACTAGATACATTATTTATAATTTTAAAAATAGATATCGAGCCAATTAAGTCGATCGAATCCGACTATGGCTCGTGGCACGACTCAATAAATTCAAGCCGAGCTCGATTCCAACAAATTATTAATTTGAACACAAGCGACTATCGATCTTCTAGCCAAACTCTCACCCTTATGTACATCGAATAAATGACTTATTAAAAAATCAGGTCGAAAGTTAAGCTTGTTCGACTCAAAAATTAATTTTAACTTAAAAGAATTTTGATGAACACAAGTTAAAATCATTGCGGTGTTCGAAAATATAAATTTAAGTTGAGATTGGCTCGCTCCAACACAACTAGTTAACAGTCATAACAAATACGAGTATAATTTAAATAGAATATTTTTTTTTCAAATAGATTTTGATTAAGTTTTAACTCAAGTGTGTGTATGTAAGATTTTATAATGTTTTGAGTGTGCATAACGTAATCAACTAAGAATGGATGGGTAAAGTATAAATAAAATTAAATGATGTGAAATATAAGTAATTATTTTTTTTATAATATTGTTTAAATATAATATCAAATCAAATAATTAATTATTTCAAATATGCATCAAATTGGAGATTTGAGTAATAAATTACCAATTAAATGAAATCATGGTGTCACATTCTACACAGACAAGAACTCAGCATGGCTAGTGAACTACACAAAAATCAGTGGGGCTGAATCACTTCTTCCAATTTTGCTCATGAGGGGCCGCAGACTTCAATGATAAGAAACACCACCTTTTTTTTTCCTCCTAGATTCATATAAATTTTATGTGTATTAGATAATTGGGATCAATCAGTGTAACAGTAAAATAAATAGTAATATTATTAACAGAGCCGAATTAAATGAAACAAGTGATGATATATGATGCTAAATATTAAATTATAAAAAAATATATATATAAAAATAACTATAAAAGAATTGAGAATGTCAAAATAAAAAAGAATAAGGAGAAATGAGTGTATCTACGAAAAAATTAGAGTAACATCAATTAATTTTTTTTTATTGAGAAATTCAGAGAGAATTAGTTTAAAAAGTTTGGGTATATAAATTGTAAGACGATTGAAGCTCCAATAAAGAAAGTTGAGTTATCAGGCATTGCCTGTGTAAAAAAAAAAAATAGAAAAAGATATAACAAGAAACTATAAAGAATGATTTTATATATTTAGAGCAAAATAAGAATTTGTTAATTGATAGAGTGCGATGGAAATAAAAGATTCATGTATTCGATCTTACTTAGTCGGATAAAGACTCGGGTGTTATTATCGTTGTATTTTTTCACCTGCCTAATTCAAGCGCACGAGGGAATTGAGTCAAAACCGAATTTGTTTTATAACAGCCACCATTCGTATGATTTAGTTACAAATTTAACCGATTTCAAGCCAGTTTCGAGCAAATCAATTTCAATGATTTTAATACTCTTCAGACATGATTTGGAGCAGTTCTAAAATCCCATCTCCCTATAAATTCCTGAAGCTCCCAGCATGCTTTAGACTCAGCCATGGGAAATTCAGCTGCCCCTCTGCTTCTCATCTTCTTCCTTTTAGCTCTTGCCATTCTCTCTCAAGAAATTCAGGTCTCTCTCTCTCTCTCTCTCTTTTTCCCTCTCTCTGCATTGTCTCTCTTTTAACTCTTAATGGTATCTTGCATATATATATATTGTAGGCTGATCATCATCCTTCTCCAGGGCCAATTGCAGAGTCACCTTTCAGCCTTCCCATGGTAGTAATGAAGTAAATCACCTCTTAAAACATATTCAATCTATAATATCTCTTCATCATGTTTACTAAAATGTCTTTCATTCACAGTTTGGAGCCGCTCCAGGAAGCCTCCATCCTCAAGGTATTCGTCTAACTGACGTAGATGAGATGATCGTCGTCTCCATCTATCAAGCAATTATGAAGTCATCGATTATCGAAGTTTCTTGAATTATTTACTTAAAGCGGACTTTCTCTCTAAGTTATCGGAATCATCATCAACAAATTCATCAGTTCATCGAGTTTATGAAGCGGGCAATTTCGGTGATTTGCGTGTTTGTGTGTGCAGAATGTTGGGGGAGCTGCGGGCGGCGGTGCTCGATGACGGCGTACAAGAAGCCGTGCATGTTCTTCTGCCAGAAGTGTTGTGCCAAATGCCTCTGCGTGCCTCCGGGGACTTATGGGAACAAGCAGTTCTGCCCTTGCTATGCTAACTGGAAGACAAAGAGAGGGGGCCCAAAGTGCCCTTAGCCTTAATTATCTCTTAATTAATTCTCTCTCTCTCTCTCTCTTAGTTTTCTATGTGACTCATTTAAATGCTTAAGTTGAATAATTGATATAAAAAAATAACTCTTTTCCTGCTTTTATCTGTCTCCTCTCCTTAAAAAGAGTAGTGTAAATTAGGGCTGTTGATTGATCACATCTCGATCAACTTGAAATCAGTGTGAAGTCGATTGGATTCGACTTCAAGCTGACTCGAATCGATTTCAATTGACTTCGAGCCGATTTTGATTCGAATCTCAATTTTTTTTTGAGCCGCGAACTGGGTAAACTCAACTCAATCAGGCTCGAGTGCTCAAAATCAACTTGAAATCATTACTAAGCCAAACTTTTAGCTCGTCAATCGGCTCATTTAAATCAACTCGATTTTAATTCGATCTAAAATCGATTCAATTTTTGATCAATTTTCGATCCATATCATAAGCGTGAATTATGCAGAAGCTAAATAACTGCATGCACATGGGCTAAAACTCAGGAGAAACAAATTGATTTTCTTTTTTTTTAAAGTTGATTTGCATAAATTATGAGGTTGCTAAAGTTAAATTTAAAATAATAAAAATTAACTATACATTATATATATATATATAATAATATAAATTATAAATGATCCATGCTTGGACCATCACCTACGCCAAACTTCTTGCATTCAAAGTTAAGGCAGCAAGGGGTTAAAAAAAAACTTTAATTACTTTGTGATAATAAAAATATAAAATATTTATTTTTAATGGCTCAGTTATCTTAGAACCTATTTGACAGCTTACTACTCAATCTGAAAGACCTAATTGAAAATTTTAATAAGTTAAAACCACTTCACAAACACCCCTCTACTTCAAGGACCTGAGAACAATTTACCATTAAATTTTAAGCAACATATTTATGATTTATTTGCAATGTTATTTAAATATGCATATAATAAAATTAAGTAATTAATTTTTTTAAATAATTTAATATAACATTATGATAATTTAAAGCAAGCCTTTTAAGTAATTTTTTATTTCAATCTTTATCCTATCCTTTACCATTTGGTTATTTTGGAGCGATAACCATTTTTACGAATCTGCCCTAAAGCTTCATTTACAGCACATTTAGGTTCTATTTTGTAAGAAATCAAATATATTGTCAAAAAAAAAATTAAAAGATAAAATTTCTGCATAAAATGAAGAAAAAGAAACAAAACAAAAGATACCTTCTTTTTCGGAGCCCATCACCGTACCTAAAAGTAAAACCAGATCAAAAAGAATCAAACTGATAAACAAACAAAGCTCGTAACTCCAAAGCAATTGAACATGTATAAATTTGATCCAATGACAATATTAACAAAATAAAAGCACATAAATAAACTAAATATTACAAAAATGAGAATGCTAATATGGATGAACAAATATAAATAAAAAGATAAAATGAAAAAGGAATATATCTACGACAAAATTAGAATAGCCACAATTAAAGATAAGCTCACAAAGAGCTGACAAAAACTGTAGTAAAGAAAGTTGAATTATTAAATCCTACTGATGCAAAAAGAGAAAAAAAAAGTTTAAAAAATATGACAAAAAACTATAAAAAATAATCTTACATATATGCATGGAGCTACATGAGAATTTGTTATTTGATAAATAGCAATAGAAATAAAAGATTCATATAGTAAACCCCATCTAATAAGATTTAGACTTGATTATTGTTGTTAATCATACTAACAAGAAGGAAAAGGAAAAGAAATTTTTTATCAACGACATATAAAGTTTGTTACACAAGAGAATCCAACTAACGACACCACAGAGAGAGAGAGAGAGAGAGAAAGAACGTCATTCATTAAATTGGACAACAATTTTATAACATATATAAAGTTTTGGCCTGATTGAATGCAATACAAGTGTACTATAGATTGCAAAAAAGATTGAGAGTCTGCTAAATTTTACCATTATGCATATTAATGAGGACTCCCAAAAGAAATTGCAGAGGATCAGGTTAATTAGTTTCAGCAGCCTTGAAGAGCTCCCTCCATTTCTCAGGATCTTCTCCAGGCCCTTCTCCCTGCAGTGTTTTAACTATAAGTAATAAGACCAGATGTTTTTAAAAATGTGGGGCTTTCAAAAGGAATAATACTTTGGAGCAATCCTAAATTTTCAGAATGAGAATGTCTTATTCAATATTTCTAGCAACTGCAATTTAAGAAGGAAGCCAGGTAGGCATTAAGGCTAGTGTTTGGTTTTCTGAAAGATCTGTAAATTGGGTGCATTTTAAGAGAAACAGGACTTCAAGATTAAAGGTAGAAATAGAGAATTTCTCGGCTCCATCACTTTGCGACGGCAATTTAAAACCATTGAGAGAGGGATCTTCCTTTGAGAGCTTTTCAAGTCTTGGTTTACAATTTCAAATGTAACATGTAGAAGATTAAAAGAAGTGTTTTCCCTGAGTTTAAATGTTTATTTATAGTCAAATTGCGTGCCGAATGGACCATCCATTTAATAGATCGAAAAATCCGTTCACAAACAACTAAATTTCCCATATATGTATCGGATCATTTGTTTCATCCCATTGGACTATTCATTTTTTTTTCTGGAAGTTTGCTTCTCAACGAACATGTTGGAACAGATAGTCGATTCCTCAGCCTTATTAGACCGTCCATTTCTATTGAACCAATCATTAAAGCCTGATAGGTTTAGGATTTAAACTTTGAAATGTGATTAATGTTTATATTCGTGTATATACTCAAAGTAACTTGTACGAGTGATTCTTAAATGTTATTAGGAACAATTTAATATAAATATATTCAAAAAATATTAGTGGTTATAATATTATAGGTTGTTTCAAGTCACCCAACAGCCAAGATATCTAACATAAATCTTAAATAACACATCACATCAATTGACTCAATTGAAAAAATTCAATTATGACTCAATTGAAAATTTGATGGAGCACCGGAGGTTCAATTTAAAATGCCAGCTCTAAAGATATTAAAATCTACTGAATATCACGTATCAATAGTTCTGTAATAAACAACTCCAACTTACCGAAAAAATAAGCATCTTCATAGGATTTTTAAAACTAACTTAAATCTTAATATTCATCAATTTGATAAATTCTACGTGTTAACGCAAGAAGAACTATTACCTCAATTGAGTTTATCTCATATATTTGTCCCTCTGTAAATTCAATGTCCAATGCCTGCATACAAGCTTCTGCAACTACAAGTCTGCTAACTTCACCAATAAGTTTATCACCTGAAAAAGCAATAAGCTAATGATCAAATAAATAATTACAATTTGACAAATTCTTCTGGAAAAATCCATGGAGAAATCAAGGTTTTAAAATTTGGTTTCTATTTTAGTTTCCAATTAACCTATGGAGTTTCAGAGTTCTGATCCCTAGTTTCAAACTTTTAAGTTCAGGGAATCCTTAGCTTTATTCATAGTTAAAGTTAAAAAAAATGTGAAGTAGAATTAAGATATATGTTTGCAATATACTGTCCTATTTAGCAACATAACCAATTTGGTCATGCCAAAAACTAAAATAATTTATTTATTATAAAAATTTTAAAAATAATATTAAATTAATTTTTATAATACTATACACAACTTTAAATAAAAATTTTTCATTTTTATTATCCTACATCATTTTCAATGCATTAATTAATTTTATTTCAAGGCAATAACACAAATTTTATTTCAAAACCAAACTAATCATATTCCCAAACAGGGCCAGGTTTACTATATTTTAAATAAAATACTCTTTTTCAAAAACTAATGCGGTCTTGCATAAATGTTACCTAGGTCCTAAAAGTAAGTGGTCCCATGAAGTGCCAAACCTATAGACTGAACTTCACATTTCTCCATTTTGGGTATTTATTAGTAAAAAAGTGAGTCCAAATTTCTTTGTTTCGGCCAATAATAGCATATTTAAATCGAGAATTGTTGCCTCCATTCTTCCCGTCCATTTAGTGTCATCTTCATCTGGACCGTCCACATGGCAGGACAACAGCCATCCTCCCAAGTACAAAGGGAACTCAAACTACCCCTTCTTTTTCCTTTCTCTCTTATCTAGAAATATGAGGCAGAGTGCCAAGTCGGCCTCTCTTGAGCTCTACATCGGCGGGCGTGCAACCTCAAATGAGGGCTGCAGGAGGGAGTCCAATGAGTGACTGCATGAGGCCGGTAGCAACACAAAGGTTGCGCAGCTGTGGACCATGCACCGACAATTGTGGCCCTCGTGCGAGGATGCATAGCCACCAACAGAAAATGAGAACAAAGGGGGAGAGAGTGATGGGGGCGGGCGACCACTCCACCTCAACTTGAGAAAGAGAGAAAGAAGGAATACTTTGGGTATTTAATAAAATTGTAATATTAAAAAATTAAAAATAGGCCCGATATTTATATATACTCAAGGACTTAAATGTTATTTTAAAATCATGAAACTATATGATATTATGCTCTAAATTTAAAGATTGAATGTAATTTACCCTAAAATGTTCATACATACAAGTTGGATTAGTGGTCTAGTGGTAAAATGGAGCATAATTAGAGCTAGCGTTCCTTTAGAGTGGGATCAAATCCCTTTGCACGCCTTCTATAAAAAAAAAAAAAACTTTTGCATGAAAAATATTCTTAAATTTTTTAGCATAATGAGCCAACTCGAATCAAGGTTCGAGTCGGCTAAAAATGAACCAATTCGAGCCAAGCTGGCTTGGCTCATGTTTAATTTTGAGTCGAACTGAGTCCAAAATTTTCAATTTCGAGTTGCCTTTAGCTCATCAAAATCGGTTTAGCATTATTATGCTTAACATCCCCCTAGCCAACACCATCCAAGTAAAATAGAAGCAGACATCACTCAAAGCTCACTACCAATCAATGCACAAAGTCCAAAAATAAGAACCCTGAAAGATGGTTGCTAGTGGAGAAAATGTTTGAAGATCTAGCAAGCTCTACCAGGCCCTTCCAAACCACCAAGATGCTCTTGTAATGGGGGAACATGAAAGGAAAGTGTCCTACCTCTTAGAAGCCAATGCTTGGGATGGCTGAAACTTGTTTCCTAATCCCAAACACCAGACGCCATGACTTTCTCGCTCTTCGAGGAAACGTCACATAAGAACAGAGCTGTAAAAATCAGATCAGACTACCCGGTTTGATGATTAGGCTATGAACCGGCACATCATCCAAATCGATTTCACATCAAAATTGAATTGCAAATTAGGTTAGATCAAACCATAATAAACCAATCTATTTCTAGATATGTATCATTTAACAATGACAATAAATCAACAAAATGAACAATTTTATTGTTTTGCGCACTTGTTTCTATTTTAGTAGATACAATTATACTTTTTTAAAAAAAAATAGTAATTTAGTGGTTCAACTGATTTGTTAAATGATCCAACTGATTAAATCATAAACCAAATAGTAAGTCAACCCTTGATCTGGTCTGATTTTACAACATTGCATGAGAGTATAACTTCCTAGTTCTATTGGAATAAGAAGAAAAAAGTGGCATCAAGGCATCGCCATCAAGCCGGGATTTTCATAATTCATTCCATAATGCTTTGATTCTCGCCGCTCTCTGATAAGCCTAACGCAATAAATGCTTTCTCCTTATTTACCTTTATTACTATACTCTTGAAGTGACAAATATTTGATGATGCATCCCATCAACGCCCTCAAAGCAATAAATGTGGCAAAAATCGCTTGCATATGGTCCAATGAGGTCACGCTGCTAGAGTCACATCGTCTCTCTAAAGAATGAACTCGTGGGATCACTTTGCAAATTATCTCGTCGAGATCACTACGAGATTATGCTAACGAAACCATTGAAATCTCTTCACTGGATAACTCAAAAGTTGCTCTTTGGGTTACCCTTATAGTTTGAGAACTCTCATCAAAATGAAGTAAATGCTACCACATGAACTATCTTAGGTATTTTCATCAAAGTGGATTTCCCTCTATGACCTTCGTGATTTTTTCATCAAGAAAATTATATATCTCTCTTGGTGTCATTCTAGACTATTGCTCGACTTACCGACACCAAACCTTTATGAATTTTTCACAAAATAGTTTGCCTCGACATTGGCTTAGGCTTCAAGATCAATATTGTCCAAACACACAAATGTTCGGGCTCAGACAAAAGGGGGCTTATGTTAAATCCATAATCATCACCTCCATCCAGAACAATCACATAGTCGGACAACAACTATCCTTAAAGGTACAAAAGTAACTCAATATGGACTCACACAAGAACATTATTGCCTCAAGCAACTCAATAATCTTTGCAGGATGAACCAATTCAAACAAAAAGCAATCTTGCAAGTATTCTCAATGATTTATCTCCATGCTCAAGAAATGAAAATGATTATAACGAACATCAAAAAATTTCCTTCTCTTAAAGCAAATTGACATCAGATTTCACTCTAAAGGGGTTAACTTTATGATTTCAAAGCTTTCGGGATCAATGATTTCCTACAAAGGCAAGTTCTCTAGTTAATAATCTATCTCCTCATCAAAGTATGAAGCTTTTGATCAAGAAAAGAATCAACTTACTAAATTAATAGCATAAGATGGATGGGGATTGAGAAAGAACAATGTCAAGGTCTCATGATTCTATCATCCAGGGCATTACCAATGTTCCCAATTCACTGAAACTGTCAGCCAAAAATGTTACAAAATGATTTGTCAAAAATCATGAGTTCCATTGTCCAAAAATACTTCAATAAATTAATATGAAATTTACCATAAAATCATAGAGATTTGAGTTCTGTGGGGTTTCTATGAATATGAGAACTAAAACATTTAGGCCTATTGGGTCCTTATACCATTTTTGTCATCATGTTAAAGACCAAAATTATTTATTCATTATAAAAAATAAAAAAATATTAAATTAATCTTTATCACATCTTACACAACTTTCAACATAAAAATCTAACTTATTTCATATCTTACCTCATTTTTAATACATCAATTAACTTTATTTCACATCCTAGACAATTTTTAATAGAGATTTTTACCCGTATGACACAAAAAACTTCAATATTTACTTATTAGACACCCTAAAGTTAAATATTACATGACACACACTTATTTATTTTAATTTTACAACTAACACACCCTATTTAAAAAATCCTTACATTTTATTTAAGTAAACCATACTTAAGTTATGTTTTAACTTAAATAAGGTTCATAGGAATAAAATCTAACCCCCTTTGTATCTTAAATTAAATCTAATCATTAAGATGAGCATCTAACGATTAGATTTAAAATATTTTACATAAATAATAGATTTAAATAATTTTTAACATGTAAGATTTAAGTTAAGATGCACCGAGAGTTAGATTTTATTCTTATGAACTTTATTTAAGTTAAAACATAACTTAAGTATGGTTTACTTAAATAAAATGTAAGGATTTTTTAAATAGGGTGTGTTAGTTGTAAAATTAAAATAAATAAGTGTGTGTCATGTAATATTTAACTTTATGGTGTCTAATAAGTAAATATTGAAGTTTTTTGTGTCATACAGGTAAAAACCCCTTTTTAATATAACTAATTTTATTTTCTATCACACATATTTCAAGGCAATCTTGTAATTTCATAGCATGATCAAATTGATTTCTTAGCCAAGTAGTCCCTTAGGATTGCTTAATTGACGGAGCTTAGCATCGCAATTGCGACCTAAGTGTTGAGAGATTTAGGAAACTTAACCGTTATCGATTTAGGAACCCTTGAGTACTAGAGGGTTTAATGGGCTCAATACTCCAAAGGGAGTTGAATTTAGGACCTGTATGTTAAAATGTCAGGTCAATTTGGGAATCCTTAGGCATTAAGAGATTTGATAGCCTAACATCTCAAGGGAAATTTGAATTTGAATTTGATTTGATAACCTAATGCAACTATACAAATTGCAATTTAACGAGCAAACTTCAATCTTTAGTTCTTGCTTGCATAGTTGCATTAGGCAAGCAAACTACAGTCTCGTAGAAGTTCTGCTATTCACTTTTATGTTTTGCACCGTGAAAAAGAAGTCCCTTTACTTCCAAGTCCATAATTGTACTAATTTAGGACTTGAATGACTGCTTTGTGCTATATAAGTCCCTGCTTGCAATTTTGGCAAGCAAACTTCAATCAATATTGAATAATCTTAGTAGCTTAGGCCTTGACAAAGTTCTTAATTATTTTTTATCCCATGTTTTATATTTATTTGGACTTAAATGAACTGTTTATATTGCAAATCTCCTTGCTTGCAATTGAGCAGGAACAATCAGTACATTTGCTGTCCACATTTGTCCATTTTTACTGCTGAAGGCCTGGATGAGGTTCTCTATCATTGCCAAGTCCCAAGGTTACTTTATTTTAAAACTCAATTTGTACAAAATGCACAACATTCAACCCTAAAATTGATTGTTGTAGTTCAAACTTGTCTTCATATGTTCGCATTGTCCAAAATCAGTCACTTCTGCATTTATTTAAATTTTACTTTATTTATTTTGTTTATTTTATTAATTTTTTAAGTAATTTGACTTGGAAATAATGATTTATTAAAGTTTAATTCCATTCTGCAATTGTTTGGACCCATATGAAAGAATTTGAGAGAATAAAGGATGGCATTGCCATTTGCTGGACCTGGATGTGAAATCCAAAGGAATCCAAGGACTGCATTGCAATTGTCCCTGGCACACAATTGCAGGTGCCACCAAGGGGGAAGGGGGCCGCTGGCCTGCGTGGAGAATCTGAAGATCAGAATCATACGCATCAAATCTTGATCAGATCCGACGACCAAGAGCAATGCGGATGTAGTGCTCCTGAATCCGAACCCGCTAAGCCAACCTATTGGGTCATCTTCTTCCTCTCGCCATCCGCTTAGCCCACCAGCGAACCAGGGATGAATTGTGGCAATCTAGTTGGTATTCCAGAGGAAAATGAGTGGGACAGCTTCACTAAAGTGAAGTGAGTATTCCTAGGGTTTTAATTTGGCCTTTGGAGCTCTAAATCATTAGGATAGCCAAGTTGCAAGCCATCAGTGACGAAGAGGAAGGGATTCAGGGTTCCTCAATCTCTCGAAGCAAGTCAATGATGCAAACACCTTCACAGGGATCAGGCGAATATGTTCATGGTGTTAAGTTCACTTGGAGCCTTCAAGCCCATCGTCGACAATGGAGATGAAGGATCTCTAGATCTACAAATCTCTTGTGCAAGGAGTTGACCTGAATTATGCAATGAGATCGCTGGAATCTAGAGGTGATTTAAGGTGATATTTGCTCTGAATTCTGGCTTGTGTTTGATAAAAGGAGAACCCCCCTTCCTTTTGCTTGCAAATTGGAGTTGAATTGAGGAGGAATCCCTCTGATCTAGAGCTCAGCAACTTGCTAGAGGTTCCCTTGCATCCGCTGCCACGCTAGAGGACTCATAAGGGACATACTCTACTCAACAGAGAACTACCGATATGCCCTTAGGAGCAGTTGGGCACCACCAGGGAGCTCTGGGAGATGCTGCAGCTCAGATCAAAGGGGAAGAAGCTCACCGGCAGTGAAGTTGAATCTCCACCCTGATCTGGCTGAGGAGAGCTTGTAGAAGGTTGGAATTGGGCTAATCTTTTTCGTCTGAAGGAGAGGAATGCGCTGAATGTGGTCAGGTAGCCACTCCGACTGGCTACATAGAGACATGCAAAGGAAGGACTGGAATCTTCTTCCTCCACTCAAGCTGGCTAGCGCGGTGTAGGCACATTGCTTGCTACAGCCTACAGTACCATGCACAAAGTTGACTTGGTCAACTAAGTTAGCTTATCAGGTCAATCAACCTGATCCAATATTCCAACTCAAAATTAACATATTTAGAGCCCAAATTGAACAAAATTATTGCCAACATTAAGCTCAAAGCATACCCAATTAGGTTTTGACTCATTTTAGAGGTTTAATTTTTCATGAATTGACCTTCAATTTGCATTGAGTCAATTAATAGGTTATTTGCTAATTGTTATGTCAATATGAGTCTCACAATGAAATTGTTGGAGGGCTTTTGTTCAATTCATCCGGTTACACATCCCTACTACTTTTCATTCAATTTTAAGTTGACATTATGGACCAATTGTGTGACGCCCATGGCTGAAGAGGGCGGGGAGTGATCGCTGGGTGATGTCCTAACAGAAAGGAATCACTGAGGCAAAATGCGGCTCCTGGCAGGCTTCTAGGCCAAATAATAAGTGGTGAGAGGGGCACAGGAATGAATCGTCCCACATCGGAAAGGGAGGGAGATCCTAAGCTGTATAAGTAGATAACGTAGAGGCGCCTTATGAGGCAAAATCGTGATGCTAGTGATGGAAAACTCTGTAGTTAAGGTTGCTTGGGCTGGAGTAGCACTTGGATGGGTGACCTCTTGAGAAGTGTTCAAGTTACGCAGTTTTTCAAAAGTCAAAGCAGACAATACCACTACATTGAGATCACATGATGTCACAATATGGTATCAGAGCCGACCTCCCGCAGTACGATGTGGTTCGAGGACGAACCAGGCGGAAGCCAGTGGGCCTGTGATGCCCAAGGCTAAAGAGGGCGGGGAGTGATCGCCAGGTGATGCCCTAAGAGAAAGAAATAACTGAGGCAGAGTGTGGCTCTTGACAGGCTTCTAGGCCAAATAATGAGTGGTGAGAGGGGCACAAGAATGAATTGTCCCACATCGAAAAGGGAGGGAGATCTTGAGCTGTATAAGTAGATAAGATAACATGATCTAAACTAATAGAGATGCCTTATGGGGCAAAACCGTGAGGCTAGTGATGGAAAACTCCATAGTTAGGCGTGCTTGGGCTGGAGTAGCACTGGGATGAGTGACCTCCTGAGAAGTGCTCAAGTCACACAGTTTTTCTAAAACCAAAGCGGACAATACCTCTACATTGAGATCACAGGATGTTACAAATTGGATCATCCAAATTTTGAGTTAATTACTCATGATTTTCTCAAACTCTTTGATTTAATTTGAACAATTTAGGAATCAAACAAACCCAAATTTTATATAACCATGATCCTTGTAATTTTCTCAATTATATTGGAGAATTTTGATGATTTTTGGAGATGTTTCTAGATTTTTCCATTTTTGGCCTATTTAATGGGTTTAACAAATTGAAAAAAATACTAACTTTGTCAAATTAATTCGAATTTGACATTTCTACATTACCAAATTATTTTGGGGTAAACATTATCTTATAGTATGATGGCCTACCTCGTAGAGAAGAAGACTTGTGAACTCATAAAGAAAGACTAGGCCTTAGAAAAGATGGTATTATAACTTATCCTGTACGTATCTATACATGCCTCATAATTCCCACAAAGTAGCCGGAGGATATAAGTGTGATGACACGGGACCGAAGATGATGGAAAGTGATCGTCGAGGTGATATTTATATAAGTGAATTGTAATTACCCGAATAAAGAACGATTCTTGGCAAACTTCTAGGTGAAGGGACACAAGATTGAATTATCCCACATCAGAAAGAAAGGGAAGTTCTTAAGCTAAATAAGTAGATAGTGTGATCACAAATGATTGAGGCACCTTTTAGGACAAAACTGTGAGGCTAATGATGGGAAACTTTATAATTAAGCATACTTGAGTTGAGTACTACTGGGATGGGTGATCTCCTAGAAAGTATTCAAGTCACACAGTTTCGTAAAGCCAAAGTGAACAATACCTCTACATTGACTCTTCATTTGGATCACGGGATATTACAATAAGTTAAAAACAACATTAGACATATACGGTATCCCGTGGCTACCTAGGAACTTCAAGTAAAACATCTCGGGAACCTACCATGACTCTCCATGAAGAACGACCTAATGGCCTCCCTAAGAGGTCGCAGAACTATGCCGTGGCTCCTCACCGAGACCCTAGTTCATGCTATCTGGTAGGATCACCACAAGAACCAAGACAAAGAAGCCTTGTACTTTCAAAGGAGTACAAAGAGTGGTGCTCTATCCTATCGCTCTCCAAGGCTTCTACTAACACGAAGCCTACTACGAGATCTTAGCTAGAGAAGTCTCATAGGTTCAACACGAGAATCCTCAACGCTCCAACGGCATCTCCCAACCACACTATAGTCCCAACATATCCATAGTTTGAACTAGGTACGACCACCTTTGTCCTCTAGACCTAGGTATGATCAAAAGACTTGGACATGACAGCCAATTCTTCTGTCACCTCCCTACTAGCTTTCAAGTTCAACCACCAATTCCATGTACCTTCATCATTTATTGCCATCACCCCAACAATAATGGATCAGCAATGCATCATCATCAGATCTTAAAACTTCAAAGTAAAAATCCAACTACCTTTCATAATTCTTTCAAATACAATATTTCTCACTGGGTGAAAGGAAGGGAAGGTGGAAGAACACCATTTACACGTCTTAGAAAAATGCCCTTATTTCTTGGACAATACTCTGAAGAAAACCAGAATGATGGGAAGCAAACTGAAACCTTCCCATCCAACTCTTCTCACCATGCTAAAGGCCCCAAGCATAGAAGAAGATATTTATCCAACATCTCTCACTCCTCACCTTCTCCCACGAGGCTTGAAGAAACCTCCTGTAAGATTAAAGTAATTAGCAAATTATTCTCGTAGAACCATTCTCATGTATTTTTTCTACTTACTCCCTTTCATGTTAAGTAAATAAAAAACAAAAGGGTTGTCTCTCTACACCTTTTTTATGCCCAGATCCAAGTTAATAATAGTAGAACCATTTAAGTAGCTAACATCAAGAATGTCATCGTTTTCCCAAGCTAGGTAGGGTTTCTACTTGAAAAAGTTGCATTCTTTTCTCTTTTTTTTCCCTTCCTTGCTTTCTTTCTACTTTCCTCTATTTCCATTGCTTTCCATGGCTTGTCTTCACAGCTTAAATAAGGGACCACACTGCACGTGGCAGTCTCCTGATAATGAGAGATCCGCTCAATCCATTCCAGGGGACAAATTTTTGTCATCAACAAGCAGATCTTACTATTTATCCCATTTTCTAACTAATACTAGTTAATATCTGATTTTTTAGCCCATTTTCGAATTGTTATTGACTGAAGACAATCTGAAATTAAAACTAGCTTCCTGAAATCCAGACCAGCTTCAGCCAATATCTTCACTCATGGTCGAACAGATAATAACAATGGTGCGGCGGTGCCTATATAATATCAACAAATAGAGAATTGCAAAAGAGATTAGAGTAATATATTATATCTATCATGAAAACTAGGAAAAAGCCGTTTAATCTCAGCAGTAACGGCAAACAGTGACATGATGCAACAATGTCATTTTAATCACAAAAATTTCACCTCAGGAATTAAATTCAACTTTGGTTTTTATTCATCAAAATAAGAACAGAGTTGAAGGCTTCTGTGGCGATTGTTTATCCAAAAACTAACTTTTTAAAAAGGCCTAGGCCATCATCACACTTCACGAAAAACTACTTGGGAGAAAATTTCAATATTGTCTTTTTATTGACAATAACTTTAAGTTAATCTTATATAACGAGCCAAAAAAGGCAATTGATAAGAAGAGCTCACGGGTAGTCATTATCAACTGATGCCAAGTATTAATAATTGTCGAGTCATTGACAGTAAGAGAAAGAGAGAGAGAGAGACCTCTCAATAAAATTCCATCATTTAGCTTTTTCCTCCCAAGGACCTGTATTCTATGGTTTGATGATCTGATGATAAAATAAGCTGTTCAATTGAAGGACTTTACCTTGTCTGACGACAACTGCACGGCGCTTTCCTGCAGTTGCTTTTAGGAGAGTATTTAGATCATATGAAGTATATGGCCCACCAGTCAATCTTCCGGCTCTAGGAAAAATAACAACTTTCAATAAAAAGGAAAGCCAATGCCACCAACATTTATGTGTATGTATGTATGAATGCATGTGTGTGTGTGGGGGGGGCGGGCGTACATATGTATGTATGTATGTATGTATATGTGTTTAATATAAGATCTTCGACAATGAAAAGAACAGAACTATATCATAAAGAATCTTAATAGAAGATTCAAACCTGATAATGGTGAAGGGAAGGCCAGACTTTTGAATGAAATCCTCTCCCATTTTCTTGAACTTTAAAACGCCAAAGAGATTCATAATACTATGCCAAAGACAAAAAAAAATTTAATGAGCAATATGACTGGTAGTATCTGCTCATGCAATGCAGTAACAATATTCTTCTTAGATGAATCTACCCAGTTGTTAGATTGAGTAAGACCAAACCAAGAAGTCATTATTTGACCATTCCTAAAGTTTATAGTGATGCATTTTAATAACAATTAAGACTGTTTCACAAAGAAAATTTGATGTAAAATGAAGTGGGAATGGAAGGAGAAGTAGAGGAAGATCAAAAAAGTGGGAGAAAAAGTTCAAGAAAAGATTGAAACTGCTAAACAATAAGTAGTGAGCTATAGAAATTGTTCATGCAATGACTAAAAAGAAATACATTAGGTTTGGAAAAAAGAAATAAAAATAAATTAAAACATATAAAACAATAACTACCAAAGCAATAATATTCACAAAATGTTTGAAAAAAAAAAATTTAAACGTTCCTCCACTCCCAACTGTGGAACAAATTAAATGTAAACTTTATTGCTTATCGACAAATATAGCTATTTATAATAATATAGTACAACATTCTTAGAATGAAAAAAAGGATTTAAAATTTTTCTATTTTATTTATGCAAAAGAGAACTATTAAATCCTCCTTAATAAATAAAAAGATTTTTTATAGTATTAATAAATAAAAGATACAAATACCATAAAATAAATTAAAGAAAAAGCTACCAAACCACCCCAAATTTGAACTTTGGTAGAAACATACATAGCGTCAGCCTTAATTAAACTGGCACAATTCCAAACTGACCAACCAGTGCTCAATTCTACAGGTTAAGCACATTGATAGCAATCAAGTATCTCTTCACTAGCACTGAAATTTATAATTAGTCAGCAAGAGAAATGTCATCTTAATATATAAGGAGATAATAAAATCCGAGTGTTTCTTTAGCCATTTTAAACTATACCACACTTTACAGTGGACAAAGGTCTTACCTCCATGGTAATGCATTGAATTTCGTGACACCAACTGATGAGACGAGAACAAATCTTTGCACATTTTGAGGCAATGCTGATACAAGATTTCTCACTCCTTCCCAATCTTTTCAAAAGGTAAACAGCTATCAGGCAAGCAGTTGAACACTGTTTTTAACACAGAATTATATTTGAATTCACAACTCTGTTTATTAAATAATGAAATAAAGACAAAACAAACCAGGGAATTTGGAATATGGCACACAATTAGATGAACAAGAGATGCTGCGCAAAGTGGCAGAATTTTTTCTATAGTTCGTCATAGGTGTGTTATTAGTTAATATACATCACCGGTGTTTTACTAATAAATACTTTTATCTAACACATATATTACAAATGGATCAAACCTCTTGTGACATGGACGCTGACTCAACAATGATTAACTTAGAGAAAATGAAATATTAAAATTACAACATTTCTAAAACAACATATTTGATGTTTTGAAGAAACAAATAATAAATAAATATGCTCTAAAGAATAAAAGGGATGGATCTGTCCCATTGCAGGGAAACACAGCCAACCCAAAAGCATATTTATTTATTATTTGATATTTGTCCATCTGTAATAGAAATTACATTAGTAGGAATATAAGCTGAAACATCTCCAGATTGAGTCTCCACTATTGGTAAAGCAGTCATACTTCCTTCACCTAAACGAGAACTTGATTTAGCAGCTCTTTCCAAAAGGCGTGAATGCAAATAAAAAACATCTCCTGGATAAGCTTCACGACCGGGGGGTCTTCTTAATAGAAGAGACATTTGACGATAAGCTTGTGCCTGTTTGGATAGATCGTCATAAATTATTGAAGTATGTCGTTCACGGTACATAAAATATTCAGCCAGAGTCATTAAAGCCCAATCCTAGTACGTGGCATAGGCAAGTAGAGCCTACAAGCTGTGTTGGGCATGCGACGGCAAGAAAATGCTATTTCACACAATTTTTTGTCATTTTGTATAATTTTTTGTATGATTATTTTCAGTTTGTATGAGTATTTATTTGATTTGTATGCAAATATAAAGTAAACAATTTATACAAAATGAAAAGATCATACCAAAGATGATATAAAAATGAACAACTGACATATTAATTTAACCCTATAAACAAAATAAAAATGATCATTTTTACTCGCCATCAACATATGAAGGACAACAAGTGATCAGCCCCCATCAGATGAGCAGCTTGCTTATATCATCAACAACAACCAAGCCTTAATCCCACTATGTGGGGTCGGCTATATGAATCTTTTGTTTCCATTGCGCTCTATCAGTTACCAAATTCTTATCTAAGTCTAAGTAACTAAGATCACTCCTTATAGTTTCTTGTCATGTCTTCTTTGGTCTCCCTCTAACTTTTTGTACATGGGCAAAATTAAATAACTCAATTTTTCTAACTGAAGCTTCAATCGGCCTATGATTTAGGTGTCCAAACCATCTAAGCTGACTTTCTCTAAGTTTATCCCCAATTGATGCAACACCAACTTTCTTTCGGATATACTCATTTCTCATTCTATCCTTTCGTGTATATCCACACATCTACCTTAGTATCCTCATTTCTGTAATATTCATTTTATTTATATGTTTCCTCTTTGCAGGCTAGCATTCAGCATCATATATCAGCGCTGGTTTTACGACAGTTTTATAAAATTTACCCTTGATTCTGGATGAGATTTTTCCATCGCACAATACACCAGAAGCATTTCTCCATTTTACCCATCCTGCTTGAATCCTTCTAATAACGTCATTATCTATTTCACCATCATTTTGTATGATTGATCCAAGGTATCTAAAACGCTCACTCTTCTTGACAATTTGATAACCAATTGTCACATCTGCAATATAAGTATTTCTTTCTTGACTAAATGTGCACTCTATATATTCAGTTTTTGATCTACTGAGATGAAGACCTTTAGATTCTAGAGCATTCCCCCAAAGCTCTAGTTTGGCTTTAGCTCTCTCTTTAGTTTTCTCGATTAACATAAATTAGTAGGTACCTGCAATACAGTGCTTATTGTGTTACATGCATTATAGGTCCCTACACCAATAACTCGTAGTCATCAAGTGTTAGAGGGCGATCCGTCCCCTACTCACAACAATACCAACCAACGGCCCACCAACTAAGCTAACTATCAACATATGACAGATAGAATCCTTATTTAATTTTTGCAAGTATTGTTACAAATATGTAAACATGTTGTAAGTTGAAATAATTTAAATGTCATATTTCTGCATCATGAAAATTATTAAGTCCATATGGAGAAAAGTGTGGCCATCCAGTGATACGTGCATGAGGTGAGGATATTTACTAATAATACCCTAATGACATGGTTTAAAAAAATTCTCAAAGTAAGTGAGTTTATTAATAACCATTTGATCAAATGTTAGAGAAGAAAAAAGCCCAAGAAATGGATAGTTTCCTTCAAAATTTAAAAAATTAGAAAAATAATAGTGACATTTATAGTGCTAGGTCTTCCTTTTGCTATGTCAACTTGAAATTTCGTTAAAATGCCAATTATTTAACGGTTAAGAAGATTTCTCATCATATTACATCATTCGGACAAGCAAAATATCTAACAATAGATTGAAAGGCAAAAGGGAAACGACTGCGAAGAAGTGCTCGAGAATGTCATGACAAAACAATTAGAAATGTTAAGAAATAATCGTTGTAAATTTAATCTTAATATTCAACGAATATCACTTTCCTAACTTACCATTTTATGGGCATTTAATTAATCACTCCCTAAGAGGAATATTTTTCGATATAACATTTGTCATCTCATTGGAGAGTTAGTAGAATGAGAGGAACTTTCTCTTCATAGAATGATTGTTTTTTTAGGCACAATATGCAGTATTGAAAACAGAGTTAGGATACAGTGAAGTACCTAAATGATTAGTTCTTTACTTTTGACAAATAGTAGCTTTGTTATATAGCCAACACAAATAATGTGAATTTCTAAAAATCATCTGTGTCAAAAGAATTTGGCCTACCAACTCTTTCAGGTGTATTGTCTCCTTCCCATCTCCTCGATGGAAATGCAGTAGTGCCCGTACAGCAAATTATATGCGTAACTCCCTATGAAATAATTCCTATAATTTGATTCAATCAATAGGTTACCAACAAAAGAACAAAGCTAAAAGGACATATCTTGGAAATTTGAAGATAGAATAATATAACAACCTCAAAAATGGTCGGATCTAGATCACCAGGATTCCTGGTGTCTCCTTTCCATATCTAGCAAGTTGAGATAAGAAAAACATCAAAACTAAATGAACTAAAGTAGTGATAATATGGAGGAATTATCTATAGAACATGTGGACATTAATATACCTTTAAAACATTCTCATCATGTACGCCAAACAAAGATTTTGCCTTTGCTGGATCTCTGAGCAATAATCGCGATTTTATTTTTCGCTGTAGTAATGATGCCACAATCAACTGTCCTGGAAGCAATTTCAATTTATAATTCCTTAGGTATTTTATTCTTTCGCTTGAAAAGTAACAAATACAAGTAAAAGGCTGGCCTTATGCAACCGTTAGGTTTCATCATCAAATTATCATTTCTTCAAACTACATTTTATCCTTCTTCCAAGGCTAAATTTTTCACAAAACACAAGAAGACTATTCAAAAAAAAAAAAAAACAAGTCGAGTTAATTTAGACACTAAACTAACAATAAACTCTTAACCCTAGGAAAACATCTGTCCACTCTGTGTAGTTTTATTGAATATGGTAATTATGTTCGAAACTCTAAACTTGCTTAATAATCACTTGAACTTTAAATGATTCGAAGTTGAACTTAATGTCCTTCTCACTAAAAACCAAGTTGCTAGAAACAAATCAACTAAATTCGAAGTTTGATTCAATATATGCTTAAGAAGCATATGAATGTAGACTTTTTTAATCTATATATATATATAGTATATTAAAAGCACAAGTTTTGGAGGAAAAACCATTTTGTCATTATTTGCTCACAAATCACAAACTTAACATCCTTGACTCAAAACCAAGTTGCTCAAAATAAATCAACTGAATTAGAAGTCTGATTCAATATATGCTTAAGAAGTATATGTACATAGACTTTTTCTAATCTATATCTATATATATAGTATATTAAAAGCATGAGTTTTGGAGGAGAAAATTTATCATTATCTACTAACAAATCACATCCATCATACCCCTTGGTAGCTCCCATTACTCTCTCTCTCTTCTCTCTCTCTCTCCTTATCCAAATCTTCACCATCACAAAGCTCTCATCTCTCTCCTCTCTCTCTATCCTTATCCAAATCTTCTCTTAATTATATTAAAAATTTGAGCTCAATTTAATTACATAATAGCCTCCCAATTTCTCTTAGATATACTCCTAGGTCCTAATTCCTTGCAAAAGCATGATTTGATTTCCTAATTTCTTTTAACCTTAATATTAGGTACAAATTCCTTAACTTTGACTCTTTACAAATGGCAATTTCGTCCCTTATTTCCTATTAGTCTTGATTAGGTCCAATTTGGAGGAGAAAACTATTGTCATTATCTACTCATAAATCACAGCCAACCATACCCCTTGCCAGCTCCCATCACTCTCCTCTCTCTTCTCTCTCTGTCTCTCCCTCTCTCTCCTTATCCAAATATTCACCACCACACAGCTTCATCTCTTTCCTCTCTCTATCCTTATCCAAATCTGCACTTAATCATATTAAAAAATTAGGCTCAATTTAATTACATATTAACCTCCTAATTTCTCTTAGATACACCCTTACCTCCTAATTCCTTACAAAAGTATAATTTGGTCCCTTGATTTCTTTTAATCTTAATATTAGGTACTAATAAGTAGTTAACTTTGTCTGTTTACAAAAATTGCAATTTAGTCCATTATTTTCTATTAGTCTTGATTTAGATCTAAACAAATAAACTTTATCTACCTACAAAACATATAATATGATTCTTGATTTCTCCCGATATTGATATTATGCCTAATTCATTACAATAAAAATTATAATTTAAAAATTACAGTTTGGTTATGTCATTTCACTTATTTTTGATCTTACATCCTAATCCCTTAGAAAAAAATTGTAATTTGGTTTCTGATTTCGCTTATTCTAGATCTTAGGTCTTAACTCATAAGAAAAAATTTATAATTTGGTCCCCTATGTTTGTCTCTTTACAAAAATTATAATTTGATTTTTAATTACTCTTATTCTTGGTCATATCTTTACATATATTAAATTTGCCTCCAATTTGTCTTAATCTCCGACCTAAGTTTAAGTTCTTTATAATAAAATTTGTAATTTGGTCTCTCAATTTCTTTACGTCGTAGTCTAAGGCCCTAAAAGGTTATAATTTGGTCTCACATTTTTTTTGCAAAAATTACAGTTTGGTCCTCTAATTTTGATCTTAGTCCTAATTCTAGAGAAAAAACTTATTATTTTGCAAAAATTACAATTTAATCTTCCAATTTCTCTCAATCTTTATCTTAGGTCAAACACTTTATAATAAAAAATATAATTTGGTCTCTCAATTTGTTTCAGTTGGATCTAAGGTCCCCTGATTTCTCTTACTTACCCTTAGGTCCTAATTCCTTACAAAATCATAAATTGGTCTTGAAATAAATCAACTGAATTTGGAAGTCTGATTCAATATATGCTTAAGAAGCATATGTATGTAGATTTTTGTAATGTGTATGAAAATAGACTCAAAATGAATAACTTTCATTGACTTAAACACAAACGTTTTGACTTTAAGTCCCCCGCTTGAACTTGACTTGATGAATTGCATACAACATTCTGCCTAGACCCCGTTCTTTCTGATCCAAACCAATCTAAGATTGTAACCTCGTTTTCCATGGTGAATCAATGCCAATTCCTCAACAATATCCCTTTCTCGTTCAAAATCACTTGAATCCGAAGCACAATAATAAAAATGATCGACACTGCCTAAGAAAATCTTAATAAAAATCATAGAAGTAAATGCGATACCCACCCACACCTCCAGTTCCACCGACAACCAGAACAAGCTTTGAAGAAGAAGGATTAGTTTCTGATGTCTGGCTTTCGATTGTAGCGGAGGATTGCATCTGCTCTTCCTTCACTGCGTGAACGACAGAAAGCCTTCTTCCGTTACAGCATCTTTGGAGCAGGGAAACCCTAGATGCAGAGAGCTTGTGAGACAGGATGTGAATCGGTGTTCTCCTCATATGTCTCTTTAGAGTTATCTCCATGGAGGTCGGAAGAAGGTAGACTGGCTTAGGGTGAAGGTTGAGAGCCATCGGAGAGAGAGCGCACGCGCTTTGTCTGCTTTCCAAAAGTTTGCTGATATCACGTCACGATAAATTACGTCCAGATCCTAAACTTCTGCAAAAGATATCACGTCACGATAATTACATCCAGATCCTAAACTTCTGGCCTGGACTTCACATAGATTTATATTGTTGAATATTTTCTATTCTTCACACCAATATTTATACGAACATGATTCTTAACTTTCTATTTTAATTGATTTCCATTTCTCGTGAAGCCCCGTTTGTTTTCAAGTTAAAAATTAACCTGGTTTAATTTTAACCTGACATATTACATCACACATAAAATATAATATTAAAAATTAACTTTATTTCACATCTTATACACATTACTAAAATAATAACTAACTTATATCACATCCCTCACATATCCCAACATAATAACTAACTTTATATCATATCCCTCACATATCTCAATATGATAATTAATTTTATTTCACATCACTCACAATTTTTAATAAAAAAAATATCTATATTCAAGTTTAATTTTAACCTTGTTAAATTTAACCTTACAAACAAACAGACCTAAGTTTTAATTGACCAGCTGACCAAAAGATTACCATAATTTCTTCAATGTCTCTCTGTCATCCATAATCATCTTACAACGATCCTACTCGTCACTCCTAAATAATTATATTTATGGAGAGAAAAAAATGACATAATAACAGAAGAAATCAAAACAATTAAGTCAAGCAATACAAAAGTTTATAAATTTCAACTTAGATAACAAAGTTCTCATTATGATAAACTAGTACTAGAATAGAAGACTAAGAAAAAATAATAAAGGTCCAAAATTTCTAAAACAATAATCAAGGTCTTTTTCTAAGCAAAAATTAAAATAAACTAATTTTTCTCCTTAATAACATTCTCTCAATTCGTGATCAAATACTCCAGCATCTTTAAATAAAAATATTAAATAATAATAATAATAATGACATGTTAACATGATATAATAAGAATAACGAATAATTAAATATGTATAACATAGATTCTAATTAAGCATGCATGTAAGATAAGCATAACATAATGTGAATAACAAATATTAAATAGACATAATATGATTTGCATAGACAGTACAACATCATCATATAAATAGAATCAATATAAATGTAAGTAATGTGCAAATTTATTTTATCTTTTGGGCATGTAATTTCTCGTAATACGTCTTACTGCCTTTTTACACTTTTGGGATCATCACCCTCATGAATAACTCTCCATACGTACATCCAATAAACATCATTGTGTCAAATATCATGTGAAAATCAATAGTGGACACATATCCATAACAAATACATATTTGTTTCAGGATTATCACCTCCCATCCAGTTAAAAACTGCCAATGGATTATCAAATATTATATCATATGCAGTGCTTAAAATGAAATTTAAGGTTCATTCTTTGACATTTTCAGCTCTAAATTACTCTCAAACCTCATGTTATCTAGATATTATAAATGGTATCTTATTTCTAACAATTAGATAAATACAAATTATTACAATAAGAGAAATATATAATCTACAAAGTAATGAACAGAGAATAAAATCTTGTTGTTATAACTATTATGATGATTTCCAATTGAATCCAATCATTTGGTAAGAGTTTTGAGTTTTAATTCTTATAGTATGGTGGAATTAAGAAATCATCGCATAAAAATTTTAAAACAAATAAATATCAACATTTTCCCTATGCACGAGTGAAAGAAAAATTGCATGCGGCAATTCGCGATAATTTTTACATGCAATTACTAAAAATTTACATATCAAAAAGTATGCGTTGAAGGGTTCAATTTCATAAATAGATTTATTGCACATTTGACTCTTAAGACTAAAGTGTCAACTTTTAAGTATTGTATATATTCATTTTGTGCTTTGGCCCAATGATCTTATTGAGATAGATGTAATTTTCAAATATATTTTATATATTTTTATGAAAATTTTTCTAAAAAATATATTTTTTCTATCTGTATTATGGATAATATTGTTTCTACTCTATCAATATCTTCAGTATTATTTAGAGATTCTTTAGTGAAAAATTCTAATAAAAACTTTTTTAATAAAATTATTATATTATTTTTATCCTCTTCTTTCTTTATTCTTTTGAATTGAAAAAATTTTCAAGGATCATAAGTGATGTTAAGATCAACAGGAAGATTAAAAAATTTTATGCAAAATATTTAATAAACATCACAAGAATATTCTTATGAATAAATAAATGAATTTCACACTAATTCTAGATGTGCGATGGCAGAATGTTAATAAAGGAAAAAAAAAACGACAGAAATGATGAATTAATGAAAATTGGCATAAAATTTGATAGAAATATCAGAATGAAATGATTGACTAAACTTTAAAATCTCTGAATAATTACCCTAAGTTGCTGTTTTATTTTAGGGCAAATTACGCCCAGGTTCTTGAGTTTAACGCTTAATATCGCACAGGTCCATATTTTTAAAATTATAACATCGAGTCCCTGAGTTTTAATAAATATCAAATAGGTCCCGTTTTTTTTTATAATTAAATTTTTTTAAAATTATCATTTTACCCCTGCCCCTCTCTCTCCTCCCGATCCCGCGCACGTGCGTGAGGAGAGAGAGAGAATGGCAGGGTAAAACTGTAATTTTAAAAAAAATTAAGTATAAAAAAATTAAAAAAGGACTCATTTGATAATTTATTAAAACTTAGGACCCGATGTTATGATTTTAAAAATGTGGACCTGCACGATATAAGCTTTAAACTCAGGGACCTGGACGTAATTTGCTCTTAATTTTATTTTACATGTGATGAATATTTAGGAATAATTTGCAATTTAGTTTTAAAGTTTTAGAATTTTATGGTTTAGTAACCTTAATATTTATCTAACTTCAATATTTATCTAACTTCAATATTTAATAGAGTTTTAAGCTTGCTGAAAATCATACATTTTTTACAAACTTAATTAAACCAAGGCTAGAATTTAAATTTGAAGAATATCATCCTAAATTTAAATTATTATTTTTAGTTGAATTCAATGCATAATGTGATACATGATTTTGGTGGAACTAAGATTAGTTTTATTATTAAAATTCAAACAATAATTCTCAGGCTGACAATAAAAACCAACATTAAAAAAATTCAACTAGAAAATTAAATATGTATTTAATAATTTTGCATTAATCAGGTCTAGGGTAAATATGCAAAATGCAAATTGATTTAAAGATTCATTTTATGTTTTTAAATTTCAGAGGTACGAACTTGTAAATATTTTTTTAAATAAAGAAAATTGCACAAGGAGAATGTAAGATGAGTCCACGCGGGACTCTTCTAAAGTCTGGATCCAACCGCTTCGAGCTAGGGTTGTATCGAGTTTGAGTTTGACTAAATTCGAGCTCAAAATTTTCAAATTTAGATTAATTAGAAATTAACTTAAAATTCAAAGTATTTAAATGTTGAGTCAACTCGACTTAAAATTATCAATGTGAGCTAACTCAATTTTACATTCGAGCACAACTCAATTTACTCACATTGAAGAGACCATGCATATCCCACTAGGGATTTAAATATAAATTTAAATCGACTTCAAGTCCACCCATCTAACTCATAAATTGAATCAATTATTTTTAAGCTAATTTTGAGCCAACTTAACTTTCGAGAGATTTTTAAATTTTAGATATTTTGGTCTCCCTTACGGCTCACTATGCCTCAATTTGAAATTAATTTTTTTATTTTAAATATTTTAATATTAAGACTTTAAAAATCCCTTTTGAATTATATTAATTTATAAATTTAATATAAAAATAACATTATTTTAATATTAAAAAAATATAAAATAAAATTAATTTTTTTTAAAATTGTATTGAATATGAACAAAATTGTTAGAATTTATAATGAATAACAACAATTTGGTTTTTTTGAGCACTAACCTCAATATTTCACATAGATCCTTCGATCTTCCATCAACACGTGACAAAAAAAATGACTCCGATATTATATAATTAAATAATGTTACTAAACTAATCTTATAATCTACATGTTTGACGCAAAGATCAAAATCAGGACTAAAATAGTACTAATTTAAAAAATAATAATAATAATTATTATTATTATTTTTAAATTATTTTATACAAATTTTAATATAAAAAATATTATTTTATTTCACATACTTAATAATTTTTAATAAAAATATTAACTTTATTTCACATCCTAGACCAAAATACTTAATTTGAGTATTTTTATCTATGATGTGAAATAAAATTGATATTCTTATTGAAAATTATTAAGTATGTGAAATAAAATAATATTTCTTTTTATATTAAAATTTGTGTAGAATAATTTAAAAAATTATTTATTATTATTATTTTTAAATTAGTACTATTTTTATTCTGAATTTGATCCTCGCACCAAACAAGGCATATTTGTTTTAGGTTAGTCATTGCCTAACACATTTAATGATAAAAATTTTAAAGTATTTTTCAAACTATTCTCTAATAAGACATTACAAAATTTTGTTGGGTTGGATATTCTCTTAGTCTAATTGATATCCTCAAAATATGTCGAAAAATTTATATAATATGTCGCCTTATTGAAGACTCTATAAACATGTATGATTTTATGTTCTTTGAATAATGATAAAATAAGTACAAAAAAAGTAGAGTTGTTTAGAGAGTTGAGCTTCTTGATCGCATGTATAATATCTACAATGATCACAGTTGAGACGTCTTTGATCCTGATAATATCAAGTGGATCTATCCATAACTCCGCTATCTTTAGAGCTACCTATCTCACGACTGCAAGGGCCACTCAGGTGAGGATGGTGACTCCCCTTGTTGCAAGGAAAGAGACCGTGTGGTCTCAGATAATGACTCTAACTATCGTAGTGCTGCTCCTTATGACGGCTTCATCAGAGTTCTCTTTAATCCAACTCAAGGGATGGTCCAGTGTGACGTCGAGGGCTACTAGAATCGAGTTGGCTTGTAGAATTTTAGTTCCTCTAGATGGAGCAAATTAAGCCTATATGAGGCCAATGAAAGAGATGAAAGAAGAGCGAGGAGAAGAATTTATGGAGGAATTGAAAATGCTAATGTGGAGCAAGATTTAGTACCAAAAATTTAAAGCATAGTGTGATTTTATTTAAAAATAATATAAATTTATAATTTTATAAGAATTTCATATGATGTATGTAATATTTTATTTTTAATGATAAAACACATAATTTTTCTTAATCAATATATCATTTATGCAAATGGCCTTATATAAAATTTAATTATTATTTTTTGATTAATTTGAATTATTTACTATTTTAAATGGCTATTATACTCATCTATTATCATCACTTTTTAAAAATTTAATAAAATTTTAAAATTTAATTTATCTTATTTCTTACTTTTTCAGTACTAAAAATTTAAAATATTAAATATAAATATTATTATTTTAAAATTATATTCAAAAAAATTAAAATATTAATGATCAAAAATAATCTTATAATATAATGATACATACATTATTAGGTAACATTAGCACCTGTCCCAACAAAATCGAAGACAGGAGATTCAGTTCTGGATAAGGTTTTAAAATTCGATTTCAGTTTTAGTTTCGGTTAAAAGATAAAAACATCAGTTTTGGTAATTTAAAAAGTTTCAATAGTTTCGGTTTCGGCAATTTCTATTTTTTTATAAATTATTTAAATTTTATCAATTTAAAATTAAATCTATTAATGATAATTGTCGAATGTTACTCGTTAGAGGAAGATGAGTTTTGATAGTTTTGGCTGAGTTTCGGCAGTAGTTTCGGCCAAAACTCGACCAAAACTACTAAAACTACTAGCTTGGGAACAAATTCTTGGTCTGATCATGGACACAAACTCGAATTGATTACCAGTCTTAACTATGCTCGACTCGAGCTTGGTCCAACTTTCACGAAAAAAGATGCCCCGCTGGTCTAAGCTCGCGATCACCATGTTCGAACCAAGCAAAAAATCTTTATTTACCGTTTATTTTTCTATTTTAATTATAAAAATTATATATTTCACCATCGAATTTGAAATATTATATACATCACATTAAAATCTTATAAAATTAGAAATTTTATATTATTTTTAAATAAAATCACATTACACTCTAAATTCTGAGCTTTAAAATTATAATTTATAATTCAAAATATAAACTAAACCCTAAAACTAAAATCTTAAGCTTCAATGTCATACTCTAAAAATCATTTATTTTGTAAATTAAATATACATAAAAATTATTATAAACTCAATCTGGTGAGATAAAAAAATCTTTTTTATAATTTATGAATTATAAATAATAAGATAATATTCATGAATATGTATTAATAATTTAATTTATAATTTTTTTTTAAAATTTAATGTATTATATGTAATATTTTATTTTTAATTATAAAATTTGTAATTTTTCATAATTAAAATGACATCTATTTAAATCTTAAAAATGATCTTCTTAGCTATTCGCGTAACCAATCATACTAATTTTGAAATACCGATCTTTGGGTACTAGAATCTAGTATTCAATCCTTAGCTAGCACATCAAAATTTCACACAATCAAATAATCTATAGAATGTCCATTCCCTTCGGTCATTTGATATTTGAGAGAGCTACAAATAACTTTGTAAAGACAGATTCTTTAAGTAGATGAAGACTAGTCTAGATTAAATGCAGTTGTTCAAATCAAAATTTCAAACCAGGATTACAAGTAAAAAAGAAAAGTGTAAAGAACTTTTTAGGAGTAAGCCATAATATAGATTAAGGGAGGATGAAGAAGTTTCAGCCAAAGATCCCTCTAAAGGAAAAAAGAGAGGTATCGAGAAGGCGACTGTGCATAGTCTAGAAGGAGCTTTGCCAGAGAGAGCTAGTCGAACAACCTGATAATGCCTGCAGTCGGGAGAACAAATTGGCCGCTTTTTAGAGTTAGTTCAGTTGGGCTATCGATGGATCCCAGTATCCCCTTTTCACCATAAATATGAGTATTTATGGTAAGAAGGGATTATGTGAAAGTAAGTAGAGAGCTCATTAATGCCCAGAAGTTGGGCAGTGTGGGCCGGCAATTCACGCCTCTTGTCAATTTGGCATTGATGAGGAACACCTCCCCCTTCCTCTAATCCTGAGTATTGTGTAATAGAGAGAGACTATAATGTGAGAAAAGCTACTAATTAGCTTCCTGTTTACTTAAAACTATTCGACTCACATCGGACTGTTCGACTACTTAGCATAATCCAGTCGAGGCTTCGAACCTATTCAAGAATACAATTTGAGCCGCCAATTGACAAGATTAAATAGCAGCCCATTGTGGAAGATATTTTTACGTTTAATTAAGACTTTCACGCGGATTCTCCGCTAAGATATATTATGAAAGATACATTACAGAATAAAATTTACTAAGATATTTCTTCCTTCCCAACTACTTCAAATAACTTTGTATTAAAAAAAAAACTATTTTAAATAACTTATCACAAAAATGTCTGAGCTTGAGTGCATAAATTTGTATTTTTTTTATAGTAAACAAATTTGTATGCTAACATTGCAGAATCTGTATATTATATACTATAATATCCTTTGGTTTGATTATATTCAATTTGGCATAAAAAGTTTTCAAATTTGTCATTTCTTGACTCACAAATTTCAAAAATCATAGCTGTTATAGGTTAATTTTTAAAGATATCCTCAAGCCTCCACTGCCAAAAATAATATTATCAAAGTAGAAAAGAAATATTATCTTTAAATATAAAAAAATGTTATGTAATGCTCATTATTATGATATTTTTCATATATCATACCATCATTTAATTGAAATTTTATTTTTAAATAAAAATATTAATTTATAAATTATTTTAATATTATAAAATGTGAAATAAAAATAATTTTAATATTAAAATCTGTGATGAATATAAAATTAAGTTGGGTATTAATAATATAATTTATGCTTAAATGTAAAATAAAATTACAATAATTTAAAATTTTAATAAAATATTAATTTGACTCTTCAAAGCTATAAATATGATAGCTTTTTATCATTTATCCCCTTTGTCATTTCTCTTTATTCATAACATATTTCAATTTTAAGGAATTGACATCATTTAATTAGTTATAATTGATTATTTTATTATTTTACTCTTTATTTTTAGGAGTGAGAATAATATGAGTTAAACCCAGGTCAAGAAACTCAATTCGAGTTTTATCTGATTTCAACAAAACTCTCATAAGCAATTTAAAAAAAAAAACTCTGTTTGACTTTGACTTTAAATTAATTTTATTCACGAAATTACCGAATAGATTTTCTAACTATAATTAACATAAATTTATGTATAAATAATAAATAACTGAACATATTAATTATATTTTAAAAAATGAATTTTGAGTCAAATTAATCCATTCTGACCGTTCCTTATGACTTTTTTTTTTCCATAAAATAAATTCAAACTTAATATCAATCTAAACATTAATGGCTTGTTTGTTTGTAAAATTAAATTTAATAAGATTAAGATTAAACTTGGATAGACATATTTTTTTTATTAAAAATTATGAATAATATGAAGTAATGTTAGTTATTATATTAGGGTGTGTGAGGGATGTGATATAAAGTTAGTTATTATGTTGGGATATGTAAGGGATGTGATATAAGTTAGTTATTATTTTAGTAATGCGTGTAAGATGTGAAATAAAGCTAATTTTTAATATTAAATTTTATATGTGATGTAATATGTCTGATTAAAATTAAATTAAGTTAATTTTAAATGAACAAATAAACGAGGCCTAAGTAATTAAACAATTTTCGACGCAAACTCTCAGTGACAGGTTTTCAGAACCGGACCGAAGATCGAACCGGTCAATCGACCGGTTCATGGTTTTATCGGTTCAACCGGTTGAACCGTGGTTCAACCGGATGATTTAATAATTATATTATAATTAAATGTAAATTTTCTAAATGTGAGATTAATTTTTAAAATATGATAAAAAAATATTTTGAACAAAAATAGTACAACTAATTTAAAAAATTTACTACTACAAGAAATGTATAAAAAATTAAAAATTACAAAACAAAACGAATATAATTAGTTTTCTTGTCAATTTGTCATTCAAAATACTTTGTCTCTTTTATAACAATTCGAAATAAATTCATGATAAAAAAATAATAAATTAGCTAAACATCAATTATATAAAATAATTATTATTCAAAATATAGCATCAATATTACAATATTAATGCCCAAATATTAATGTATAAAAATAAAATAAGAAGCTCAAATAATAATTTCGGTTTGTCCGGTTTGTCCGGTTTGTCCGGTTTGTCCGGTTTGACGGTTGGATCGGTTTTTACTGATTCAACCCGATTTTTTCTTGATTTTGGTTCTAATATTGAACCAGACCGGACCTTGGGCCGGTTCCCGATTGAACCGGTTGAACCGGTCGAACCGGCCGGTCCGGTCCGGTTCTGAAAACCTGACTCACCCCTATTTACTTCAATGCTTGTCCCACCAGCTTCTCTCCACTATCTCTCTTAAAATAATACCAGCTCAAAAGAATAGCAGAGTTATAAAAAAAAAAAAAACACCTCAAAAAATTGTATCAAGTTGATAGATATTTATTAAAATAATTTATTTATTCATTATATAATGTTTTATATAATCTTTTTGTGATGATTTTGGGATTGTGCAGTACCATCATTTAAAAAAATAGCAAATAAACATTCCAAACAAAAATTAAATATTTTCCTTTCTATCTTTAACAAAAGTCCCCTCTCTTCTGCCTTATTTAACATAAATTTTAATTATAAAAATTAATTTTATTTTATATTTAATATAAATATGAATATTAAAATTTATTTTATTTTATATTTTATATAAATTTTAATTTTAAATTAATTTTTTCTTATCCAAAAATTTAAACAAGACAAGAGGGTGGCATTTAAATTGATACAAAGCAGACTTTTGTTTTGATAGTGATATTGAACAAACTAATGATCACCATGATAGGGGATTTCCTTGTTTGGCGCAAGGACCAAATTGGTACTAGTTCAAAAAATAATAATAATAAAAATAAATAAAATTTTTATACCATTCTACGCAAATTTTAATATAAAAAAAATATTATTTTACTTTACATACTCAATAATTTAAAATAAAAATATCAATTTTATTTGACATTCTAGACTAAAATATTCAAATCGAGTATTTTGATCTAAAATGTGAAATAAAGTTTATATTTTTATTAAAAATTGTTGGGTGTGTGAAGTAAAATATTATTTTTTATATTAAAATTTGTATAGAATAATTAAAAAAATTATTTATTATTATTATTGTTATTTTTTAAATTAGTACTATTTTAGTCCTGATTTTGATCCTCACGCCAAACAGGGCTTAGAGTTATATTGGGGCTCTTCGGGTTCCTTGATAGGCGGGGTTTGCGACTCCTGACCTAATTTTTGGTCATGAATTTGTCTTGTTGGCTAACGTGGAATGATCCAAGTGAATAGCGTGAGGCCGTGATGTATGACTTAGAACAATGTTCTTTGATCTTTTTCATATTTATTCATCTTCTCCTATCTGTCTTGATTCATTACAGAATTGGGTGCAGGGAACTTAGTTGGCATTCGGGACTAATGGGACATCTTATGTTTCAATTCCAGAATGGTATATATTATACAGTCAAATCTTAAAATTTACTCGCACAAATAAAAAGAGACACTCATCTAAATGTTGTAAAAATTTTAAATATTACCTACCTTTCATACTCTTTATGAAATTAGAATTATAGAGTATCGCGTATTTAAATAATAGTATAATATTTAAAGTTTTTATTTACATACATAGAGTATCATGTGTTGGAGAGATTTATTTTTGAGTTAGGTAACCGAGGAATGTTGAGTTAATTTTAAATCGAGCAAAATAAGAATGAGTTTAGAGCAAAATTTAATTTTTACATAAAATTACCGTCCCTAATCAAAACCATAATTATTTAGGTGAGCAAATCTTTACTTACCTTATATTAGTTCATTCATTTATGTATTCCTATATAAAAAAATTGTAAATATTAGCCAATTACATAGAAATCAAAGCCAAAATTAGTGATTTTATTTAGAATAGGAGAATGTCTTTCTTTATTGATCAGTTTATATCCTCTAAAAGGATATAACTTACCATGTTTTTATACTTTATTAGTTGAACTGTAAGAAACCTAAGTTATTTTTCAAAAAAACATATTAAGCGAGGCACGTTAGAAAATATTTTTAGAGTCAACTCAAAACGATAACTATAATATAACTATTAAACTTTATTGACAAATGTGTTATAGTAGTTAATGATACGCCCTCAAAGAAACCAGAGAAGAGAATCACTAGTGACGTGCAGCTGCAATAATAGTGGAGGCATCCAGCGAAGGGGAAGCCGAAGACATTACAGATCCAAATCAAATCAAAGTCTTATCAGTTGAGTATATATATAACAACCAAAAAGTCTTGAATTCTATCCCATGTTCCTTTGGTAGCTTGGCTTGAATCTAAAATGACTTGAGTTTAGATCGATTTTGAGTCAATTGATTTTTTGACGGTGGACATTATCAAGTATAGATTCATTCAATTTGCTTGTTTATTTTTATCTATCACAGGCAAATAGAGAAAGACAATAATTTACATGAATTTTTATAAACATTTATATAAATTTTGCTGCTCATGAATATAAATGAGTTTGTTCGTGAATATACACAAGCTGAAATACATTTGTTCAAACTTTTATATAACAATCTTCGAACTTGTCCGCTAATCCTCATAAAATATAAACGAACTTCCAACGAACATCATCGTGAAATATTTTTTCGAATATTTATCCTCAACATTAATCATAAATGTATCAAAAAAAGAATTATTGTCACAAAAGGGAGATGAAAGAGAGTCAATTTCTCCCAAATGCCACAAAACAAAGGGAGGGGTCCCATGGTTGGCCCTCTTTCTCCTCTACATGCCTTGTCTTGTTCTCCACCTTCATTGTCCATTTGTCCTTTTAGCACCTTAGAATGAGGCCATTAATGGCAGCTAGGAGTGTTGCTTTGTTTTGTTAGGGCTTCCTTGGAGTATTGTGAGGATGAGGAATATGGAGGCCAACCATATTCCCATCTCCCTTACTTCTAGGCAAACTTCCAAACCAACTCTATTAATAAGTCAATGACTATTGTCTTCTCTTAATAAATAACAATAATATATTTGACAAATATGGCCAAGCTTTTATGTACCTAAATTTAGGGATAATTATATATACCACCAATAAAAATTGTCTATATTATTCTTTAAATTTTTCTAAAGATAAAACTTCACATTTATCACCCTAACTTTAATGATAATCACAGTTTACCTATGTTAGAAAATGGAAATATGTAACTAATATAACTTTATATTTAGGGAGATTTACTAATATAATAGTGTATTTTATGTGTTAGAGATACTTTAAATATATTAATATTATTCACTTGATATTATGGTATGTATTCATCATCCGCTTTCTAAATTAATTATGATTTTTTATATACATAATTTAGAGATAAATAATAGACACTAAATATTACTTAATAATTAAAAAATATTAATAATATTACTTATTAATATTATGTATCAAATTATTGAAGTAATATTACTAATATTTTCATATTATTGAATAATATTTAGTATTTCTTACTTATTATTTATATGAACAAATTATAATTAGCAACTAATCTGATCATAATTAGTAGCTAATCAAATCAAAATTTGATCGAGTCAAATAGTAGATAACTAATGAAGATCACAACATAGAGTTGGTAATAATAACATGTTTAAGATATTTTAAGAATAATATTTATATTTTAAGTATATAAATCTCCCATACATTTATTACAAGAGAAAAAATTAATAGCTTGTTTTAAAATTAAAAAAAAAAACTTCAAAACTCAGATCACACACCTCACTACATTTAAATTAATAATATTTTAAATTATACATAAATTTTAAATATGAATAAAGTTAACTTTGCTAATAAGTGCTAGTGAATGAATTTTAATTATTTATCAAAAGCTATATATATTATCATATATAAATTTGTAGATAAAAATATCATTATAAAAATTTAACTTCCACTCAGCAAAAGTTTACTTAGCTAAACAAGTGCTGAAGAATAAATTGTAGTTCTTTTTTTTTATTATAGAAAATTAATAAATTGTAGTTATTTATTGAAGTTGTAGCAATATGCATAAATAATTATTATTGAGGATAATTTATGCAAAATTTCTAATTTTCAAATATTTAGTATTATATATTTTTTACTTTTGAAGAAATTTTTCTTCTTGAGTTGTAATGATGAGAGTCAGAATATATTCCAATAATATTTATTTGTGAATAATAAATTGTATGAGAATGACAAAAAAACAATGACAATTAATACTCTTTCGTGCTATATATTTATTTAATAAATAGTCCAGATCATAATATTTATATTTCGTAATATTTTAAATTTTTAAATATTTTTTTTATTGAATAAATATAATTTTTTTTAAGTCTTGCATACGATTATTTTAGTATATCCAGCGACGTCACACTTTATTTTTTTATGACATATGCCCGGATTAACTGAGAATGACTATTTTCTATATTTTAATTATTTATAATCATGAGTTTATGGATTTTTTTTAATATATGAATTTATGGATTTGACCAATTCAACAAAGTAATTTTAATGGTTAAAATTACTCTTTTTTTATTTTATTTTATGGAATGCACTCATTTTTTTAAGGTGTGAATGAGTTATGTATGCTGGTTGGGTGATTAATTTTCTAAGTTATAATTTTAATTGAATTTCTAAATCAATATTTCTCAAATATCAAAAGACTAAGGGGACGTTTGGTTCGTTGTTATTTTAGTGTTGTATTATGTAATCTAAATGTCATGACATTTAGATGTTATTTTTTAATTAATAATTTTATAATCTAATAAAAAATTATTTATAAATATCATTAAATCGAACGATTACTTTCTTTAGATAACATAACATAACATCAAGATAACATTGGACTAAACGCCCTCTAAATCACATAGAGCTCAGTAGGTTTTAGATTTACGTGCCTTCGTGTTATAATGAAGCAAATTGAAGCAAAGATTTTGAGTCTCTCAAAAAAAAAAAAAAAAAAACATCAAGGAAATACTGCTAGGCAAGTTAATTACAAACAAATATAACAGAATTATAGGTAAATTACAGAAAATATTTAGATATATATATGTAAAGGCGTGATCCCAAATTAATTATAAATGCACTTTTTAAAGGAAAAATTTATATATCTGAATTTAATTAATATTAAGATGAGTGATTCCTGAAGAGTATTCAAATCACGTAATTTTTTAAAAATAAGATGAATAATACCTTTATTTTTTTAGATGCCACGAGATGACATAATATGTGTCTCTTTAATTAACTTAAATCTTGATTTAAAAAATAATTGAAATAATATAAAAAAAAATCTTGTTCTTCTTCTATTATATATATATATAAACTTCTATATTATAAGAAAATTTAGGTCGATTTTCCCTCAACCTAACAAACAGATTTGAGATTAAACACTCTTAATCTCAATAATAATCAAATAAAACATTTATTTCATTTTATAATTATATTATAATTAAGATCACAGCACATATTACTATATAGATTTTTTTTATGAAATTACTTATTACATATAACGTGACAAAGTTTGCTAAGTTAATTTTAATATGATTACAGTTAACATTTAAAGTAGAATTTTTTTTGTTAAAATTTATATATGATATAAAATGAATTAATTATTTATATTATAAAAGTATGTAAAAATTTATAATAAAATTTATTTTTTATTTATATATATATATACATATATACAATAAAATATAATTAAAATTTAAATTTAAATAAATGTACCTGACTGAATAATCAAATTTGAGCTTGTCATTGCTATACTTAGCAGAGCTCAGTGCAAACTACTAACTTTGTTCACTGTTATATCTAAATCTGTACCGGCACATCTAGAGCATATATGTGAAGGCCTACATGACATGAGTACTGGGGGAATTCGACGACGGATGTAGGGTGAAAGGCAATCGTCCTGACGAACAACCCTTGACGAACTAATCACGTAAGACACAGAGCCCCATACTGCTGTTAAGAAGTATGGTCTACCTGCTCAGTCCGTATATAACGTACAAGCAAGGCCACAACACCTTGACCCTACAGTCATAATTAGCACAAAGCTAAAAACTGAGACCATTCCTTTGAAGTGACTATCTAGGGACAGGCTCAGATTATAAAATTCCATTATAATAAGAAAATATAAGTAGTATCCGCTAATCTCTTCCATCTCCTTTGAGATCCGTCGGCAATATGGTATTGTAGTTTTTCGCTTAATCGATTTTTACATAAAAAGTCTTTTTTTTTTTTTACCTTTTGATTGATTTTTGGCATCAACATTCACATTAAGCAATATAATAAAACAAAATTGAGTAATTTTATCAATATGAGACTAAAAGGTCTGCCAATTTTGTAAGTTTTGGGTATTTTTATTTTTCCTTTTCTTTTTTCAGCATAGCATATTTCTCATTTAAATTTTAAATATTACATATATATTTTTGATATAACATTTAAATTATTTTAATTTAAATTATATTTAATGAAAATTACTCAAATCTAAAATTAAATTATTTAAGAGAGTTTAAAACATATGCCCAACTTAATGCCCAATTATAACTATAGTAATATCCCAAAATTCTCTCCCAATAATTATTTATTATATTTTATTTATTATATTGTTTGATCTCAATTTAATTTCAATAAAATTTTAGTTCTATCGTTTCTAATATACGCGATAATCAAAATTAAAATTAAAATAATATTAATTTGAAAATAATAATTATAATAATAATAAATAAAATTTTTTAATCATTTTATATTAATTTTAATATAGAAAATTTATTTTATTTTATATACTAAATAATTTTTAATAAAAATATTAATTTTATTTCACAAATTAAATTAAAATATTCTATACTTTAGTTTTCGCGTGCTGGGCCTTAAAATTTGTCAGTGATTCTTTTCTTCAACCAAAGAATCAAAAAACCCAATTTTTATGTAGTCTTATTACTCTCTCTCTCTCTCTCTCTCTCTCTCTCTCTCTCTCCCTCTCTCCCCTCACAAATATTCCGCGGCGCTAGCAAACAGACAGCAAATTGATGCCGACAAAAGCCTTCCTCTTTGTCGCCTAACGATCTCGCAAACCCGCCTCCTTTCAGACATCTGTTGACTGCAAGTATATGAGAGAGAGAGAGAGAGAGAGAGTAACAACGGATCTCGGCAGATCATGATAATAGAGAAAGAAGAAGCGAATGCTTGAGCCGCATCTTCTTCCTCCTTTCATCCGCGAGACTCATGGAGAACTGCATCCAAATGTCCCTCTCTTGATCTCCTCTTGCGCTGGAGAATCAGAAAATTGTTTCCTTTGTTGAATGCGACCCTCTTCTTTGCTGACTCTGTTGGAGCTTGTTGTTTCCCCTGTTTCCGGTTTGGGTTTCGTCTTTTCTACCATCTTCTTCCTTCTCTTTTCGCTTTCCCACTTCTCCTCTTAAAGGATCGGTTTGGGGATTCGTCCTCTTCGTCAGCCTTCCTCTCTGTGAAGACCTTCTTCCCCATTAATGGCAGGAATCTCGTCGCTCTTGGGCTTCATCCTCTTCGTTTATCTTTTCCGCTGATCTGCCGTCAAAATCTGTTATCCGCTCTGATCTTGACAAGATCTTCTCGAGAATCGATCTTTTGCGAGATTTTCAGAAATCCGTAGAAGAAACTCGACCTTTTCCCCCACTAATGGCTGGAATCGCCGACGAGGTCTCGTCGCCGACGACTTCCTCCCCTCTCCGGAGCTTCACGTCGATGTCGCCGACAGCTCTGGGCTCGCCGTGCGCACCGTGGCTCCGGGAGCTGAACTCCGACGAGCGCGGCCTCTTCCTCATCCACCTCCTTCTCAACTGCGCCAACCATGTCGCCGCCGGCGACCTTTACCAAGCTAACGCCCTTCTCGAACCCATCTCCTTCCTCTCCTCGGGTGACGGCGACACTGTGCAGCGAATCGCCTCTTACTTCTCCACAGCCCTCGCGCGCCGTCTGCTCCGCTCCTGGCCTGGCGTCTACCGCGCCCTTGACCCTTCCCTCGCTGGAGCCGGAGCTGACGGAGCCGGAGGCGCCTATGCCCGCCGCCTCTTCCTCGACCTTTGCCCCTTCCTCCGTCTATCGTTCCTCATCTCAAACCAAGCCATTATGGAATCCATGGAGGGAGAGAAGGTCATCCATCTAGTCGATCTCGGCGGTTCTGATCCCACCCATTGGCTGTCTCTTCTCCAAGCTCTCGCCGGCCGTCCAGAGGGCCCGCCGCACCTCCGCATAACCGCCGTCAGCGAACAGAGCGATCTCCTCGCCCAAACCGCTTCCCTTCTCTCCAACGAAGCAGAAAGGCTCGACATCCCCTTCCAGTTCAACGCGATAGTCTCCCCCCTCGACGTCCTCGACGTCGAGAGCCTTCGCGTCAAGACCGGGGAGGCCCTCGCCGTCGTCTCCGCCCTCCATCTCCACACCCTCCTCGCCTGCGGCGTGCCCCTGGACAAGGACAGCAGAACAGAGTCGCCTTCCCCTGCCAAAATGGAAAGACTCCTATCCTCGATCTGGGGCCTCTCGCCCAAAATCTTTCTGGTAACAGAGCAGGAATCGAACCACAATGGGTTGACTTTGAACGAGAGATTCATGGAGGCTTTGAACTTCTACTCGACGTTGTTCGACTGCTTGGAGTCAACGGCCCCCCGGCATTCGCCTGATAGGGCCAGGGTCGAGAAGATGTTCGGGGAGGAGATCAAGAACATCATATCTTGCGAAGGTCCGGAGAGGAAGGAGCGCCATGAGAGGCTTGAGAGGTGGACGCGGCGGCTTGAGATGGCCGGATTCCGCCGCCGGCCGATGACCTATTACGGCATGCTTCAGGCCAGGAGGATGCTACTGGCCTTTGGCTGCGATGGGTGCAGAGTGAAGGAGGAGAACGGCTGTCTTCTTCTCTGCTGGCAGGATAGAGCTCTGTATTCTGTTTCAGCTTGGAGATGCAGAAGGTATGATTGAACTACAGCTTTGGGATAATTACACATGTAACACAAAAAAATATAAATATTATAATAATAATAATAATATTATTATTATTATATATATATATATGGCAATAAGAAATTTTAAATATCATAAAAATATCATCCCTATTAATTTTCATGAAAGATGTTTAAGAATATTCTGTTAATCGGGATGTTATTTTCTTGATACTTAACATTTCTTTTATTATATTATATATATAAATACCAAGATTCTAATATTTCACGTTGTAATATCAGTTTTGTGTTATATATGTAATTGTCTCATTTATCCGTTCCTGATTATCTTGTCACGAGTATCATTAGAAGCGAATCAAATTATGAAAAAAAAAAATTTGAAGTTATCTTGTTCCATTGATTCACGATTTTTCGTCGTTCAACATTAACGCGTAATTATCCTCTTGATGCATGTAATTAGATTTAGTATATTAGTTTTTTTTGTAATAGTTTAATGAAAAGTTTTATTAGAAATTTTTTATAATTTTTATTCAAATTATATTATTGTAAATTATTTCTTTTTGTTTTTATTTTTTAAGCTGATTGAATGATGTATACATAAAATTTGCCTAAAATGTAAAAAAGTATTTGAAAGTCAGATTGACTTTGATTCGGTTCAAGCTCGAATCGATAAGAAATGAGTTAGACCTAGCTCATTCTTTGGATCAAATTGAGGTCAAATTAGAAAGTTTTAATTCAATTTTGAGCCAGTCGAATCAGCTTGAGATCGGATCACTAACCGCCCTAGTCCTTAAGAGGCTTTAAATAGGTGCCAAATAGGTGCCTAATCTAATGTGATGAATCAATTCAACCTAATAATATATTGTATCAAGTATTTTATTCAGGGGTAAATTACTGATAGGTCATACAGTTTACTCATAATTATACTTTAATTTATTTTTTTAATTTTTTTTTTAATTAGATTCTTAATATTTTTAAAAATTATTTAAATTTAGGACTTATGTGAAAGATTATGAAAAATAATATACCAATTTCGGTAATTATTTTTCAAACTCAAAAGCTAATCGATAAAATGTTATAAAATTAATCAATTTTAAATGAAATTATTGCCAGAGTTCAATTAAACTCAAAAATGTCTTTTGTATTAATGGCCTTTTTTTGGTAATCATCTTAAAAAAATTAAAAAAGTAAAATAAATTATTTTATAGAATTGATAAAAAAAATATTTTAATATTATGGAGTGAAATAAATGTGATTTTAAGATTAAAATTTATATTAAATGTGAAGTAAAATTATTAAAATTGTGATAAATTTGAAATATTAATATTTTCGCTATGCTTATAGATTTTGACTGAACATAGTTGAAAAGTGAAAAAAATTCTGATTACATCGAATATATAGAAAGAATAATTTATTGTACTTTTGTCGTATCATTCATCTAAGATTTAAAGCAAGAATTCTTTCACGAGTCTTAAATTATTGACAATCTTTTAGACTCGACAAATCCATCGAAAAGAACGGTAGGAATGACCTCCAAAATCGAAAACTTTATAGCAAAGATAAGGTTTTGGTGATGCTCCATTGAACCAAAAGCTGCCACCAAGAGAAGACACTTCAATGATCAACGAATTCCATGATGTTAACATCCATAATCTCCATTAGCTGAAGCTCTTCAGTGCATTTTGATAGCGACTAATTGGTTTTTTAAGTGTTTCCCTACGACATTCTCCGAGCAGATGCCTCTTCGGCAAAGCCTTTCCTACCATCCAACGCTAGCGCAAGAAGATCTCAAGAATGTAGAACAACAGCAAAAAAATTAGAGATTTTTACCCGTATGACACAAAAAACTTCAATATTTACTTATTAGACACCCTAAAGTTAAATATTACATGACAGACACTTATTTATTTTAATTTTACAACCAACACACCCTAGTTAAAAAATCCTTACATTTTATTTAAGTAAACCATATTTCAGTTATGTTTTAACTTAAATAAAGTTCATAGGAATAAAATCTAACTCTTGGTGCATCTTAACTTAAATCTTACATGTTAAAAACTATTTAAATCTATTATTTATGTAAAATATTTTAAATCTAATCGTTAGATGCTCATCTTACCGATTACATTTAATTTAAGATACAAAGAGGGTTAGATTTTATTCCTATGAACTTTATTTAAGTTAAAACATAACTTAAGTATAATTTACTTAAATAAAATATAAGAATTTTTTAAATAGGGTGTGTTAGTTGTAAAATTAAAATAAATAAGTGTGTATCATGTAATATTTAACTTTAGGGTGTCTAATAAGTAAATATTGAAGTTTTTTTGTGTCATACGGGTAAAAACCCCAAAAAATTATTGTTCTTAATCTTCGAACATGATCCATCTAAGTGAAGATGAATATCGTCATTAGTTACAACCGAAAGAAAATATCTATGATAATCCAAACGTCTGTCACAGCACTACTGGCGAATGCTGATCTTTAGTAGGTGCTCATTAGCGTGGGGGTGGTCGTGCCAGCATACTCTTCGTAATATTCAAAGCGATGGAGTTTTTCATTTTCTCCGCTAATCTATCCCATTAGATTTATTGTACTTCCAGTGACTTTCAAAGATGAACTCCAGTTTGTCATCCGTACTTCCAGTGACCCAAGAAAACACGCGTTTGCTCGCATACACCTAACTTTTCAATAAGTTGTTATCAATTGGGAGTCGACAAAACTACCGAAGTCTTCCTATCATCTCTTGAGGAATTGCAAACTGCAAAGAGCTGGCAAAACTTTATCGTCCATATTTGCCGTAAACTCGATAACTAACTAGAAAATTTTACTTGGATAGCTCTCTTTGCACCTTCGTCTGCTTTTTTGATGATGATAATGACAGAAATTCAATGGCTGTGTGTCACTTTAAAACAACACCATTAAACTTATTCTCTCAGCGTAGCGTAGATCTCTCAATGTTCTTAGAGTTCGCTCTCGCAGAGTCTCCTCTTGAATAGCAATATTAACCATGCAGTAACTCTATGCCACCATCCCTTTTATAGCCCGAGATGGAGTAATAGGTCGCTATAAATTAGATTTAATTAATGGGCAGGCTACCTGACAGGCCGTCTAGGCCCCGATATCTATTTGGGTAAGATTGAACAAAAAAATAAATCTATAAATTGATATCGAGCTTTTAGGCCCATGCCCACTAAACTCTCTAAGCCGAGTTTAAGCATTAGTTTTAAAACAAACTTTTATTAATATTATTATTATTTTTTAGCTCCAAACAATATGATTCCTCCTCACCGCATTTGAATATTGCAGTGGCGTGGATTTGAATTCAGAACCACTTGGTATTAGGCAAATTCCCTCTCCAGTGTGCTAGGAGAACTTCTTAAAATAAAGTTTACCTGAAAAACTTGATCATAGGTTTGAAGTTTTCAACATCGAAATTTTCACAAGCATAGAATCGACGATTAAAGTTTTTATTTGTGGGTTGTCTTCGTTCAAGGATCCCACGTCTGAATCATGCATTCATATCAAAACCCTTTGGTGAGGTTCGAATGCTCGTCTTAATTTTGACGAGACTTTCTTGATTGGGGACCTTGTTCAAGGCACTTTCTCCTCAACTTCCTTCTCATTTTTATAAGAAACTATTCCTAACAAATTGTCTAAAGTTTAGTTGGTTCTTGATTGAAGTTTTATTCAAACTAAATTACTAATTATTGTAGTGAATGAAAAATATATATACATATATATATATATATATGTATATATTAAGAAATGGTATTAATTTTATATCTGTTGCCTTGTACATGTAATTTTCTTAGAACATATGCAAATTAAATTCTATATGTGAACAGTAAAATATTAAAATATAAAACAATGGACCTCATTAAATTTTTTTTTTATAACTTCCGGTAATTTTGAAGTTGCTACATTAATTATTATCTTGATATTATGTTATGTAATCTAAATATTATTTTTTGACTAATAATTTTACAATCTAATAGAAGATTATTTGTAGATGTCATTAAACCAAACAATTATCTTATCTAGATTACATGATATAATATCAAGATAACGTTAAACCAAACGCCCCCTAAAAGTATTACCAACTTGCATGTAACTTGATGATTGATAAGCAGCAATGCTTTTTTAAATAGGTAAACCGATATAACAGAAGACAAAAGAAGAAGCAAATAGTCCTCCTCACAAGTTGACTTTCATTTGAAAGGTATTGCATACGTGTGTCGAATGAAACATATCAGGAGTCAAATAATCAAAAGTATCAAATACCTACAGCTAAAGTCAATATCATGAGCTTGACGAGGAGCTAAGTCTTTTCCATTTTGCAAGCATTAGCATAATGAGTAACTTCTCAAGGAGAAAGACCATCTAGAATAGTAGCAACAGCACATGTCAAAAGTGAAATGCCTGTGACGTCAATGCAAAGGTCAGCGCCCTCAAAGCAACCATACATCAAAATATTAGCATAATGCACGAAGTGAGTCTCAGATATTAGAAAAGTCAAAGGAACCTCACGACAACTTCGTACTCTGCAACAATTAAGAATATCAATCAGTGCATTAAATACTACATTATGTCAAAATACATAACTAGGACGAAATGCATAGTGCACAACATGATTTCCTCAAATATCCAAAAACTCAGTGTGACACAAAGAATAATGTCAATCACTATTAAACATGGGTATAAATAAGCAATAACAGAGGATAACACGATACTTAGCTACCAATTAATGATATGACTAACAAAAAATTTTGACCATGATTAATTACAGTTTGACGCTCAAGTATTATTTTAGAATATAGTGAAAGCATTGAGTCTACTCAAAAATATGAAGCAGCGTGATCATAGAAGTGAGTAGCTAAAGCAAGCTAGAGTTTATAAGAGAACAATTTCTGACGAAACTATTACAAGTACATCGCTAGAGAACCAAAATGAAATCTCATCGTGCTTTAGAGATAGTGTCAAAGCAACCGACAAACAACTCACATGACAAAGGATATTAGCTTGAAGAACACTAATCTAATAGCAAGAGGGACAAAAAATATAGGCAATTATATCCTTAGCTGACAAAATGCCTATGTCGTCTAAACAAATAAGCAACGTAACTAAATGCCATTGTGAAGGTCCAAAATCAATAACAATTGTTGAAGCAATAAGGGTGGCTAGCCTGGCTATGTGGAAGCAACAATTGCTCAAACTGTGAACTTGTTAAAAGGGAAAGTCAATCCATACAAACTATCATCTTGACGACCCAATGATAGCTAAAAATAAATATAACTTCACGAGTAATACATACACCAAGAGGTTTAACACCGTCAAACCACTGAGTGATGTCCTGTGGAAACCAGTTGGATTTCAAGTGCCAAAATGGGGCAATACAAGTCAAATTTTGTTACATCCAATTATAAATCTAATAAAGGACCTTCCTCACATGTAATGTCACTAGTACAATATATGCATTTTACGGCACATTTATAAAAGCGGTTAAAACGAAAAACCGCTGCAAAACCTTTCCGACAAAATATTATACGGCGGTTGACAATGTGAACCGCTATAGATATATTTTCGACGGCAGTTCACACCACCAACCGCCGTCTAAAGTCAGTACTTTAGAGGGCGGTTGATGAGTCAACCGCCGTGCATACATCGGGTCGACCTGAAAAAATCCCCCAAGATGACCAAAGTTTCTGTTGAGGGTCGCCGCAGCAGGTCGACATCTGTAGACGGCGGTTGGCCTCAGCAACCGCCGTCTAATGGTAGTACATCTGTAGACGACCTTTGGAGAACTGCCGTCTATAATATACTACAACGGCGGTCTGGACCGTCGTCAAAGCTCTGTTGGCTATTACGGCGTTTGAATACGCGGCGGTTATATTAATATTTAAAGGCAGTCTTTAACCACCGTAAAACAGGTTTTCTCTAGTAGTGTGTGTGCTACTTTTTTCTCCATTTACATTATGGCCTCCAATAGTATTCAGAGATTAAAAATGTGATTAATACACCTTCTAGTTTACAGATGATAGACATGAATTTTATGAGATGATAAATATAAATATTCATCTTTAGAGTTTAAATGAGTATTATGATCATCTTTCACATGAAACCTATGTAATTATTTATTTATTTATTTATTTTCGTTCAGATTAGATTGAGAATATTAATTTTAAAGTTTAAATTCCGTAATAGGTCTTTCAACTAGTTGAGTTCAGAGCGAGCTTGAAATTTTTGTATCGGCTTCGTTTGAGTCGAAGTTAATCGATGTGAAGCTTCTTTGACTCAAAATAAATCGAGCACAAGCCTGCTCAAAGTAGATTAGCTAAAATAGGAGGAAATTTGGAAGGAGCTCATAGGGGTAGTAAATTTACATGAAAACTAAAACTCACTCGTATTTTAATCGATTTAAAATTTTTTTAGCTTGAAATTAGCTCGCTAAAAAAAATTATTTTAACTTACAATCGACATAATATATATATATATATATATATATATATATATTTGATAATTTTTTTTGTATATAAATACATCATAATAGTTTATATTAAAGAGGTGATATTAGAAATATAAAAAATAAAAAGGTTAATTGCAAGTGGGTCTCTCTAGTTTGAGCCTATGTGCAATTAGGTCCCTCAAGTTTTAAAATTAACCAAATAGATCCTCTAGTTTATAGTAAAGTACAAATGGGTCCTTTGGCATTAATTAAAGTACTTAAAGGAGGATATTATCTCTAATTAATAGGTCAGTTGAGATTTTATTTTCATCTAAAATATTAATCTAGCATTTAAATTAGTTAAATTATTTTATTAATTAAAAAAAATTCTCTATTGAGTCTCTTTATTAATATTAAAGGACATATTTGCACATTACTTCAAACTAGAGGACCTACTTAGTTAATTTAGAAACTAGAGGAACCTAAATGCACATAAGCCTAAACTAGAGCGACCTAGTTGCTATTAACCCAAAATAAAATTATAATATTATTTTTAATATATTTTATATTTATAATAAATATTAGGGATAATTACCTACATGCCACACAATTTAGTTTTATTTATGTCTTACCCATTCATTCTTAGTTAATTACGCTATGCACACTCAAAACATTACAATATCTTACATACACACGTTTGAGTTAAAATTTAATCAAAATCTATTTGAAAAAAAATATTCTATTAGTAAATTATTAAAATTATATTTTTACTTTTAATAATACATATTTTTCTCTTCCTCAATACCATACTAAAGTACTGATTTGTCCTAAAATCAATTCACACGCAAATGTTTCCTTCCCTTACCACAACCTAAACATAAAAATTTTAAGATTTTCACTCAAAATATATTTAAATATCCTTAAAATAATATGATAAACGGTTCAGATTTTTTATAACCTAATTATAGTTAGGTTATTGAAAAATTATAATTACTCATTATAATGAAAACAAGTGAAAGTATATGTATGTAAGATTTTATAATGTTTTGAGTGTGTATAGCGTAATTAACTAAGAATAGATGAACAAAGCATAAATAAAACTAAATTGTGTAGTATGTAGGTAATTATCCCTAATAAATATTATTACAAAAATATGATTTATAATTAGATTTAATTTAACATGAAAATTAATTAAACATTAAATAAATTATAATAAGTTTAAATTAAAGACAATTTAAAATTAGAAATTTTTATTTCGAGCTGGGCCGCGTTTTAGTGGGAAATCGAATCCGGAGCCACCGGTAAAGGAAGAATAAAACGCGGCGCGTCACGCGGAGGCCGTGATTGATTTGGACAACGGCTGGATCTTCACCGCAGGGTTCATCTCAGCCGCTCATCCAAACTATCAACGTCAAATTTCAACCTTTTTTTTTTTTTTTAAAAATAATATAATTCTCATGAACAGGTGGTTGCAAATTAATTATAAAAATGGTATAATTTCATTTAGGCCCTTAAAGTAGAATAATAATTTCATATAAATTCAAAAAAAATACCATTCAAGTCTTTCTTGCCTAAAATATTTTTCATATGAATTCTTTTTTATAAATATTTTTTAAATTTAACTGTTAAGTTATTATTTCAAAAAAGTTTAAAAAATATAAGTTGATCTTAAAATAGTAACTATAAAAATTTAAATATGTTTTTCATGCTTAATATATTTTTTAATTTTTTAAAATAAATTCTTATATGAGAGAGAGTAAATGGCATATTTTTATTTTTTAAACCTATATGAAATTTGGGTTATATAGGGGGGCAAAGTGATATTACCCCTTAAAAAATAAATTCAAGTCCCCCATATTCTGGAAAAATTATTGGGTTCGAAGAGCTCGCCATGTCACCTTTTCATATACTAATTAAATGGCGACAGCTGGCAGCGGACGACCCACTACAGCTGGGTTCGGAGATCGTTGTGCTTATTATATGTATAAAGGTACTTATTTTGTATATATTTATGCTTATAACAAGAATATTTATACCTATAATAAACACTTTTATGCTTCTAATAAGCACATTTATGCTTATAACAATCACATTTATGTCTATAATAAGCACATTTATGCCTATAACAATCTATAATAATCACCTTTATGCCTATAACAGATTATAACAAGTACATTTATACTTATAATAAGTACATTTATGTCTATAATAAATACATTTCTGCCTATAACAAAAATTTTTATGTCTAAATGTGCTTATTATAAACATAAATGTGCTTATTATAAGCATAAATATATATAAATAAATACCTTTATGCCTATAACAAGCACTTTTATGTCTATTACAAGCACATTTATATTTATAATAAGCACTTTTATACCTATAACAAGCACATCCCAGCTGTAGTGGGCCGCTCGCTGCCCGTTGTCGCTATTTAATTGGTGTATGAAAAGGTGACGTGGCGAGCTCTCCAAACCCAATAATTTTTTTTATATTCTGGTTTGTCATAAATTTGATTGTGTTATTTGACTCACTATTAATTATTAATATTTAGAACTCATTTAAGCTATCATGATTAATTAATTGGTATAAATTTGAGTAATTAAGTGGTGATATTTTTTAATATAAGGTAATATGCAATTATTTCTACTAATTTTTATTTTGAAATATCTTGAGATAGAAGTTAGTCGTCATTTTACAGTGAGAATTACAGATATGCATCATAACTTATGAAAAAATGTTATTAATTATAGAAATAATTAAGCTTTTTTATTATGGACATAATTTTTATCTACTATTGGTTCATCATTACTCAATGTGTGCCTTACCTTAATAAGGTCGTACTAATCTACTCGTATTGAAATATAAATAGATGTTTGAATTCCAACACGAGTTTTACTTGCCTTCTTAGCGGCCTCCTCGAAGTTAATGCTAACAAATTGAACTTATAGTTTATATTTAATAATTATAATAATTAGAGGTCTTTTTATTTAGGTCTTCCAAATATACTCCTAATTTTTAAAATATAAAACATGTAATCTAGATTCTTATTTTTGAAAATAATAATTGTTTGGATTCTTTTGCAATATTTTTCATAAAAAAAATAAAATACCTCTAATATTTTTTTTTTCTGTTGACGACTGTTTAGGTTCCCTTTGTAATTGTGTGCACAGAGACAACAAGATTAGTGGCGGCACCGTTGATGATAAGCTTGATCGATGATAGCAAATTAAAGGCGGAATCAAAAAATTAAAGACCGTAGCAAAGGGGTTAGTGTCGGACTAGTGGCAGCAAGCCGGAGATGAGTTGGTGTTGACATGTAGGGGTGGCAAGTTGGTGGTGGCAGCGATGAGCTTAATTCTTATTTGGAGAATTAAAAATATTATATTAAATGTTATTTTTTTGTTTTTTTATAGAAATAATTGGTTTTATTTTATTTTTAAATAAAAGAGGAAAGGGTAATTTTATTCAGGTCACTTTTAATAAAAAAATATTTATTAAATTTATTTAAGCATTAAAATTTATCATTAAAATGATAAATTATAGATCTAGAAAAAAGAAAATTTGAGATTTAATAATAATCAGAAATACTTAAATATATAATAAAATTAAGTTATAAATTCTTGACATTAATTTTAGTAAGATGTTATTTAATATATATATATATTATATTATACGTGTCCTTTTAAAAAAATTCCATTTTATATTAAAAAAATTGTGAAAAATCTTCGAGTAGTGTCTTGCATAACTATAATATTATGGCTAATCAGATTTTATTTTGAAAATAAATAATTGTTTTACGTATTATGAAAAAACTTAAAATATTTTTTTATGGATTTTTTTTTTGAAGATTTTTTTTTTTTTCTGATAGCGTCGTGGGCTCTCCGGTCTCCACTCTCCAGTCTCCACATACCAGCCCGTCGTTATCGTTTCACGCGCTTTCAGTAGCGTTTCCGAAACGCTTTCTCAACAAATCGCGTTCTACGTCGCACGGAGAATGAGATCCCTTGATGCTTTCAGCCAAGAGAAATTCTTTCAGATATGCAAAAATAAAAATAAAAATCATAGCTGTGCAAAATATTTTTTTTTGGATAATTTCATTTAAGCTACTGAAATTTAATTAATTTAACATAAAAATCCACAAATCTCAAAATATATCATTCAGATTCACTATTACATAAAACAATGTGATCTTCCCGTGATAGGATCTATTAGTTATTTTAAAAATGACAAAAATACTCTTACTTAATTATCAATTTTTAAATTATGCTACCGCTGTGGGCAGCCACTTATGCGCGGCCCCCCTGTGTGCTGCAGCTTGAGCACACGATCGCCAGTGCGCTCAGCCTCATATGTGTGGGGGACTGCAGTCAAGGTAGAGCGCGACGCGCAGCCACGAGGGCGACGTCACAAGTGAACATGGGTAAAATAGTAAATTTAAAAAATATTTATTTTAATTTTATTTTTGGATGAATTAATGGTATTTTAGACGAAAAATACTATGTTGGACCTGATTAGAAGCTTTTTCGAAATAGTTAATGCCTTAGTGAACTATACAGTAATTATTGTGGACCTGTACGACAGTTTTAATATTTGTGCACTTTTATGACAAACTAAGCAAATATTAAGAGTCCCACTACTCGTATGATTGCTAATTTTCTTATGAAAATATTCCTAACCGCGTTCAACATATGAGAATCACAACACACAACTTCCCATGCTTAAGTCCTTGAGATTCGGATCAAGATTTGGGAGGAGCCAATAACTCGTAGAATTTTTTATTTTGTCGAATAATATGGAGTGCTAAGTGGATGGATGGATCAATGTGGCCCTCAAGCACACAAAGTCCTATGCTATATATAGTATGCTTAATTTAATATGAAAGTTTTTTTTTTTTGGTAGTTAATATGAAAGATGATAATTAAAGTCAATTCAGCATAAAATAAACTTAAAAATTAATAATTTCTTAAAAAATAATTTAGTTGTTAACCCATATGTACAAATTTGTATAGACATATTAACAAACTTTCTCTTTTTATATTTTAGGAAAAATTACATATATCATCTTAAAAAATAATTTATTTTAAATTTATCCTCTAAAATTAGATCTTTAATAATTATAAATTGAACTCCTTAATCAAATTGGAGAATATCTAGTCCTTTATCTCAATTAAGGAAAGAAGGATCTAATAATTTATCAGTATAAAGATTTTTTTAATTATGTATTCATAGTATAGGTGTATATATATAAATATTTAATGTTTGAGGATTATTAAATAAATTGGGTTTTATAGTGGTGACATGTGTAATTCTCCAAAGTTTTATTATGTTTTTCAATTAAAAGATTTAAATTCAAAATTTTCTCGTTAGCATAACGAACGCCGTTAAGGCCGCCGATCGGGAGGTGCGCCGCGAGTCCCGTGCTATAAATAGCGCGCAGAACTAAATTCCAATATCGAATCCCGGATAACTCGCTGGCATTTGTCTCCGGCGACATCGATTTCTCTATGGGCAAACTCCGGCAACTCTTCCGACGCTGCAGGGCTAAGGGGAATCCGGCGAGCCGCTCGCAGTCGGAGCTGACTTCGCCGTCGGCACCGGCAGCGGCGGCTCATGAGGACGATCTGGAGCGAGTTTTTCGGAAATTCGACTCTAACGGGGACGGCAAGATCTCTTCGTCGGAATTGGGGGCCATCTTCGAGAGCCTAGGGCACCCCGCGACGGAGGAGGAGCTGGCCCGGATGATGAGCGAGGCGGACAGCGACGGCGACGGATTCATCAGCCTGGAGGAGTTCGTGGAACTGAACGTGAGCGAGGTAGATCCGAGGGCGGCGCTGGAGGACCTCCGCCACGCCTTCTCCGTCTTCGATCTGGATCGCAACGGATCGATCTCGGCGGAGGAGCTCGCCCGCGTGATGCGCGGCCTCGGCGAGGGCGTCTCAGTGTCGCAGTGCCGGAAGATGATCGACGGCGTCGATCGGGACGGCGACGGCCTCGTCAGCTTCGAGGAGTTCCAGATTATGATGTCCAAGGCCCCGATCGCCACCGCCATCACCAAGATCGGGTGAGTCGATCTGAATCCCCCTCGTTCCAAGTTCCGATCTCTGTTTTCTGTCACAATCTCGCTCTGTAGTTGGTGATCTGTACATAGATGGGAGATTGATTTCTTCCAAAATTCTCCAAATCTTTAATCAAATTAATGCCGATTATCTGTTCCTTTCCTTCTTTACTTTGAATTAGTCTCAAGTTTTCTGTTACTCTAATCGAGATTCTCTCTAAAATTTTTTCCCGTTTTTGGGGGGATCATGTTCTTTTCCCTACCTTGACGTTTTGATTTTCTAATTTCCTCAAAGAAAATTTCTTTTTACTGATTCTTCCGTACTGTCTTCCAGCTCCTCGATTTGACAAATAAAAAAATTATATGCATATTATATTTACATATTTGTCCTTCTAAAATATTTATTTACATACCCTAAAATTTTTAATATTATATTTGATACTCTAACTATTATAATAATGATTACAACAAATCATGATTAATTACTTTAATCCCAATGACCCAACTAGAGAGAGAGAAATACAAGCTGTCACTCCCAGTGATGGAAAGCCATAGGAAAGGACGCCCTGCTACTCGAGGGTGATATTGGCCATGAGACTGCTGACAAAATGGTAGCAGCCAAAAATACGACAAAAAACGTTACTGTTGGCGCGATCTTAAGTAGGAAGAAATAACAGAATGAGAGAAAAAAAGAGAAGAGATATGTATGATATAATTAGTTCATAATTATATAAATATAATACTTTATGTATACGTAATTTATACTTAAAGGGAGGTTAATCTAAGTGGTATAGTAATATTGAAAATTAAAGAGTGAGATGGGCATCAATAAAATTTTTAAAGTGGCAATATATAAATATAATTTTAAACAATAATATATGACAATTTATATTATTATATTTATAGTCCTAGCTACAGTTTTAAATATGGGATAATTAACTACATGCCATATAATTTAATTTTATTTATGTCTTACCTATCTATTCTTAATTAATTATACTATGCACACTCAAAATATTATAAAATCTTACATACACACATTTTAATTTATTTCTATTATAATAATTTAATAACAGAATAAATTTTTTTCAAATAGATTTTGATTAGGTTTTAACTCAAATGTGTGTACGTAAGATTTTATAATGTTTTGAGTGTGCATAACGTAATTAATTAAGAATGAATGGGTAATGCATAAATAAAACTAAATTGTGTGGCATGTAGGTAATTATTCCTTTAAATATTCAATGTATACATAAAATATTAATAAGAATTTGTGTGTATATTTATATCATGAAAAATATATATATGTGTGTATATTTATATTTTTATTAGGCCTAGATTTTGGTGCATTAATCAATTTAATAATTAAGTAATTAATTATAAAACAGCCATGTTATAGCTTTTCTGGATATAATTACTTTTATCACCCTTGTAATAATGTTATAAACATATTGGTTATGAAAAGTAACTATATATTAATTATAAATTGGCAGCTGAAGAAATAAGAAAAAAAATATCATAAAAACCTTAATTATAACTGAATTTACGTTTATATCAGCAATTAATTACCCTAAAAATTTAAAATTTGAAGGTTAACATGCAATTAATTACTTATTAGTCTGTAGTTTTGAGCACTAGTATGATATCTCAAGTTAGGAGTGATTGGTTACAATAGTTTATTAATTGATCAATGAAATAATTTTATTTTATTTTATTATTATCTCATCAGATATTGTAGTTTTCTTAACTTTACAACAATCGATAGTAATAAAGTAATAAAAATATTTTAAATTTAAGTGCCAACCAAATATTTAGCAAAATTAGAAGATCATTAATACTAAGGACCTGTTTGACGGCGGATTCAGATTCAAAATAAATAGAATCGGATTCAAAGTTTGAAGTGGTTTCAGATAAATGAAGCTGTTTCAAACTTAAATTTTATTTGAACGAAAAGTAGCTTGAAATTAGTTTTGAATCTATGATTTATTTTTGTTTGGATGAATATTAATTTAGAAACCACTTCATCTTATAATGAAATCTTAAAAATAATAAAAATACTTAAATTTTATAATAAAAATAAATAAAAAACTATTTATTCAAAATTTTATAATTTATTTGAATATTATTAATTTAAAATTCTCACGAGGATAAATATCAAAATTTGAGATATTTAAAAGATGTGGTTATGAGTCAAAAGATGATTTATTACTATTTTTAAATTTTGAATTTACCAAATTTAATTATCCTTTAATTTTAGCTTTGAGAAAAATACCAAATTTATCCTAGATATGTTTTTCTAAAAATCTAAGAAAAAAGAAGAAACGATCGCGAGTCTGAAACCACCTTTTCAATGGTTTCGACTTCGTGACCTTGATGCTGTTTCATATTTCTAAAACGGATTCAGATTTATGAGATTAATCAGAATTATTTGGCTAATTAATTTTATTAAATAGTTTTTGTCCCGCTTGAAACCGCTTGAAGCAGTCAATCAACCAGGCCGTACAACTTCTAAAATTGTTAGACCGAATTGAGAGTTTTAAAAACTCGAGCAGCCAAAACTGTGATATGATCTAGCCTAAGTTAAACTTTTATTTACAAATATTTTATTATTTGAAATAGTTTTCACTTAGATTCAAAATTGACTCGATTATTTAACGTACATTTTGTGCACTAAGGCCTATATTCGCGCGAATAAGGAACTTTAAAGTAATATAATCAGTAACATGAACATGCTTGCTAAAACAATGTAGAAAGTTCAGTCCAAATCAATTGAAAATGATTCAAATTAATAGAAATAGTGAGGCCTTAATCAAAGAATTTAATTTTTATTATCTGTGGGATTCATTTGTCATGCCATTAAATACATAAATTTTATAAGTAATAGTTTGTTCAAGAGATGAATATGTGAGGACACAGTTTGATGATTAGGATAAGGAGCATATCATAAAATGGATTTTTTTGATTTGGTTGAAAATATTGTTCAACATATTCATTAAAATATTAATGTAGTGAATTATGATGTGGTGCTCCATGAGGTCATTTTCTTCCACTGGGTTCACCTACTTTCATATAAATTTCTTTAGTTATTTGATTATTTTTATTTTCACTATTATTATCTGTATTTGAATATATTTCATATTCAGGTGTATAATTATATAAATGAAATAATTCATCTTTGTCTTTATATGTCTTGTATAGCTATAAGTTTATCCGTAGTTGGTTCATTCATATAAGTATTAATTTTTTCTTCTAAAATTTATTTATTAATGAAGAATAAGTTATAGTAGTTTTCGAAATTTTCAAAATCTTCTAATACATTTATATATTCAATCTTATTGTGAATTTGTGTTAACTATTTTTTACTTAATGGTACATTCATCTAATGATAATATTTTTCGTTAGTATCATCAAAATTTTCTTTAGTTTTATTTAATTTTTTTATTATAGCCTCTATAGTTTTTAGATCTTTTATTTCAATTTATATATATATGCAGTGACACAGTTTGATGATCAGGATAAGGAGCAAAGAAATTTGCTGCAGGTTTTAGAATGACTAATAGGTAGAGAACTGCTCTAAGTTTCTATATATCTGAAGTGATCGTTTAGAGCGAGGTGAATAGAAGATTTGAGAATTTAAAAACTATTCACATGATCAAAAATGAGTTAATAATAATAAATAGAAAATAAAATGTGAAAATAATAAAAAAAATCAGAGACAAATGATATAAGTAGCTCAGTGCTTTTCTGTGTCTACATTCACTACTTGAAGGAAACCCAATTTAATCTGCTAATCTTGATCTATTTTTACACCAAGATAATAGAGAAAGCCCTTTAAATTACTATATAATAACTTTTCTTCATTCTAGATCTCAATTATTTAGAAGTCATATAATCTCATTTTCATTCTATTATAGAAAAAAGAAAAATAATTCGAAAAGAATAGATGAAATAGTAAGAAAATAAAATAATATCTCCTAGTCAATCTCTTTGCATGAAATGAAGAACAATGAAGATTTCTCATATTCCTTGAGCAGTACAACTTCAAGATCATTTCAAAAAATCATAAAAAAATATCAGGGGAACACCACAAACCACTAGTCGATCAAAAGCTACCAAACATTGTTATTACGAAAAAAACAATCAAAATGAAAACCAAATCAACCCAAAATTGAACTCAAAAAATGATCCTAGTGCTCAATGGCTCACACCATCCTAAATCGCAAACATAGATTGATATTACAATATTTTATACCGAAATAACCTATAATAAAATTCTGAAATCTTGACTTATTCGACACCTTTGATTTTGTTTTGGTTGTTTAACCTTCACATGATTAACTTTTTATATCTTCAATCGATGCCAACCAATTAAGCCTTTTTTCTGATATTATTTCTACGATCACAATATTAAAGAACTTATTAGTAACACACTAACTTAAATTATTGATCAAATATCAAAACAAATATCACAAAGAAGAAATTAACACTTTATCAGAGAAGAAAAGGACAAAGCAAATCATCTGATATCTAAAAAGAAAGAGTGTTCTTAAGTTATATAAATAACAACGTAACCTGATGATATAAAAACGTGTTCTGGAGGTGAAATCGTAAGACTAAAAATGAGAATTTTACGATTAAATATGTAATTTGAGTTGGAGTGACATAAAGATAAATGACCTCCTCCAAAGCACCTTATGTCACACGTCTGTAATGTCAAAGCTAACAATACATCTATATTTATGTCAAGAGGCATCACCGATTGACTCTAGGCCTCGATTAATTATAAAATACATGTAATTCAGGAAAAGTAATTTGTAAATCCGACTAAATTTATGGTCAACCATCAATAAATACTCAATTTAAGGATGTTAAATTGTTAAAGTGCAATTATTTATGTTTACTATTGGCACAAAACTATCCCTAAAATTAAACAAAATCGAGAAGACAAAATTAACTTGCAATTTCTCAAAAAAAAAAAAAACAATTATACACCTTAAATTGACACATTTTACAAATTTTCGCATGTTTTTTTCATCTATATTTGTTTATTTTTTATTTATATAATTTGCAATTAACTACATCGAAAATTTCTAATTACAAGACAATATCTTCCGCTCGATCCCTTCCATTCAAACAATCGCTGGTCATCGTCTTCGACCGATCAGCACCGTCCATCCTGCTCTACCACGATCTCTGGCCGTCCATCATCCGAGCAAAATCCGCAAAACACACGAAGCCGTCGCCGTCGCTGTCAACACCGACGATCATCCGGCGGCAGTCGTCCAGCGTGCAGCCGCTGTCCCCAAGCGCCGTGAACACCCCGAGCAGCTCCTCGGCCGAGATCTTCCCGTCGCCGTCGGCGTCAAAGACCGCGAACGCGTCGCGAAGCTCCTCGCAGGCGGCCGGCGTCCCGAGCGCCGCATGCCCGATGGCGCCGAGCTCCTCCAAGCTGATGCAGCCGTCTCCGTCTCGGTCGATCTCCGCCACCATCGAGGCCAGCTCCTCGTCGGTCGGCGGCGCGTCGGGGCTCAGCCGCCGCAGCACGATCTCGAGTTCTTCCTTCGTGATCTTGCCGTCGCCGTCCTGATCGAAGAGTGTGAATAGATCGGCGATGGCGATGGAGTCGGAGGAAGAGTGGGACAAGAAATCGTGCTGTGGGAGGACGGATTTGGGGGTCGGGGAGTCATCAAAGGAGGCTGTGGCCGACGATTGGCGGGACGGCGGGCTGCCGCGGGACTTCTTCCTCTTGGACTTGAATCGCTTGGAGAGGAAGGATCCGATTCCGACGAGCTTCATCTCCGGCTGGTTAGGGTTTCGAAGAGGAGAGAGAAGCGATAGAGGAAGGAGAGAGAGAGAGAGGAGGTTAAAAGGGCGGGTCGAAGTGAGCTTCGAAGAAGCTTCGTTGTAGCTGAATTTTTTTTTCAGCTTTTAAATACTAAGAGCTATAAAATGATTTGTTGTAGGAAATTTCTTGTTGATCCCTAGGATTTGTATATATTTCAATTAGGTTTTTCTTTTTTTTTTACAAATTTTTCATTAAATTCTAAAAAATAATAAAACTCATTACAGTTATAAATTATATTTTACATATTTTATTTTCTATTATCCAAGAACATTACTAATATTTGACTTCTATTTTAATTATAATGAAAAACTATATATTCTAATTGTTGATTTAAATGAGATAAAAATATGATAATTCAAAATAAAAGCGATATCTAGTGCTCACATTTTTGGGGATCCGAAATGTTGATTAATTTTATCATAAGATTTAGAATATCTTTCACTAAAACATAATATAATCTAGAAATAAAATATTTTATGAGTTGTACATGGAAAATGAGTAGAGTGTTTCGTAATTTCTAAAAATTAGATATAAAAATTGTAATATATTGTGTTGCATGTTTAATTTTGTTTTTTATTATTGAATTAACAACATAATATTTTGAAGCCTTAAGAAGTTATAAATCAAGTGTCTCAAAAAATTAGATTTAAGTATGGTTTAAAATCATCGAGTTTTAATAATTTCAGATCAATTTTAGTAAAAATCGATCAAAAGAGCACCGAGTTTCAGTTTTGGCTAAAACTCGATCAAAATTGTTGAAACTCGGCCCTCTAAAAAATAATATTCAATAATTATTATTAATAAATTTAATTTTTAATTTACAAAATTTAAATAATTTATAAAAAAATTAAAACTGTCGATATTAAAATTATATAAATTATCTAAACTACTGAAAATGATATTTTATCTTGCCACCAAAAACAAAATTAAAATCAAATTTTAAAATCTTAGCCTTATGAATGATGAGATCCTGACATTATATAGTTTCATGTATTTGAAACTAATTCCATAGATTCATGCCATATTAATATTTTTTTAAGAATGTGTATGATTCAATATTATTATAATATTTATAATATATTATTTGAAAAAATTAACTACTAATTTAATTTGATGATATTTTTATATATTACTATTAAAATATCAATTATATTTATTTTAAAATAATTTTTAAATATCACCCAAAATAAACTAGATATTATCCTAATTATAGATAAAAGAGTTAAAATTGAATTAATTTTTAATTTTTTTTAATAAAATAATTTTAAACTAAATAAATAGTAATATAGAGATAATTGACATATAAATTACTTTGACCCAAATACCTCTTTTTTTATTTACGATGAGCGATATATTTGAAATTGTTATGATGCTCCGTGACGATGGATATGAAAAGTTTGCTTATGGAAGAATTTATTACTAAAAATAAAAAATATATGCACTAGAATTGTTAGATTTGGATTAGGGTTTAATTGATTAACAATGTTAGGGACTTATATGAAATAGAATAGGGTAGAAGATGATCTAGGCATAATAATTTTGAAAAATGGGACCTAAAAGAGTGATACTTATCCAACCTAATAATAGTAATAATAATAATAATAATAATAATAATAATAATAATAATAATAATAATAATAATAATAATAATATTTTTATTTTATTAAGTGAAAATGACAAATGGATTCATGCGAATGATTGGCATAATATATTTTATTTTATTTTTAAATTATGAACTAGAAACCACTAATGGATTCATATAAATGGTGGGCATAATATTTTGGTTAGAATTATAAATAATGCAAAACATGTCATTTTTCATTTTTTTTTTATTTTTTTCCCTTTTTTCCCCTAACTTTCTTTATTAACATCAAATTTGACACACTTGTTCTTGATCATCTATCTGTCACCCAAATTGTTGTCTAAGATTCCGTTTAGTTTAGTGCAAAGATCAAAATAATATTAGTTTAAAAAAATAATAATAAATAATTTTTAAATAATTTTATATAAATTTTAATATAAAAAATATTATTTTATTTCACATACTCGATATTTTTTTAATAAAAATATCAATTTTATTTCACACCCTTGACCAAAACATTAGAATTGAATATTTTGATCTATAATGTGAAATAAAGCTAATATTTTTATTAAAATTTATTGAGTATGTGAAATAAAATAATATTTTTTATATTAAAATTTATGTAACATAATTAAAAATTTTATTTATTTATTATTATTATTTAAACTAATACTATTTTGATTCTCACGCCAAACAGGGCTAAAGAGAAGTCACGTTTAATACGAGAATACAAATGGACTCTCTCTCATCATATTCTATAATAAATGCATGCATTCAACCGAACGTGATATCTATCGACTAGCTATTAACTGCTAGTACTGCATTATTCAGCTCTCATCAAAGAAATCGAAATGCATCTTATTTCGACAATTAGTGCCCTGATGACTTTGTCCCGACCAAAGGCATCTTGAAACGTTAAGCCCTATTAGACTTGGTGTATTTTAGCTACTACAAAGCTTTTTGGTCGTACAATTTTTCATATAGATATATGTAAGTTAAAATCCCTCGAAGGTAGATTGGTATGCATACCTTACTATAAACTATTCAATCCATCGAACGAATGGATAGGTACACTTAAATTGGTCATTTTTCTCCTCGGATGTCGCCTTTTGCCAATTAGGGTTCACTCTATAATTTTTCTTTTTTGAGAGAATATTCGGATTATGTTGAACTTGTTCGTCTGAATTTGGACCGATCACGGCTCGATTGGTTAGTTATGTTGATAGTTGACAAACATATTATATGTTTTTATAAAATTGTGGAAAATAACTTGTAGGAGATATTGAATTTATTGGGTTCATTTTGTAAAATTAGAAGAAAAAGAAATATATAGTTAATTTTGCCTTCGCATTTGTGACCAAGCTTGGATAAAAACACATGGTCTAAGGAAAAATAGATAATAAATTACTTACAGCTCTTTATTAATTACAGTGTGTTGACCTTAAATTATATTTTATTTCATAATTTTTTTTAAAAAATTTTGATTAATTTCTTTTTAAAAGTATTATAATAATAAGATCTTATTTGATTTGAGAGTTAAATTTTAAATAATTTTTTTTATAGATTTAATTAGAAAAAAATCTAGTTTGATATTAAAAAAATATATAAAATATGAAATAAAATTAATTGTAATATTTGTACTTGTATTTGATGTGAAATAAAGTTAAGTTTTATAATTAATATTTGTGTTGGATAAAAAAAAAAATAAAACTATGTAAGTCTTAAAAGTTCTTACTATCTATATATTATGCTTATTATACAGAAAGTCTAAAACTACGATTTTTATTGAGTAATATTTTATTTTAAATTTTTATAATTTTTTTTACGCTCGCCTCTCCCCTCTCTCTTCCCCTCCAATTGTCCTTGGAGGCGGGCAACAACGAGGCAGCAACGAGTAAAAGAGTTATTAGAGAAAACATGTAATGTTACGTTTTTTAAATTTTTAAAAAGTAATGAGATAAAATTAAAATTTTGTCAACGATAATTGTGAAGAACCTTATTTATAGTATTAAATAAATTATAAAAATATTTTAAAAAATTATAAACTAAAATATAATTATAAATTAGTTATAAAAATCTTTGAAACACTCAAATATATATACTATATATATTCTTATTTTCACATAATTCTATTTAATCCCATTATTGTTTTTCATTATAAATCACTGCCATAAAATCATAAAAAAAATACCATCACAAGAACATTTCAGCAATTAAATCAATCCATCAAATCTACATAACAAATTTGTCAACAATTGCAATAAGATGATCAAAAGACAACATTTTTTTATGTGGGTCTGTTTCAAATTTTTAAAAATAAAAGTAAATAAAATATTTAGGAAGATTAAAATTCGTATATATATATATATATTTGTTTGAAATAAAATAATTTAATTTTATAATTAAAATTTGTATTAGATCAAAAAAAATATTTTAAATCAAATGAGCACTAAAGGAATATAAATAATTTATCAAAAAAATATCATTAAATTGTTAATAAAAATTAGGGAAAAAGTTGGTAAGCAAAACAAGAAAAAAAATAGGGAGAAGATTCGCGAGAGATTTTTTGAACAAAAACTGCTACTTTTCTTTCTCAGTTCTTTAATTTAAAATTTTGATCGAGTCGAGTTTCACTAAAACAATTCAAAGATAAACTAACTGATTCTTAAGTTTGACTCATACCATCTAATGTACATATTTCTTCATGTTAAACATATTAGTATATATATATATATATATTGAATAAATTAGATTTTTTTATTAAAAATTATGAATAATGTGAATAAATTTAATTTTTTATTTTAAATTATGTATATGTTATAAAATATAATTAATTTTTAATATTAAATTTTATAAGTGATATAATATATTTAGTTAAAACTGATCAAATTAATTTTAAGGGTAAAATTTGACTTTTTATTTTATTTTTTTTTGGTTTTAAAATCTTTTCAATTCTTTATTTTTCCCTTTTTTTTGTTTGAGATTAAACAAAATTTAGTTTGAGAAATTGAGCGACGATGCCATGTACTTCAACAAATTTATTTTTCACTAATGTCTACATAGTTTTTTTTTTCAATTTTTGAATTAAATAAATTAATTATGAGTTTAAATAAAAGTGTAAATTAATTTTTTTTATAAAAAATATTACATATATCGCAAAAAAAAAGTTATTTTCATAATTTTTTTGACATGACAGTTATCTGATTGTGCTCGATTTTTACTCAACTTGGTTGTCCAGATATTTATTTTCATATTTTTTTTGCTATAAAAGTAATACTTGTTATTAAAAAGGAACTCGATCTGCATTTTTAATCAATTGGTGAATCAATGTATTTAATTTAAAAATTTATGGGACCCATGTACACATAAAAATAAATAAGGAGACTCAAATGTTATTTACCCTAATTTTCTCATGGCGTTAACGAACGTCCGCATGCGACAGCGTAAACAGCTGAACGAGCAACTACGGCGGGCACATTGTTTTTAGGCAAATTACGATTTAGTGTCTCACGGATATCTAATATTTCATATAGGTTTCTATTTTGTGAATCTTTTTATTTTCAGATTCTTGCGGTTTGTGCCTTTTTAGAGTAGGGAAGATCTTTAATTGAAGATCTAACTTGTAAAAGTGATCATTTGCTACATTTCTGTGGGAAATTATATAAGTGGAAAACATTTTTTGTTCATTTACATATTGCTCCAAAACTTCCTATTTGTGATTTTTAGTGACATTACAACGCAGTACTATAAATTCAACGATTTGGCTTTAACCTTAGTGTGTCGAATTTATGTCAGGTAAAGCGATGGTACTAAGACAATGACAGCTGTACCTAAGCTATCCAGTCACTGTTTTTTCCAACAGTCCTCTCTCTCAGCGCACTGCCGGGATTTGAAACCAAGACCTGCTCTGATACTAATTGTCAAAATACTTGTTACTATCAACTTTCCGAAAAGCTTAAGCTGACATGACATATATAATCAATTCAATAATTATATTATGCACTCAGTGTCTGCAGGTCGAATTCAGTCTCTTTTTGATTACATCACCGAAAATTATGTAAGATAGTTGATAGTATTAATTAAGCCAGTGATAGCCACACTCAGACCGTTTAGCCACTACTTTTCCTAACAATAATAAACAAAACAATTGTGTCAACTAACATTATATTTCCTAGCGATCGTGTTAGATTGGCAATCAAGCTTATTAAGAATACACTTTGGAGAATGCTGAATAACTCAAATTAAAAGACGAAAGAGTTCAAGTTCAACGATATTAGAAAGCTCGAGTTAAGATTCATTGAATAGCTCTAGTCAAGACATATTGACGTGGTTAAGTCAATATCCAAAATATGCGTAGATGATGACAACCATATTTTTAGATTATAGATTCAGGAATACACATAAAGACATATTGAGTGAAGTGTAATAACTTAAAGTATCAATTTTAAAATTAATAAGCATTTTCAAGATATAATATTTTTCTATCTCATGACAGCAATCTCACAAGTTATTTGAGTAAATAAATATATAAAAAATTAAATAAAATTTCAACAACTATAAACTGAATTTTACAGTATGAGCAGACATCAAGCTCAAAATCACTTTAAAATATTAAAAACAACTGCGGCATATTCAAACACCGTAGTACATAACAGGACTTTTACGACGATTAATACCTGTGGTACATAGTAGGTGATTTTAGAAGATTTTTGACCCGTCAACCACTATTTAAACTTTAAAATGATATTTATTTTCATATAATTTTCTACAATATTATGATATTATCTTCACACAATTACATCATAATGGTATTGAAACAAAATTCACCTAAAAATCATCTTGTCTGCATATTACATATTCATCAAATATTTAATATTTTTATTTTTTAAAAAATTACATCATATTATTAAAATTTAGTTATTTTATATTTTTGATAGTTAAATTATTAACACAGAGATTTTAGTAGATATTTAAATATATAAATTTAAAATTGACGTAATTATCCCTTCAGTTGAAGAATGAAACTGCGGTAATCGCGCATATATTTTTATTGGATAGTTTTTATAATTTGTCCATAATTATAATTTTCTTCATATTTTTTAACTCTTCACTCAAATTTTTATTTTAAAATAAAATTAAAATCAGAATATGCTTCATAAAAAAGCTAATAGTTTGTTATCAAAATATAATTTTTTAAAGTTATAAATATAATTGTAAAAAAGCATTAATATATATATATATATATATGTATATTATGAGATAATTTTAAATTGATATAATTATCCCTTTAACGCGTTGTTGTTGGATTTCAAGTCTTAGATGAGAAATGCGAAAAATTGCATTAGGTAGTCACAGGTAGTGATTGATATGAATCATTTAAAAAATTACGCTAAGGCTACGGTGTTTTCTGAAAGCTACGCGCTGTATTGTCTGAATAAAGTGAGAAATGGGCAACAACTTGTGCATCGGCTCCCGAACATAATAATAAGTGAACAAGATTAAGAACGAATAAATACGAATAAAGAAGTTAGTCAACATATTGAAACTCAAGCTATTAGGATTAGATTAGGAACTTGAAATATAGGCACTCTGACACGTAAACTAATAGATTTGATAGATATGATAATTTATAAAAAGATTAATATTTTATATTTAAAAAAAATAAAATGAATTAAAAAGAAAGCAAAAAAAAATAATTAATACTTCTCGGTTAATTAGCTCGTTTTAACCTCACTCAGTTTCAACACCCAAGCAACTCGTTAGTACTTTTCTTAATTTGAAATTAATTTATTTGATTCCAAGAAAAATTATTTTATTTGAAATTAATTTTCAAGTGAGAACTAGCTTATTTTTTAATATAAATGTTTATTTTGCATATAATAAATATTAATAATTTTTTTATGTATATCAAATATATATTTTGTAACATATATTATTTAAATATATATAATATCTTACATATATTAAAAAGTTTAAATATATATCATTATATAAATATTGTGTTGAATTTGTGTCAAATAAAATACCATTAAATAATTTCAAGTTTCAAACGTGGTGTTTAATTTACATGAAAAATTTGAGAACAAATTAATATGATATATATCAAAATAAATATAATAATAATAATGCTAGTTTTTATCACTGAGATATTTGAATTCAGTAATTATATCAGTAATAATTCTACATAATAAAATTAGGGAGTTTATTGATTATGCAAATTTATTTTATCTGTGACTAATTACACGCTTTTTTTTTATTAATATTATTGTGATGCTACAAAGTAATTATTATTTATTTAGATATATATATATATATATATATATATATAATATTGAAAAAAAATATAAAATTAGAATTTAAATTAAAGGGGATTTACATACAGAACACTGAATTCATCATAAATTACGCATTTCACCATCTTTTAGTAAATATTATAAATTAAAATGTTACGTAAATATTACTAAAATGATGTTGTTATTTAAATATTATGTTTAGAGAGTTTATTTTTTAAAAAGAGCGAAAAGGGAAGCCAAAGATAAGTTAGTGAATTTTGAAGATAATAAAAATAAAATAATTATATTGCTATTTTTATTTGTTATGAATTATTATATGAGGCAAGTATTCTAGTAAATTATTTTGATATGTAATCTAAATTTTAAATTTTAAATTTTAAATCTTAAACCCTAAAATTCTAGACTCTAAATTTTAAAACCCTAACAATTTAATGTTTTGATTTAAAGCCACACTGAAAGGTTAAGAGTTCTTATGCGTAGAGTTTCTTCAAATCACAACCATTTCATGTCTATAGCAATGGGATTCTTATAAGCCTAGAAGATGATAGCATTGGATCCCGCCATGTATCGGATGATGAAGGATCCTTCCCAGTTAGGCTCCAACTTTCGAACGCTAATGCTGATGTTGCCGAGTTGACATCACCGAAATATGAGGTCTTCTGGCCTACGTCTTGTTCTTAACTGATCCAGCAGCCTCTCTGCACATTTTTATCACCATCTTATTTATAAACCGAGTGTTGGTAGTTTGATTTTTTGTGAGGGCACTAAGATGTTGACCACTAAAATTGGTCAAGTCGAGCTAGCACCTATGATAAGCCATAACAATGGATTAAGAAAGAGAGCAAATAGGATATGATGAAAATGGTAAGATTTACGTGGTTCGGAGTCGAGCCTCCTATGTGAAGGGACAAATGATTCTTCTCAAAGAGCGGAGAAGCATACTCTGTCCTACAACATTCTCGTAGTCCTTTTATCGTTTCTTGCGGCAACACCACTCGTCGTGCTGCACATTTCCCAAGAATGATGTAGAAGATTGAGCTTGAAGTTGAGAGGATGCTGGGAAAAGTTGAAGTCTGTTGATCTTCTTTGCCTGTTACAACCATTGTCTAGCATGACACCAAGCTTTAGATGAAGGAAGAGGTGAGTGATTTCAATATTTATATGGCACATTACATGTAGTTCACCTCTTTTATCATTTTGAAAGGAACCTTAGAGAAAAAAAATACAAACTTTTCACTGTACCACAGATATACATACACTTTTACATGCAATTGTTTAAAATTTACTATAACAAATTAGCTGTGGTATACACACATTCTGCAAATATATAGTTCAGCAAAGTATTGAACGTGCCTCAACCACTGAACTTGGAGGATCCAAATCTTCTTCACGTATGGAGTTTCCTTGCAGTGTCTGCATCTCTGAAGCAAAAACATCATCCAAAATCTGCAATAAGTTGCCATCATCTTCAACAGTCAGCATTTTGTAGTAATGTGGCTGTGTTTTGTTTCAAGGTAATCATTCAAAATGGCAAAAAGCTAGAATTAGCAGAAAGTCTCACCCCAAGAGCATAACCGGCTTCTCTGTACCATGTCCTGTTTTCCTTTCTGCTTTCTAGAAAGCTTAATATAATCTATTAAAACAGATTTAAATTTCTTAGATGGCCTAAGGGACTATTATATGGAAGATTATGAGCATGTACTATGTAAGTTAGATATGGTACCTGTCCCATTTTGTCCCAGAAGTCTCTGCAGATTTCTATAAAAATTTTACTTGGGAAGACAACATGCAGATTTTGAATTGAATCTGTTAACTGCATGCAGAGGGCTTGCATGCTTTCTCGAATCTCAGCTTTGCTTTTTGCCTCTTTTGTCTCTTCAAGAATTTTTTTAAGCCTTGTGCTTCGATTTGCTTCAGTCTGAAGGTCAATAATGCAAAAGATGAAGTATTGCCTTGCTATTGCTAAAATAAAATGAACTTTATATCAAATCAAAAGTCAACCTGGTGGAAGTTTTAAGATAAATGGAGTGATGCAACATACATTATTAACGAGAATCTTGATGATAGCATGCTTATAATTCTTGTAATTTGTCCTTAACATTATAGTGATTGCATTTGTCCTCTCCCCAAAGTTTTCATTTCCATTGGCAAGTGTCAGAAATGATGCTGTTGATTTTAGGATCTCTTCCACTCTGCTATGGAGTACATCAAGTATTCTTTTGATGGTGTTGAGAAAAATTCCCAGCTGTCAAACAACAGTAACAAAAATCATAGTAAGTGGCCAAAAAGATCAATTAGAATAAAGTTGATTGTTGCATAATGTGCTGTAGGGGCACAGTATATGGACACAACATGACATCATATTGGACGTATAGAAGTGTTTATGCTTCCTTGATTATAATTTCATTGATAATTTATATTAGAGAAAACATGGTGTATATTTGGTAGTGATGTGGCGGTCATAGAATATACATATAGGTGGGATAGTATTGAATATAAAAGAGAAGAGGCTTGGTTATAAGTAAAAGATTTGAGTAAACTACAATTATGACCAAATGTAGCATTAAATAGAAGTGATTTTCCAAAAAGGATTAATGAAGCATTCTCAAATTATTGGGTAGACTACTTATGATACTGACAATTTGCTACTTGTTCTCATTTGATGAACTTTTGTTTCTGGTGGTGAGTTTCACCTCCTTGTGAGCTTCTGCATCTGCTTCTCAATCTTCTTTGGGATGCCATCTTTTAGAGGCATCAGAGCTTCACTATATTGCTTCTCCAGGGCCTTCAATATTGCCCTCTCGACATCAGTGACAGCCTACGTAGTATGTATAATTTTATTAAGGTACTGAAGAAAAGAGTGTAAAGAGACAACATTTACATGTTTGATTTTCTTACACTTTCGATGCTTATCAAGTACTCTGGCCATCTGTTAACTATTACCGTGAATTTGTTTAAGTTATCCCTGATCTGATCATACATGTTCTCCACAAATGGTGATGTGGAATAGTCTGTTGACATTCCAGAGAAAGGAATCTGTAGAAAATTTTTTAATGATTAGATATTTTTCTTATTTTGTTCATAAGCTAAGATCAAGCCAATAATTCATGAATTAGTCACTTAGGCTAACCTTCTCAGCCCTGCAAATTTCAACTAGCCGGTGTTGTGAGTCCTTGATCCAGACCTCTATGTAATTATGAAACAAATCTCTCGAAACGACTCCTCCATGAACTGGGCTGTTGACAAAGGTACTATCATAGTAAACAGATACATCAAAAATAAGCAAGAGTAAACTAAAATTTCTACAAACCTTATATTCCATGAACTGAGATCTCTTTCAAAGTCTGCAGTAGTTATTAGTAGCTCAGTCACATAAGGTGCTGGTTCTGAAGGAGGAAAAGCTGATAGAAAGTTTCTGAGCCTTTGGCATAGCTGAATACTGTAAAGAGACGCAGCTATCTTTGGGAGATCTATGCAACTGTTTGAAAAAACAAATTTTATGAGGCATATTGGAGGTTTGCACTTATAATATTCTGGTATTTTAATAACGTAGGAATTAGCAGGTCAGTACCTAGGGAGTATGTTCTGATTTTGAATTTTTATGTCGGATTGAATTTCTTTGCATATATGCAAACATAAAGTCTTCATCTTTGTATAAGCAGCTGAGATAGTTGTTGGTTCTGCAACATCACAGTTGCTTGACATGAACTCTTCTGTGTCTACCAAATGTCTCCTCCACCTTTTTGCTGCAGCAGTCTGTAAAACAAAATTACTTCAAGTTTCAAATGACTTTCTTGTAATATATTGTGGAAAAGCACAAAGTGCATTCAAGTACTTTCTTTGATATAGATTACCTTGAAAAAGTTTGTCAAAATATTTTGAGATTCTTGAGAGAGTATATCATGTAGAAGACAGAAGAGTTCTACTGCAGGAGTTAATGCAGATGAAGCCATTTCTGGGATTGGACCAAAGCAGTCTGTGAGTCCTGTAGGAGAGTGCTCATCCAAAGATTTGTAGTTTTGGAAGGTAATGGCCAATAAATTCTTGATTTGATCTTCACAATCCAATAGTATGCTTCTCTGTAGAGAATTTAAGTAATGAAAGATATTGTAAGCCACTAACTTCTTCAACTAAGATCAACACTCACAGAAAAGTTTGTCTTGTGTAGAATAAGGAAAGAAGTTCTCTCTTATACAACATACTGATCTGAGTTACTAATTGATGATAGAGTACTTACCTACAAATTATATCTTTTTTATAAATTTTATGGCAAAAATTCATCTTAGCAATTGGTAGTATCACAACTGATTGTGATAGGTAATAGTGGGTTACGGGTCGGGACGGATATGATTTAATCATACTCAAATCCACCCCATTTTATAACGAGAGGTGGGTCGTGGGCATAGTTGTAGGACTCATACTAGTCCCATTAGAGGCAGGTCGGGGCTGGTTAAATGGATATGGGTATAAATTGCCACCAAAATTATATGGCCACCAAACCTTTGGAATTCCTTGGCGCTTTGCTTAATTGGAAGCGTGCTCGCAATTCTTGGTAGGGATTTCAACTGCATTCTTACTCAAGCCGAGAAAAAAGTGAATTGCCTCTTAAGACAGTTGTAAATGACTATGACTTTCAAGAACTCATGCTCAAGACAAACCTACTTGATATGGACTTGGTTGCGATAATAAAGATGACAGATAAAGATTTTTGGAAAGGCTCGACAGAGTTTTGTTCAACTCCAAACCAGCAGATAAAGCACCTTGCTCGAATTACATCTTGATCATTGTCCCATTTTTCTCTCCTGTGGTCATAATGCTTTCAAATTTGTTGATGGTGTCAAATTTGAAGATGCTTGGATTGAGTCCCAAGAGTCCTCAAAAAATTGTTTAGAGATTGTGGCGACCACCTACCAAAGGAAGTTGAGTGGCCATTTTAGGCAAGATGGGAGAGTGAACACTTGAAGAGCTAAGGAGTAATGAGCGGTAGGTAACTTGCTGTCAAGAGTTTAAGAGGTTGAAAAAAATATTCTGGCTCCATGAGAAGGTAGCTAGCATCCTCAAGTTTAGTTACCAGGGATACTCAAAGCTATTATTCAATGTTGCAAATTATAAATTTTTCATAACATCTTAAGCTGAAAGCATGGTGGTACCAATGGCAAAGCCCATTGGATGATCAAGGGTGATAAAAATATAACCTTTTTTCATAAGATGGCGACTAGCAAGAGACAGTCTAATTGGACCATGGGGATGATTACTAATGAGGGGGCAATCATGGACACCATGTAGAGCTTCTTCTCAAGCAAATGGAGGAGTCTCAGAACCATTTTTGCAAAGTCTAGCCTTGGTTGAAACAAAGGGCTGACCTCAGAAGCAACTAGAGGAAACTTGGTGGAGCCAATCACTAGGGAAGAAATCCAAAATCAAATAGGAGGCAAAAACATGGAGGAAATGGGTTCTTTTGCATCCATGGACCTTGGTATACCCTCCTTATCAACAGCAAGCGATCCTCGTGCATCCATGCAAGAAAAGGATTGCGACAAGGGTGTCCTCTCTCTCCCCCTACCTGTTTATATTATGCTTGGATTTGTTATCATCCCTTTTAAAGAAAAGAGTTCAGCAAAAGATCATCTCTGGAATCCATATCTCAGCCAGGCCCTTGCTACTCTCCCATCTAATGTTTGCGGATGACCTATCGATATTCATGAGAGCGTGCAGGATGAAATGCAAAGTGTCCAAGATGCACTACAATAACTCAAGTTCGAAGATTAATCTGGAGAAGTAACCAATTTCACCAACCAATTGGGTGTGTTGTATGCATGAAAGCGAAGAAGCGCTATTTGAGCATTCTCCTAACCAAACATAGGCAAAAAAAAAAAAAGATTTCCTACATGTAGTGAGCCGAAGATTAGTTTTTGGGGAAGGCAAAATCATGCTCATCAATAGTACACTCACATACACAGTGGTACCACCAAGCGTCTTGGGGGAAATGTGCTAAGAGTCTCCACTATGCTAAGTAGGAGGAAGTGTGCAGGCCCAAATCAGAAGGTGGGGCTAGGAATTCACAACCTAAGATTATGGCGTAAGTTCTTGTTGGCAAAACTCGCTTTCAAATTCCTAGGGAATTATACTTGCAGCTAGAGAGTAGGCATGCAAGTTGAATACGAAAGATGTTCTCAGAAGTTTGAAAATCAGAATGGAGACACACATTTGCACAAGATATGAAGTACTGCAGTGTAATCTGATCTTGAAAATCAAGAATGGGCACTCTATTTCGCTGATTTTGGACCCCTAGATATCAGTCTCCCCATTGCCCAAGTGTCCTGCTTATATCAATGTGGAACTCGATACAAACAGTTGAAGGAAATATTATGAGCTCAACCACTATGGTCATCTCCTCTCTACCACTCAACTAAGCCTAGATTCTATTATGAGCCACTAGAGCCCACTTGCCCCTAGCATTTTTTGTGTCTCCTTTGAAGATAAATTGGGGGAGAGGGGTGGGGAAATCAGAATATTATCAATAAACAATGGCGCTCTTGATGATAGTGCATATTTAGAAACTATTTACCAGAAATCAAAATTATGACATGCTTATCAATTTAGAGTTCAGAAGTTAAGCTTTACATACTTGTTATCATCATCATTTGTGAGATATTGTCATTGTTATTCTAAAAAAAATTATAATAATGATTGATATGTTACTGTTCTTCCGTTACATTGTTAAGGCTTAAGGTTTTAAAGGCCCATGAGTAATTGTATACTTTGTAAGAAGTCATGCACGAACTCATTTGGCTTTGTCTCTAATAACCAAACTGGCCTCAAAGTTTGACTTTTAGATTGTGGCCCATGGTTAATCCTATAATCTTGCTTGCACTCACACGCAATTTCATTGGTTTTTTTCTCATGGAATCAGTATGGCATAAGTCATATTTTTTGCTTTATAAACCTTATATTGGAAATTATTTGGGGCTATCATGGCTCAATCTCTTGTAGCTTTAATACCATGTTAATTATGTTAAATATCTGTTAAACAACTTGTGGTTGTGGCAGACTACCAATCTTAGTGGTGAAAGAATGCAATTTACCTCCTGTCTAGTCAGGCATTTTCCATCTCGAGCCTTAAGAACAGGTAAGAGTAATACACATATCAGCTCCAAACATTCTTTAGTTGGTGTTGCAACATTCATAATATATGATAGATACCTACAAGTAGAAGTTAATAAACAAAATCCAAAAATATTGGTATGATACAGATTTTGATAAGAGATTACCTTAATTTTGTATATGCATTAGTCACTCCGTAGTAGCTAGCAAATTCATTTAGGAGCCACTTCCATACTCCATGTATTTGCAAACTTTTTGCCTGGAAATTATTAGCTCGCATGGAAGCCTCCAGTACTAGATCATAGATGAGGGTTTCTACCGCAAGACCACCCTGCATATTTAACACAACAAATCAATATTTCTATTTATTTTTTTATTGATTGTTTCATTGTTTTTTTAGGATTTGGGGGGCTACATGTAATACTAAAGATTTGACAAAAAATGAGAACCTGGGCTAAATTTCAAATATTCAATCCAATTTACTTTGTCTATTATTGGTTGATGAAAGTTGTAATCCCAAGTTGACCCAATCAGTTTTGACACACGTTGATAGGTTGTAAATGACTAAGAATTGAGTCTACTCAATTCTAATTGGCTTGACAAATTCTAATGAACAGTTGATGCATTTAGTATGATAATCAAGTCATCTAAGTGCGAGTTTCTCAATTCAATTTGTAGTTGGGATGTTAGATTGGGTCAAAGCTTGACATCCATGCCATAAACAAAGGTTCAACTCTTTAAATCATCGAGCTTTAGGAAGAGAAATGAGTCAGAATGACAACCTTTGCAGAGTTTATCTTGTCCAAAGAGCTAGTAATATTTATGGATAATTGAATTTTCCCTACACATCCATTGTCCGCCAAGTATATTGGCCACCACCTCACTTTTTCGCCTTGCTACATCAACAGATCATAAAGAGGTTTAGTTGCCGCTATGTTTGCAGACAGCTCATGTGCAGAAAAAGAGTAAACTGAGAAATTAACAGTTCTTACATGAGCATTAGATATCAATATTGAAATTGCAATCCTTGCTTGACCCAGATTCACCTTGCTAATATCTTGAACCTGAATAAAAAGAGCTTCTCCCTGACTCTCTGGGTGACTGAAGTAGCGGTACACTGTTAGTTCTTTTGTGTAACAATATGAGCAATATTTCTTTCTTTTATTGTTAACATGAGCAATATTTCAAGTTGGAATAGGGTGTGCATAAAATCACAATCACCATCATCCAAAATATTTTAAGTTTGCTTTATTAGTGTTGTATGCATGTTAAGGTTAGTTTATGCTCTTTTTGTATGACTTTCAAGTTTGTTATTCTTTTGTCTACTTACAGCTTCTGAATTCTTGCAAAATAGCAATAAACATAAAGAAATAATACACGTATAAACAACAATAACTAAACCTGTATCAAACTAGGTAAGGTCAATTGCATTAATCCTTTATTTTCATTGTCTACTTACAGCTTCTGAATTCTTGCAAAATAGCAATAAACATAAAGAAATAATACACGTATAAACAACAATAACTAAACCTGTATCAAACTAGGTAAGGTCAATTGCATTAATCCTTTATTTTCATTGCGCTTTATCGAATAACAGATTCTCATTTAGCTCTAAGTATGCAAGATCATTTTTTATAGTTCCTTGTCATGTTCTGTTAGTCCTCTTTCTTTTTTTACATAGATAAAATTGAATAACTCATCTCTCCTTATTAAAGGCTTTATCGACCTACGATATGTCCAAATCATCTAAGTTGTCTCTTTTTGTGCTTATCCTAAATTGAAGTTACTTCAACTTTTTCATGAATGTACTCGCTTTTTATTTTATCCTTACATATATATTCACTTATCCACTTTAACATCCTCATTCTTACGATGCTAATCTTATTAATATGTTTTTGCTCTGTACACTAACACTCAGCATTATATATTATCGTTGGCCTTACTATTATCCTATAACATTAACCTTTAAGTATGATTATGGTTTTTTTATTATACAACATACTAAATGCATTTCTCTACTTAATTAATTCAACTTGAATTTTGCTAATAAAATAATCTATTTAACTGTCATTTTGTATTGCTGATTCGATATATCTACATCACTTACTCTTCCTAATAACTTGATCACAAATTATTAACTCCCAATATAAGTTCTTCTATTTTGACAAATTTGGACTCTATATATTTGATTTTAAACCTACTAAAACTAAAATCATTAAACTTTAAAGTATTCCTCTACAATTAAAGTGTTGTCTTAGCCCCATCTTTAGTCTTATCCACGAGAAGCCCTATCTTTAATCTTATAAATAAGAAGAATATTATTTGTGAAAAATATATGCCAAAGAACCTTTAGTTGAATGTGTTCAGTCAGAATCTCCATAATTAATATAAAGAGATGTAGACTTAAAGCTGAGTCTTATTGTAATCTAATTGTAATAGAGAAATCCTTAATCAAATTTCATTATATTCGAATATAAGTATAATCTCTTTATAAATATCTTTAATAACTTGAATGTAAGCAGTGCAAAATTTTTTTTTTCAAAACTAAACAACACATGGAGAAAAAAATAAATAATAAAGATTTCTTTTTATAGTAGACTTACAAGGCATAAGACTCTCCGGTTCCTGGTGTCAAGAAAACAGGAGAAATTGAATCTTCGAGTTCTTGTTCGCTTGAGTTTTTTAACTGCATCAAGCAACAGAAAGCTTCTGGGGGGGAAAATGAAGATGTCTGTAAATTGAAAAATGATAACATTTAAAATTGTAGGAAAGCTGATTAGATTACTTACCTTCGTGATTAGTTGGATATGAAGTCGATTTCAGTGAATTGATCCTATTTTTCAAAACTGAAGTAACATGCTGAAAATATTCACTTCCAGCTTGCATGAATAGTGTTGGACTAGAATAGGTAGACTGAAGCTTTTGTCTACGTGGTTTAAATCGGATCTTTTTCACTGTCAGAATTAAAATTGAACTTCTCATGTTAAAGGCTACTTCATAGTAATTATAACATGAAGAGAATAAAAAGTTGTTCCTTTGATATTTCACTATAACATTAACTGATATTATGACAGCGTTTGCTGCTTTTAGAAGTTCTGACTTCAATCATTTGTAGTGTTGATTGATCTAAAAGTGAAGCTTAGGTTAAATTTATAGTTTCGCATGAACTTGCTTGGTTTATCTATGTAAATTCAACGCAAACATAGGAATTTAGTTTAACCTTGTGCTAGAAACAACTTAGGACCATCAGGGCTCAAACTAAAGACCTCTACTTTCAATATCATGTTAAATTTTTAATTACTAAATGACCTAAAAACTTAAGCATACGTGTTGCTCAGGACTGATTTTATTATCTTACGGAAGTTTATGGACATATTATATGGATGCTTGATTCTTTTTTAAAAGACAATAGGTTAATAACCATTACTGTGGTGCAAAACTGGTAGCTCCTCTATGCATGGTGATGACATAAAACTTATCTTCAATCTCATAAAGGGTCAATAACAAATTAAACTATTCTATAGGTATCAAACAGGAAGGCATTACAATCCAGAAGTTTGCCACCATCTCTGGATGCTTAAACTAATTGATTGGAGATTTCATTGAAGGACAAGAACTTGCATCTCTCATTTGGCCTTCAGTAAATTATTAGTGACTAAGAAGCAAGAACAGTAAATTGAATAAAGGCCAAGGGCGGATCAAAAAGCAAAGCCTAATTTGTTAGTTACTAAAACTTTTAATGTGTTTTAATGTCATTATGTTTTCCAGATATATCTACAAAAAAATTCAAACAAATTGAAATGCTGTAAAATAGAATTTAACCTTCCACTTCAATCTTCAAACTGTCTTTTCTCTCTTTCAATGTACAATTTCCTTCATCATCACTTACAAGCTTGCCTTCTCCTTGAATATGATTCCAGGGTTTTAGCAGGTATTTCTGAATCCTAATCGGTTGCATTAAATCAAAAAAAAAAAAAAAATTGTTTAGCAGATTGATCATAGAAATTTTTCAAAAGCAAATAGCGCTGTATATTTATATATGCTGAAATCTGCAGAATCTAAACTACCCAAACGCATCACGCAACACCATGCATTCATCTCTAAGAAACTCTGGAGCTTCCATGCAGTTCCTTGCCCAGGCATTTAAGCATAAGCGGAAGCATGCATCATATGCGATGAATGATTGCCATGATCTTTCAGCACTGTTATGTTTATTGTGCACAAAAAGTTTGATAATTAGTTCTAATAATCTGAAGCAGGGAAAAACTATAAAAACATTGGGATTCAGCTATCAAACTTGCTAACCTAGCAGTATAGCATTGTACTTGGTTGACAAATTTATTTTGCCAAGAACTTGTCTGAATGTTTCCCTCTGCTGACATGTTCCTGTAGCCACATTTAAGTTTTGATGTAGTACTATTCACTGTAAAACATAACATAGAGGCAAAACTGAGTATTATGATAATAAGTTATGTATTTTGTATGAGTAGAAGGCAAAGGGGCTCCTCCATCTTCTAGAACACTTTAGGATATTCTCCATACTTGTAGAACATTCTTGTACATACTTGAATTATTATCGGAATGTTCTTAGAGTACTTTAGACTATCCCTTCCTAGTACTGTTGGATTAAATCAATCATAATCATCCATTCAAAGAGGAGGCAAGTATAAATAGCACAACCCTTTCTTTTTCTAAGTTGAGTTCTTGTGTTCTCTCATCAATTAGGTTTGTTCCACCACTTTCTATCAATGACCAGTGACAACCAAGTGAGGCTAACCTAGCTTGTCCACAAGGGATGGATTTGGGGAGCTAAGGCTGCACGGTACTTAAAGGGGTTAAGTCCGTGATGGTTGACAGTTAAGAAAGGGACCTTAAGTGCTGAAATTTGGCCGCAAAGGCAAATGTACCGATTCGACCATAACAAATTTACCTAAAAAACAATTACCTCCATATGTTTTACCTTATTGGTGGATAGCTTGTACCATGCAAGTTGTGTTCCACTTCTGAGGAGACTTCAAGGCTTTCAGAATTAGTTTGTTCTGAAATAAAATTTATCAGCTTATTAGCACATTACATAAAAATCTTGGCTATGAAATTCTCTAGTCTCTTGTTCTTTTGTACTTACCTTGTGCTCCCAGGAAGCTTTCTTCCTTCCCAATATCCATGATAGGTGGAGCACTTGGTGTTCCTAGCTCTTCAAACTTTTCCATAATGTAACCATTAGGATGATAAAACTACAATTGAGTAGCATTAAGGTAAGCTAGCTATAAAATCATGACCTTTGTGGGCAGGAAATGTGTGGGAACTTTACACGATTTCCATACTAAACTTGCCTACGTACAAAATCTACATTATAGATTCTCAGCACTTATAAACATTGCAATTTCAATATAATGTTTAAATATTGCTATTTGTCCTTTTGCTCATTTGAATGGCGTTTAGTATGTAGAGTAAACATGCAAATTTTTCATGTCAGATTCTTCCATCGAAATCTTTTTTAGAAGTCAAGTGCAGTATCGAATGTTATGACTGCTAAATTAGGAGTGTAAAACGTAGAACATGCATTTTATGTGTTTGTGAAGTACATTTTATGATTTGTGTTGCTAATGCTTCAGGCAAGCTCACAATGGCATGCATGTGAATCTGAAAAATTCATGTAGACGATGCATACCCTAGGATTAGTGAATCCACTATACTCTTTATTGTGTCCATAGGCACTGGAGGCAGAATAGACATCTGCCACATTTGAAGATGGGCTGTTTACAGTGACGTCGACCTTCAAGTTCTCCTTCGAAAGCCCTCTGACCAGATTACTCCTCACTGTTCTGTGTTGGACTGCTTTTGCAGATTCACAGGTAGATTCGGATTTGATTGTGATCTCTTCTTCATTGACTATTTCTTTTTTCTGATCAAATAGATTTGAATCGCTTGAATCCATGAGTTCTTCTTCAAATGTGTCAGAACAATAGGCATAGTGACCTACAGAAATTGAATCTATACTTTCTTTATCATCCCCAGAGTCTTCAGCATAAGTACTTGGTTGAATTCCCAGTAGGCCTGAGTGAAACTTTACTGGTGGTAGAACTTTAGGTGATAGAAAGCTATTGCTTTTGTGTAGGTTTGGTAGGTTTGAGAAAGGGAGTTGCTCTGACAGAGGTGATCGAGGTTTCTGATTTAGTTCTGAACCCTGCATTAATAAACGTAGTTCATGTGGAAGAAAATCACTTGTTACATGAGTGAATCACTAAAGAACATGAACAGAAATGAGAAAACAACGGGCAGAGTCAGTACATTATGATGTATATGAGAAAAAAATCACCAGCTACATGAATGAATCAGCAGTGAACATCAACACGCTAAGAAAGTTGAGGAGAAAAACACAGAGAGAGAGAGAGAGAGGTTGCAAGCCCAAGAAGGTAGGGTCAAACACCTAAAGTTATCAGATAATAAGATGCTGTAGGGCTTGGTTTCGAAGAACTAAAATCCAAAAGAATCTGAGGAGGAAGGGATCAAGCAAGAACCCAGGCCCCAAAACTTAAATAAATATGAATCAAGAAAAAGGATTTAACAGTAGAAAATCAAATTCGCTGATGCAGTTGAACAAATCTCCGTAGAAAATAATCACCTGTTTGACCCAATTGATGGCACTCTCGTCGAGCCCCTCCGTAAACATCATTTCTTCTTCTTCTTCTTCTTCTTCTTCTACTCTTCTACTCTTCTACTTCTGAGAGGGAGAGAGAGAGAGAGAGAGAGAGAGAGAGAGAGAGAGAGAGAGAGAGAGTTCTTGCAGACTGGAGCTATGGAGGAGGTGGGGGAAATCGTCGGTCTGTTCTGCTAGCTGGTAACGGCTACTTTCCACTTTAAATTTGAATTGAGGTTTAATAAAATAATATTTTAATTGCACCCAATCCCCACCCCACTCTTTTTTCGAAGGTAATTGGAGCCCAGCTGCATGAGTTGCACCCAGGTAACTCGTCAAGATTCGTGCAGTGAAATATGAATAGCGACATACTTAAATGCACGTTGCCGTACAATCAGTACGGTCCAATGAAATCGCTCCACGCGGCAGACGGCGTGTTCACGCCGTTACTGCACTAAAAAGACGGTCGGCTGCTGGTGTGCATGGCTTTTGTGTATTAGCGAAAAAAATGACAATTATAATTAGTATAAAAAATAATTTTATAAAAATATAAATTGCAATTTTCTTGAGTGAGCATTTAATATCAAATTGAAAGTCAAATGAATCTGATATTTTTTTTGCAATCTTTAATAATATATTAGTCAAATTGGATGGTTTAATTCAAGTATTTTGATATTAATTTTAAACATTAATTTTTAATATATTATTATTTAATAAAATAAAAAACTCAAAAATAGAATTAATTTTAGGCATTATTAAATAATGTTAAGATGATAGATGGGATAACTTTGAGCTTATCCGTTAGAAAAAAATATGAAAATTATAATATATTATTATCTTATTTAAATATAATTTATATAATCAAAATACGAGGATTTGACATCGAATCGAACATCAAATCAATTTCATATTTTTATAATATATTTAATAATATATTAGTTATATCATATTACAATTCTATGATTAATTTAATTATTTTAATATTAATTTGATTTTATGATATTTTAATATATTATTACTCAATAAAATAAATATCAAAAATAAATTTACTCATAGAAATTGTTGGATTATATTGCAATGATTTATGTTTTAAATTTTAGATAATTTTGAGTTTATTTGATAGATAAAAAGTTATGAAATTAAATTCCATTAAAATCATAATTTTAATTTAAAAAATTATTTTAAAGTGAAATAACAGTATTAAAATTATATAATAGTATAATTAAAATTATATTTTAATATAAATGCACTGCATACCACGTAAAGCCAAAATTTTAAAGTTATATTCAAATATAATTAAAACATTGCATAATGTGCAATACTAAAATCTTATTCGAATATGATTTCAGTAATATGCATTCTGCTTAATATCGAAGTTGTATTTGAAAATAATTTCTATTTTGTGAATTATATATATAAATTTATATATATATATATATATACATATTTTCATATTTAAATACAAAATTATAATTTTAGATATGTACAGTTAGGTGTCATGGAATCTCTCATAGAAGGATATGAAATAAAGCAAGGGGATAATGTATTGAATTATTATTTCACATTCATGTTAAGGTAAGGTTTATTTTTCGGGTTAAAAGGTTATCAAGATTTATAATTTATTAAAATTCTAAATTATAATCTTTTTTTTTAAATAATAGTATCTAAATACAATTTTAAGTACAATATAAATAATTTTATTATAATTTTATTACGCATCACATGATATCAAATATTAAAATTATATTTGAATAAAATTTCAGTAATATATATTACATATAATATTAAAATTATATTTGAATATAATTTTGACACTACACATTACACATTTAAATTTTCTATATATTTTCATAATTTTGTACTTGAATAAAAGGATACGATTTTGGCATATAGTATTATGTTTTTGTAGTCGAATGAAAAAGTGTTTTTAAAACAAATTAATTTGGCAAAAATACCACCTTTATAGTTAAAATTTGATGTTTTGCAATTAATTGCAAAAAAATTAACTACACAAACATAATTTTTGCAATCTATTCAGTGCTGGATATTAACTTGTAGAAATTCAAAATTTGTAATTAATTATTAAAATTTAATTTTCTTTTTTTTTTGATAGGAGAAAATTAAAATTTTTGTGATATGCTGTTGGCCGCCATTAATGTATGATGATATATGATTATATGATAAATACAAAATGTATTTTATGTTATAGGCATAAAGATCAGGTGAACAGTATGATTAATTTAATTACTTTTTAGTCCATTAATTTTGTTTTTAGATTTCATAAAAATTCAGTTGATCATATATATATATATATATGATAATATATATATATATATGAAATTTTTAAAATTTATTGTGTTATATGAATAATTATATATGTGCACATTAATTGTCTTATTTAAATATTAAAAATCTAATTATCAATATTTACAACTCATATTCTAAATTTAAGTTTAGGAGTGGTTTAATTCAATATTTTTTTAATGTTATATTATATTATGTAAATGTAGTATCTAATTATCAACTTCTATGATAATTTTATAATTTTTTGAAAGTCATTTAATAATATTATTTAAATTAAATAATTATTTTTTTAATAATATAACATAATATTAAAATAATATTAAATTAAATACTTTTTAAAATTATAGGTTTAATATTTGAATATTTTTCTCACCATTCTTGGTTTGTTTCACAATAGTTTCTCTTTCAACTATACTAATAAGATGGTGTAACGACGTCATTTGTGATTTATGTAGGCGTTGTCCAGCGCCGTAAATTTTGTATAAATGTGTTTTATTTGATATAGATATTTTTATTTAATGTAAATATTTTTTATGTACATTTGTTTTGTTTGACATATATAAGAAAAAAAATATTTAGACAATGCCCAAAAATACCTATACATAATAAAAAATATTTATGTTAGAGTAAAAAATAATTAAATGACACCTTAACGTCATTAAAAGACCCTGTTTGACGCGGGAATTAAATCAGGACCAAAATGGTACTAGTTTAAATAATAATAATAATAATAATAAATAAAATTTTTTAATCATTCTATACAAATTTTAATGTAAAAAAATATTATTTTATTTCACATACTTAATAATTTTTAATAAAAATATTAATTTTATTTTACATTCTAGATCAAATAAAATAAAATAATATTTTTTTATATTAAAATTTGTACATGTAGAATGATTAAAAAAAATTATTAATTATTATTATTATTTTTTAAACTAATACTATTTTGGTCTCCGCACCAAGCAGACTCTAAAAGTGCTGAATAGGTGAGACCCATTTAATTGGGGCTTTGAAAACTTTAAAATTCTTAAAAAATATTTTATTAATATTTTATATTAAAATAAATATTTAAAATTAATTTTATTTCACTTTTTACATAAATTTTAATTTAAAATTTAATTTAATTTTATATTTTATATATACTTTAATAAAATAAATTAACTTTATTTTATATCATACTATTAAAATAAATTTTTCTTATTTAAAAACAATTTTAAGCATTTCTTAAACCTCCAAGGCTACCGGAAAGGATATTAATATAGATCGAAAATAAAAAATTGATCAAAAATTGAATCAATTTTAGATCGAATCAAAATTGAGTCAATCTATACGAGCCGACTAACGAGCCAAAAGCTTAGCTCGGTAATAATTTCGAACTAATTTTGAGCCAAGGTAGGCTCGACTCGATCGAGCTCGAAATGAATTAAAATACATATTATATATATAATATATATATTATAAACCGTGTCGATCTTGAGCCGGATCAAGTCGAGCCTACTAGGCTAGAGATCGGCTAAAAAAATTTTGAGATTTTATTATTTTGAGCCTCTCAAAAATGATTCGAAATCGGCTCAAAGTCGATTGGAATCGACTCGAGTCAACTCAAAGTCGAACTCAATAGACTTCGAGCCGATTACGAGTCAATCAAAATGTGATTGAACTGATTTTGAGCTGGTATTAGCTCGACTTGAAATCAGATTGATAACGACCCTGGCTACCAGATGGGACCCACCGGCTCATCCAAAGCAAACAATTTTCCAGACCTAACCTAACAGTAACAGAAGGATCTAAAAGCTTTATGGTCCACGTGGTGCACCCTCTTCCCACTGCGATTTTTAGGCTATTTATTTTTCACTTCCCTTATTTCCAAATTAACGCCTTTTTCTCCATTTGCTCTCGGCGTTGCGGAGGTTAGGGGCCGGACTCCGGAGCATATTCAATTTGTGCTTCGAGTACCCTGGATTGAAGGTAAGATCGAGTTTTCTCTTTTGCAGTGATCGATTTTCTCTTTTTTTTTTTCATCCCTTTTGATTTGTTTTTCTTTCTTTTTTGAAGGCTTGCAATAACTAATGAGTTTTCGATTCCGACGTCTGATAGCATTTGTGCAATAATTGGCTTGATGTTGATGATTGTTTTACGTGTTTTAGCAATAGATCTCTGCTGTGTGTTTTTGTTATTGAAATTTTGGTTTTGATTTCTGTTGTGTTCATAATCGAGGGTTTTGACATGCTTGTTTGCTTGCGTTCGCGCCTTCCGTGATCGGATTCGGAGGGGAAATTCATCGAATTTTTTTCCCTTGATTATTCATGATTCAGATAAGTTACACTCCCGTATCATGCTACTCAGGGATTTCGTTCTTATCGGATGCTAATTGCACCTTGTCCAACAGTTTATGTTTTTTATTTCAAGATTGCTGGTATGAATGTTTCCCCTAGATTGAAGGAGTGAGGTGTTTTTTATTTTATCCCGAATAAGCAGTAACATTTTTAGGAATAAGCAGTCGGTGGATTGCTTCTCATTAGCTTGCTAAACCAACCAGGCATATTTATAATCCAATTCCTTTTTTTCTGGTTGGTTTAGCAAACCAGTCAAAATTATTTCAATGCATAGTGAATAATTGTGCGGGAGTAAGTATTAGGTTGAATTATGTTGCGAATAAATATCTAAGAGCTAAAATTACTTCGAAATATCATTTAATAATTGCAGAAGAGCATGCATTTTGTTGAATACCTATTAAAGTTATATAGAAGTAAGTAACCGATTGAATCAGTTCGATATGTAGCGAATAGTTATCTAAAAGCAAGTAATTGGTTGAACTATTTCAATATGTACTTCTCAATTTTGTTGAAAAGCTGCATTGAAATGATCAAAAAAAAAAAGAAAGAAAAGATGCATTGAACAGGAAAGCAGTGGGTAGATTGAATCGTACTAGCTGGTAAAGAAATCAGAATTTATAGTCGCTTCATAGAATTTATAATTTTTTTCTTGCACAGTGGAAGAGGGAGGACAACCCAATCACTAGGAAGAAGCCAGCCTGTTCCTCTTGAAGTGCTAACTAGGTCCATCCCTTACAACGCACCATCAATCACATGAAAGAAAGAAATCTGGATTTCTGACTAATAGGCAACCCTATTCCTGCAATGCCCCATAATCAATAATCTGAAAGATTGGACACTGTGACCATAAGTGGGCATTGTCATAGTGTTAGGAGAGATGGAGCTGACCCAGTGAAATTAAGCGTTTTTATTTCTCAATTTCTGTGGCTACATTTATATTCAATGTTTTTCCCTTTTAGATCAATATACGCTTTGTATGATCAAAGCCTGTCAAAGAAAGGATGAGCCATAAAGCTGAACGTGAAAAATCTTCACCGGGTACTATGTTTGCTTTATGACTACCTTGAAAAATTTAGCTGTGACGCTTATATGCTTCTAGAAATGTACCCTTTTTGTAGATAAGATATCATTTAAATTTTTTATACCATTGTGACAGGTAACCGTAAGAAACTTAAGGAGTTATTGCACAAAAGTGATAATCGAATTTGTGCTGATTGCAGTGCTGCAGATCCTAAGTGGGCGTAAGTCCTAGCATCATATACAAATATGTTTATGTTGTTGTGAGCTTCAAATACTATCATTGCATTGATCTAATATGACATCAACAACTAAATATAGAAGTTATTAAGGTATTGCTATGCCCACCTTTTAGCAAGCTTCATCTTTCATAATTTAAGATGATTGTCATGATGTTCTATCTCACTATAGTGTTTTTAATGTTTCTTTTAGCCTCTTTGTCATTTTTTTAACAATACTGCAGAGTTTCCATTTATTATAATTATGATTCGTATGTTTTCCAATTTTAGCTGAAGTCTTAAAATTCCACAGGTTTATAGTTTAAGTGTTTTATGAAGAGCTCCTAAGTATAGGATAGTTTTGTTCTTTTTGTGATAATGGCGGAAGGAAACTGTTCCTTTCAAGAGTCGATGAAACCTTGTCCACCACGTTGTGGATTATAGATAAGGCTGGGGACTTTGAATAATGTATCACAGTCTTTTTATTTTATGTGTCATGTTTAAAACTTACTAGTAAACTTTAACCTTTGGTTAAATCAGCTCATCATAGATGGCTGAAACACTGCCTCAAAAAAAAAATCTCTAGTTGGCATTTTAGACTCTCATACTTCTGAGTGACATTACTGATCCTCTGGATATCTGAACAAATTTAGTTGTGGGACCTTGAGATACAGTGTACTTAGTAGTAGTTTATTCTTGTCATTATACTTTGCCATAAACCTTGTTGACTAACTGTTGACATCAACTTCAATCTAAAACATCAACTCTTCAAGGTGTGTTTTCCCGCAATATATGTTGTCAGGATACTCTACATCAGTTCAGTCCTCATTGATAGGCAAGAACAGACTGCTATTGGCTGCTTTGCCTATCTATTTTATTATGGCCTTGTTGGAGACAGAAGAGGAAGAACACTAGATTCGTTGGCTAGGCTCTACAGCAAGAAAGCATTTAGAAGAGAAAGGCATTTCTATGAAATAAAGTAGAATCTAACCTTTCTGAAAGAGGTTGCAGTGTGCTGATCATTTATAAAAATGTGGATACGAGAAAGAAGTAGGAAAACAAAACCAAGCCAGAAGGTCTTTTGAGATCATTTAAGTAGAGCTTCTCAAGCATCTGTAACATATTAACCAAAGGTTTGTAAAAACCTTGAAAGCTCAGCTCTCCATTTTCTTGAATAGAAACCTGATTAATTAGCATGACTAGAATGTCAAGTTGTCCTTATAGGATGATCCTACACCACTTTAGGAGACCTACAATTCTACATACCTTGGGACAGATACCTAGAAGTGTTGGCATTACCAAAACCATAGTTTGGAACTATCAACGAAAGAATGTTCATTGGTTTTCCAAATCGGTTGCATGCATTATGTAGTCAATTGGTTGCATGCATGCATTTGTCATGCATGCATTTGTCATGCTAGCAGCTTTTTAATTGTATGCATTAGCAAACTTGGGTCTGCCTTTTTTGTATATCCATTTTGTTGATGCTGAATGTTCCTAATAGAATTTTTAGTTCATAACTTTCTAATAAAAAATTGCCCTAATAGAAGTATTTCAAGTTTTTCAGTCAGTTGCTCTTGTTTGAATTCTTCAAAATTTTGTTTCTTGACTTATTACAGTACTGTGTTAATTTTTCCATCCCATTCCTTGACAGATCAGCCAATATCGGTGTATTCATATGTTTAAAATGTTCCGGGGTACATAGAAGTTTTGGTACCCATATTTCGAAGGTAGTGTCATCATGTTTTTACCATCATTTGCTTCATTGCCATCTTATGTAATTTTGCATATTATTCATGCTTCTTTGCTCCTTACGCATGCAGTGCCTGTACTTATTAGCTCAACCTCCCACATATTAATAATACTCTTTGAGGCTGCTAAAATGGAGAATGTAGAAAGTGTATATTTGTATATACATAACTAACATGCTAGAGTTTGCTGCCATAGAACTCGAGATTTACTGTGTTCAGCCGAACAACCATTACTTGATAGGATTGGCGCTTAACTGCTAGCCAGAGTCCTGAAATTCTGTGATAGGCATCTCTGTGCGAAGTGCCCCTTTAACTGAGAGTTAAATGTAAATGATCCTACTAGCTTTTGCCTACCCTTGATAGTTGATCTTCATCATTCTATTTGTACATATAGAATTGTGCCAGTGAATTGCTGTCTCTGTATACATCATTTTCTTCTTTCATGATTTACTCATCCTCCCTTATCTCAGTTTAAATAGATATTGATATCCAGGTTCTTTCAGTGGCACTTGATGAGTGGTCTGATGAGGAAATTGAATCTATGATAGAAGTTGGTGGTAACTCCTATGCCAACTCCATTTATGAGGCATTCCTACCTCAGGGTTTTTCAAAACCCACCTCAGACTCTAGCTATGAGGAGCGTGCAAAGTTCATCAGGTGGAGTAAACATTCAGAGTGCAAATATTTCATTTCCTTTGTCTTATTAGGTGAAGCATTCTAGTCTTTCCACAGGGCCAAGTATGAGTTTCAAGAATTCCTGAAACCAAGCTTGCGCATCGTTTCTTCAAAGAGTTCTTTCTCAGAGGGTTCCTTCAGGTCATGTGATTCTCGAAAGGACAAGTACAGTAGTTTGGACACAGACTTCTCAACATCCACGGTAAGTCTTTTCCATTATGTATTATGCAAGTATATTAGAGGAGCTTGATGGAAGCTGCACTACATGTGCTAATTCATCTCTTAAAAGCTGCACTGGAGGCCCCGTTTGTTTTTATCTTAAAAATTAACCTGGTTTAATTTTAACTTGGCATATCACATCATACATAAAATTTAATATTAAAAATTAACTTTATTTCACATTCTACACACATTATTAAAATAATAACTAATTTATATGACATCCCTCCCATATCCTAACATAATAACTAACTTTATATCACATCCCTCACATGTCCCAATATAATAACTTCATCATTTACAATTTTTAATAAAAAAATATTTCTATCTAAATTTAATTTTAACTTTGTTAAATTTAACCTTACAAACAAACAGACCCAATATTGTTATACTTTTCTTCTTTTGGTGGAACTAAATTAAGGTTTGATAATGATCAGCAGTGTTGTTTTTAAACTGATCTCAGGCAGGTATGGTAGAGTTCACAGGAATCCTGAAGGTCAAAGTTATAAAAGGCAGAAATTTGGCTGTAAGAGATATGCTAAGTAGTGATCCTTATGTGGTTTTAACCCTTGGGCAGCAGGTGTATATCTAGCCTCAAATTATTCTTAAAAGTATGGAATTATGCAGCCTTGAAACATACTTACTGGTATTATATAAGCCAACTGTTATTATTCTGATGTTGATTATATATTTTTATTGCTTGTTCACTCTGCAGAAAGCCCAAACCTCTGTTATTAAGAGCAATTTGAACCCAGTTTGGAATGAGGAACTCAAACTTTCAGTTCCTGAGAATTATGGTCCCCTGAAGCTGGTGAGTTCTTAATTTGCTGTATTAGTTGCATATTTTCTCTTTTTTTTGTTTTTAAATATTCTTTAATGTTTGCTTTAAAACATTTTATCCTGTGAGTTAGACATGTATGCAACCCAGCACTTCTTCTATTTAACATTGGATAATATAAGATAAAAAGGTTAGAAAATTCTATTTAGACTTAAAGGTAAATTTTATGAAACAGTAGTAAGACCAATAATGATATATGGTGCTGAATGCTGGTCTATAAAGAGGAAATATTAAAAAAAAGTGTTGCAGAAATGAAGATGTTAAGGTGAATGAGTGGGTATAGACGAAAAGATAGAATGAGAAATAAGTATATCCGCGAGAAAGTTGGAGTAACATTAATTAAAGATAAACTCAGAGAGAGTTGATTTGAATAGTTTGGATATATAAATTGTAGGTCAATTGAAGCCCAGCAAGAAAAGTTGAGTTATTAAATCTTGCCCATGATAAAAAGAGAAAGAGGGAGACCAAAAAATACATGGTAAGAAACTGTAAGAAATGATCTTACACACTTGTTAAATAAGAATTGTTAATTGATATAGTGCAATGAAAATAAAGAAGTCATGTAGCCAATCCACATCTAGTAGCACAAAAGCTTGATTATTGTTATTGTTGTTGTGATATAAAATAAAAAGCTGAAATCCAAATAAAGAAGCAAAAGGTTTATCTCAAAACATGTATGTATAACTGATTTTAAACTACAAAAATTAGTACATATCACATCTCCGTACCTTCTCATGAAGAACCATTCATTATTCTGGAAATTACATCCTCTAGCAATCAGATCTTACAAATTAGAGTTCTTAGTTTGTTAATTTAGGGGATATTTGGTTTGCTGTTATCTTGATATTATGCCATGTAATTTAGATATTATTTTTTGACTAATAATTCTATAATCTTATAGAAGATTATTTATAGATGTCATTAAACGAGAGTTGTTTTCTCTAGAAAATATAACATAACATCAAGATAACATTGAACCAAACGCCTCCTTAGACTAAAGTTAACCTGGGTAAACGGTGTCATTAAGATATTCATTTCTACCTAACCAGCAAGTGTTTGATCACGACATGCTCTCCGCTGATGATATCATGGGAGAGGCCGAGATCGACCTGCAGCCACTGATCACATCAGCAGTGGCGTTTGGCGACCCTGATTCGCTTGCAGACATGCTAATCGGCAAGTGGTTGAAATCCCATGACAATGCCCTCCTCCATGACAGCAGTGTCAGAATTGTGGATGGGAAGGTGAAGCAAGAGATGTCCCTGAAGCTCCAAAAGGTGGAATCTGGAGAGATTGACCTGGAAATTATGTGGTTCTCTCTCAGTGTATGAATTGCTGTTTATTCTGATTTTCTGTAAGCAGTTTGACTTGAATTATCTTTTGCAGTGAAATTTGATTGGCCATCTTCATTTAAATTGTTTGGTGAATTATGGCAAACTATTAAAAAAAATAAAGGGAATGGACATTCGTCTTTTGAGAAGTTGCCTTTATTATTTGTAGGTCTGTGCATTCGGTTTAATTGATTGGTTTGGTGACCAGACCAAAACAAAAGATTGAATTCAGTTTTAAATTTAATGAATCCAAACCAGCCAAATAAATATCGGTTCGGTTCAGTTTGGTTCGATTCGATTTGGTTTGGTTCGGTTAAAACTATATTTTTTATCTCAAAAAATTTCTTAATCTTCTTATAATGATATTAAATATTGTTATATTAATATCTAAAAAAGTTGGAAGAATTTAGAAGCAATTGCACACATCAGTATAATCAAAATTACATAACAAAAATTTCATCTGTTTATTTTAATGATAAATATTTTTTCAAGTTTTCATAAAGTCTCCGTTGTAAGAATTTATCCTAATTACTATACCTGAAAAAAAACACTAAATAATTAGCATAAAAACACACTATGAAAACTCATAAATATACATATACACTATCACTTCAATAAATTCAAAGTCAATATTATAAAACTACTGTAATACAACTGAACCGACCAAACCTTAAAATTATATTTATATGTGAGTTATTTAGTAATTGATTAATTTGGTCAGTTTGGTTTCCAAACATGTGAAACCAAACCCAAACCAATTAACCGAAATACTTAAAATATTAAATCATCACCAAACCGTTAGATTTTAAACCAAATTATACCGTTAAATTTAAACGGTTCGGTTCGATTTTTCAGTTTAAATCATAGTTTGCACACCTCTAATTATTTGTTTAATTCTCAAAAGTAAATATTTATATCTATCATTTTTTTGTTGATGAATAAGTATAATTCACCTTAAATATTGGGTGAAAAATACAAGTAATACATATTTTGTGGTGTTATATATAAATTTTAAGGGTGAATTGTAATTATTCATTTAAGTTGGAGTAGATATAAATATTTATTTTTTAAGTTAAATAAGTAATAAGAATAAATTTGAGGATGATATAAGTAATTTTTCTAAAAATAAATTACCCAATAAGACAATAAACTTTACCTAATTTTCTAATAAAACATGTAAGTGACAATGGCAATACAAAATTTGTATGATTTGTTTAGATTAATGCTGCTATAGGAGTTTTTTTTTTTTTGATAATTTTTTGATAAATATAGGAGTTGACTATAGAGAATCATTTCCTTAATATTAATTAATGTACATGACAATGACCTTGTAGGATTTTTTTTTTTAAAAGATAGCATTACCAAAGCATTACTTTAAATAAAGTACAAAGTGCTATAAAATTAATTAATATTTTTTTTTTAGAATGTTGTAAGAATTAATAGGGAGGGGCATATTTTTTTCTAACAAAAATCACCTATGGTGATATAATATACTAAAAAATTAACTGTATTATTTATGTTATTATATATATATATATCTTGCAACAAAAAAACAATAAAGCAAAATATTTATGATGTTAAATAATATATTTTTGTGCCACTATTTTTATTAATTTATACCTGTAGCATGTAGTGTTTCTTAGCTATATATCCCTGACTTCTTGGTTGGTCTTCCGCTGTCTTCTAATGATATATTTAATGCTCTCTTTGTTATTTGTTGCCCTCGTTATTGTTGGTCAAAGTGGCTTTTATCTTGTCGCGTAAGGTCTATCCAGTTTCAGATAGTTCCGTGTTGGTGTAATCTACTTTAAATAAGCTTAAACACCTTCATAGAGTTTTACTCCAACTAAATATCTAATATTCTCGATGGATAACTTAGAATAGTCTTTAATCCTTAGAGGGCTGCCTTTTTTTTGTAGCGAGTATTGCACTCATAAAGATCAACTTACCTTCACCCCGGATGAAGACAGTCAAGTGATGTCTAATAATAAATTTAGTTTCAACTATCAACTACTTCACCATCATGTAAACCAGTAGTCCTTTTTATCTTATTTATTTCTTGAAGATAAAATTTTTTGTTAATCCTTTAATTACCTCTTGTTCCTTTGTCATGATTTTTTTATCTATAATTTCTAGCATTTAACACAATATTTCACATTTTATATAAAATTCAATGTGAAAATTTAGTTCATTCACATATAATATAGTGCAACTATCAATTTTAATTCTCATTTAACTAACAAATTAATTTTATGTGAAACTCAAAACTCAATAATATTTTACTTAATTTAATTTTTTTATGACTTGAATTAATTTTCTCATAATAAAATTAATTTAATTCATAATAAGCTAGATATCTGTTATATAATGATATATAAGCATTTCCGTAATAAAATTAGAGGACAATTACAAACATAATATATATGCATGGATAATTAAAAAAAATATTTAATACAAATTGTATGTAATAAAATAAATATTTAAATTAGAAAAAATTTAAAATGTAAGCTCAATTTAAGACAAATTCGAATAAATTTTACTTGGCTCAAACCAAACTCAACTCAAAGTTGAAAACTTTAAATCTGAGTTGAGAAAAACTCAATCGAACTCAACTCATTTTCAGCCTTATCCCCACTTATGATAAAATATTATCCCAACTTAATCATCTCACCAAATAATAACTATCAAAGATGCTAAATGAGAAACAGCTTATTATTAGCTACTAATCAAAAGAATTTGCCCTTTTTCTTAAAAGGGGTGGGTGTTTTGCTGCATTTTCATTGATTGCCTTGGCATCTTCTTAGTGATCACTGTTGTTAAAAACTTAAAATGGCAAGTTTGCCAAATATTAAGGTAGTTTGATGTAAATAATTAAGCTTTATGATTATTTGTTAGGTGAAATCTTGTTCAATTATTGTCTATATATTGCCCACATGTAACTATTTGCTGTTGTTTAAGTGTATTGTAGCGTTCATACTTGATAGAGATATAATATCGCATAAGAATCATGAAATTACGGTAGATAAAAGAACAAGTTCGTGATGATTTTATTCACAGATGAGGTGACATTTAGATATCATTCGAATTTGAATGATACCCAAATGTCATTTTAAAGTAACAGAGGACCGTACAAAATACAAAATTCTGAAGAAACTATAGATTTCACATTACATTTAAAAGAAGATACTAAAATTCTTATTAAACTTCAAACCTCTAAATTACTTTAACATTAAAGCTTGAATCCTAAATCTTGAAATTAAATGATAAACTCTCAAAACGAAAATTTTAACTATTGTTAACAAAGCTGCAACTGAGTCTAGAATGGCAGCCAATATTAGCATGGCTTAAACAGTATCTGCTGTATAAAAATACCAAAATCATTGCATACAAATTCATATTTTAAGGACATATAAGCGATACAATTTGCAAAAATTCGTGTCACAGTTATCTAATGCACAAAAGTGTGTACCTTGCACCAAAATTAAGCAATTCCTCAGCTCAGCCAAAGCCAAAGAAGCTGAAGATCTCAATCAAAACCCTGTCATTGTATCTTTTTGCATCTTTCTCTAATCTCCTTTAGATAGGGATAAGCTCTCTGGTAGTGCAGCACAGCCCATACCAAGTGCCTGAGAGAGAACTCAGGCCACAGAGGAGCTGGATTCTGCAAATGGCTAAAACTCGACTGCCACAGAAGGAAGTTGCTGAGGCGAGTCTCCCCTGATGTCCTGATCAGAATATCCGGATCCGGGCAGCCATTTGTGTGCAGATGATTCTCCAAATCATCAACTGAAATCACTTCTTGTGTGCTGCTGCTCCCTTGATTCCGCTTCTCAAAACATGAGCTTTCGACGGCGCGCAAGATCTCGTTGGTCGAAGTGTAGGCTACACACACTGAAAGAACCAGACCCGTGTTAGAGGAAGTGATCCTCATTGCTCTCTCAACTGATAATCTCACAACGTCATCCAGAAGGTTCAGGTTGCCCAAAAAGTTGATCTTTACTCCATATTCCTTGATGATGGTCTCTTCCTGCAGTAGCTCATCGATCTTCTCCTTCAACAAATTCATGATGGAATTCACTTCCTCAGGTTTTCGCTTGAAATTATCTATGCTGAAAGCGTATACAGTGACATAATTGACTCCCATTTCATAACAGTACCTCAGCACAGAGATAAGTGCAGAAAACCCAGCCCTATGATCGCCTCCTTCCTCCTTGCTCTTGGATTTAGCGTATCGACGATTCCCATCCATGATGAAAGCAATATGGTTGGGCATGGGGCCGATCGCAAGCAAAGAAAACAGGAATCGACGAAGAACGCCGCATAAATTTTCAACCACGGTGGATTTCTGAAGGTAATCGTGCTTTCTCCTATCAGGATCCTGCCATTCATACATCCAAATCTTACAGAATGGATTGTAAAACAGGACACAATGTTTTTAAATCAGAGGTTACATTACCACCATGGTGACGACTTCAATCTGCTCTCTCTGTCTCTCTGCCCCTCCCCAAACTGGGTTTTTGCTGATCGCCGAATGGATCGATACTGACCTAGGTATCTTCGTTATCGGAGATCTAAGTTGGTGACGCGGGGAAATCTGGTCTGCCACAAGATGCAGAACAAATCGGGGAAGAACGTTGGGAGGATTTGAGGTCAGGAAGAAGCAGCAGAGAAAAGAAATTAGCGATCTTGCCCCCTGCTCATACTGAAGAGAGATCTGGATGGAAGATTCGAGAAAGAAAGGCGGTCGGGTGGGCGATCACGGCGACGGTGACGGCGGAGGAGGAAGACGGGGACGGGACGGCCGGCGAGTGTTAAGAGCCAGCGATAGAAGATGACGAATTCCACTAGAATTTTTCGACTCATGGGCGATCACGTGCGCCACAATATTTTTATTTTTTTTATTTTTATGAAATCATCCAAATGTGTGTATAATTGAGGTAGTCCGTTTGTGTAATTACTATAAAAAACTAATTAATGCTATTTTTTAAAAATATGTTTAAGGGTTAAAAAGTGTGGAGTTATTTAAAATAATAATATTAATTACTTACATGTCAATATAATATTTTAAATATTATTTACATAGAATTTAAATTATAAAATAATATATATTTAAATAAAAATGTAATACCTAAATTTTCTAATGATATATTTGCATACACTAAAAAAAAACAAGAAATTAGCTAGATATATATGATTATATTTTTTGAACAAAAGATACATTTGATTCACTAATCTAATTTCTTTCAATACTTCCATTTCTCCTACAAACGATTCGATCCATCATTTAGATAATCAAGTCTGCAAGTTAGCTTTTTTGTTCGTGTAAAAATAATGGGTGCAACGTCCACTTTCGACATCAATTATCATAATATATGATGCTAATAATATGCCTGCTGTAAGAATTGCAGTATATCATAAATCAAGACCTCCAATATATAATTGAGTAGAGCATAATAAGTGATATTTTTAAAGGATAATTACCTACATGCCATACTATTTAGTTTTATTTAAGCATTACTCAAAATATTATAAAATCTTATATACACATACTTTAGCTTGTTTTCACTATAATGAGTAATCATAATTTTTCAATAACCTAACTATAGTTAGGTTACAAATAATCTGAACCGTCCATCATATTATTTTAAGAATATTTAAATATATTTTGAGTAAAAATACTAAAACCTTGATGTTTAGGTAGTGGTAAGGGAAGGACAGATCAGCGCTTTAGTGTGACATTGAGAAAGAAAAAATATATACTATTAAGGGTAAAAATATAATTTTAATGATTTACTAACGAAATATTTTTTTTCAAATAGATTTTGACTGAGTTTTAACTCAAGTATGTGTATGTAAGATTTTATAATATTTTGAGTGTGCCTTCATCTTTTCAAGTTCCTGTTATCATTCGTAATTTTTTTTTTATGAACGAAGTTATCATTTATAACCCTCACAAACCTCTCAACATATTTGATAACACTTATCTTTGATTCGATCATTATTTCTGCTCATTTGATTTGGGATTAAAATGTTAGATAGAATTCGGTCACCAATTCTAGATTTTGGTATTAACAAATAAAAAGCATTTAGTTAGAATTAATATTATAATCAGGTGAAAAAGGATTTGTTTTATGAAAATAGAATGTTCATTAATGGTGATATGTTCTTGTTTCCCTTGCTATGAATTCATAAATAAAATCCCTTGTTATATTTCTTGTTATCTTTTATTAAAAAAAAAAGAAGATATTTCTTGTTTTTAAAAGAAATCAAAATCAGGTAATTTTGAAAAAAAAATCAAATAATTGGTGTTATACCATGTAAAGACTTTGAATTTTAATTAATATTAAACAAAACATAAAGGATTATATTATAGAAGCTATAGTTTACAACATGTTTAACCAAATTTCCCTAAATGTCATTTTATCATTCTTTTGGAACATATGTAAAAGCCATAACTAGAATACTTATTAGACCTCGTTTGGTTCGAGAATTAAATTTTAGATAAAAAATAATTTATTTTATCGATTTAATGGCAAAAAAAATTAGTTTAATATTGAAAAATATTAAAATATAGAATAAAATTAATTTTAATATTCATATTTGTATTAGATGTGAAATAAAGTTAAATTTTACAATCGAAATTTATGTTGAGTAAAAAAAATAACTCGAACAAAACAAGCCTTATAAAATTACATATAGTTTGCCTCCTCCCATTCTTAACTGCTTCTGGTGTCACTAAATAGTCATAAATAACACCTCACATGTGTAATCAATGAAGATTATTTAATTAGAAGATGAGGCAGAATTTCATGTATCTTGTGTTTAAATATTGACCAACATTCACTATTTGCTTGACTTACAAGGATGCTTAAGTATTTTATAAATGGCTGCTTCCTAGTTTCTATAAATACTTCGTATTTATTGTATTTGGATCCCAGTGCATTTAGAGCGTACATGTGAAGAGTTGATATGACAAATGCACAAGAGATGTTTAATAGCAGTTACAGAACTAAAAGTTCACTCTGAAGAACACAAGTTGGACTCTCCAAGTCGAACTGCTTATACAGTTAAGTACAAAGTACGAGCCTCCATACTGTTTTTAAGAGACATAGTCAACCTGAAGGGATCATGTAATCCGTACAAGCAAAGCTTCCACACTTTGAATACATTGTCATCATTAGAGTCATGTTAGAGATAGAAATTATTTCTCTGAAGTGATTGCTCCAAGCTATTCCTCTAAAGTGACTATTCTAAGATAAATTTAGGCTATAAAAATATTATTTTTATAAAAAAAGAGGCTCGAACTCTCTCTCAAAAGGCAAACTCCAGCCCTCTTTTCTGTGAACATTTTCTCTCTGGTGAAATTCTTTGAAGCTACTGAGAGATTGGTGAGTAGTTTTTTCACTAAAGCAGTTTCCACGTAAAAAATCCTTCTTCTAATCTCCTCTCAGATTTTCAGCATCAACAATATCTATGGCAATAAATGCAAATTCATTATTTGACAGTTTTACCTTAGGCTTGTTTAGAGTCAAGATTGATCGATTTGAATTGAGATAACTTCTCAATTCTCAAATATAAATAAACATAATAAATTTTTGAATCATTTCTAATTTTACTTGAATATATAATATTATATTATCTCAAAACAGTAATAACTCATAGTGTATATGTAGATTGAAGAGCTAGTGCAAAATTATGCAAACAAATATTTTTTTGTTCAGATCTGCATCTTTGAATCTATTTGTTTGTCTACAATACACCATCCTCTATTACTAGCTAGACATGATACAAAGACATCTAATAAGGATGATGCCAAGTTCTAATAATATTATTGTCATCATATACATATCATACGAAAGATATATTCGAACAAAATGATAACAAAAGTCATTTTTAAGTTTGTTGATAATTGCATTTGAAAGTAATGATTAAACCTTATTAATTGATTTTTCATTTGAAAGGTGTTATTTAAAAATGCCAAGTTTCATGTAGGTTGTAACCATTTGTATTTCATGATTTGTTATCTTGTTACTATAAAAAGCTAGTTTTTTTTTTTTTTTTGGAAATAAAAGCTAGTTTCATCAATCCAAAAGAGCTATATTATAAACTAAGACAATAAAACAAGAATTACCAAGCATAAGGCTTTCTTTGTTATATTATATTATGATGTTATATTTTTTCATCTTACTGCTTTTATTATAAGGAGAACTCTCATAAAAGAGAATCACAAATTGCTTATACTAGAAGAAAATCAGCATTATACAACGCCCATTATACAACGGTTAACATGATCAACCGCTATAAAAAATATTCACGGGGCCTTTTACAGCGGTTGACTAAGCCAACCGCTGTAAAACAGTGCTCTTTTACAGCGTTTGGTTTAGTCAACCACTGTAAAAGATCTTTTACAGCGGTTATACCAATTAACTGCTGTAAAAGGTAAACTCTTTTACAGCGGTTGACCAAGTCAACCGCTGTAAAAAAGATGCCCTAAAAAACAGATCTGGCCGCCTCGCTGTCGACTCCACTTCGTTGTTGATAGTTCCTTGCCGACGACTTCACTCGCCGTCAGCTCCATACTGCCGACGGTCACTTCTTTTCTTCGGTAAACCTTGAAAGTCGAGGACGACTCTACTCGCCATCGACTCCACACCTTCGACGGTCACTTCATTTCTTCGGTAAACCTTGAAACTCATCGTTATTCTCTTAATGCAACATAAATGATATTTTTTGAGTTTTTCTCTTCATGTTTTCATCTTTTTTTTTTCTTTTTACTTTCACTCAACATTAGATTCAAGTTTTTTCATTTTTTCAACATTAAATTTTATTTTTTCACTAGATTCAAGTTTTAGTAGTTTTAGTAGTTTGCCTTGTCTTTCAACATTAGATTTACTTTTATAGTAGTTGCACTTTGAACTACTTACTAAGTTTGATGAGTTAGATTTGTATGATAGCAAAGTAGTTTGGGTTAGAGTTGACCTAAGTAGACAGCTTCTTGTCTTTTTAGAAGATTAAGTCCTTTAAATAGATTATGTGATGACCCCTGATCAAAAAGAGTAAAGAGTGACTGCCAAGTGATGTTTGAATATATTTTTTAATTCTATGTTCTTTTTATTTTAAATATATTTTTAAATTTTATCATCTTTAAAAGTAATAATCTAAATTATGTTATATATGTATATATGTGTGTAATTATTATAGAAAATTAATCAATGGATCGATCATGGATGAGAATGGATAGACGAGCATTTGAATATAGCAATTGAGTCAAAAATTTCATAGAGTTTGCATTGAATAATTCAATTTTTTCTCAAGAAATATGAGGTGTTCATGTTTGAAATGTGGTAATATAAAACTTTTCAGTGCATCTACAGTGAAAGATTACCTTTTCTTTCACGGAATTGACGTGACCTATGAACGGTGGATTTGGCATAGAGAAGCTCCAAGAATTGAAAATATTAACAGGCCAAGAAGTTCTTCAACAATTAATCCGGATATTGATATGAATGTTGAAGACACAATAGAAGAGGATAGGCTAGATGATTTAATTAAGAATGTTGAAGATAATTTTACCGAAAAACCTGAACAATTTGAAGAATTTTTAGAAGATGTTAGAACACCTTTATTTTTCGGTTGCAATAACTTCACTAAACTTTCAGCATTAATGTGATTGTATAATTTAAATGCAGCTAATAGATGGAGCAATAAGGGTTTTTCTGATTTATTACAGTTATTGAAAGAAATATTACCTGCGCCAAATCAACTTCCGATTTCAACATATAAGGCAAAAAAGATAATTTGTAAATTAGGGATGAACCATGAAAAAATCAATGCATGCCCTAACGATTGTGTGTTATACAGAAATGAATATATTGATTTAAATCAGTGTCCACAATGTGAAAAATCTGAAAGTTATGTGCAGATGGCACTAAGGAGAAGTACGGTATTCCAGCAAAAGTTATATGATATTTATCACCTATACCACATTTTATGCGATTATTTCGTAATGAAGAACATGCAAAGAATCTTATATGGCATGCTGATGGTGAAGGTCGTATATGTGATCGGATGATGAGGCACCCGACAGACTCAACGCAATAGTTTGATTTTATGTATGAAGATTTTGCCGAGAATCCTAGAAACTTAAGACTTGGGCTGTGTACTGATGGATTTAATTCGCATAGTGTTTAGAGCAGTTAGCACGGTTGTTGGCCAGTTCTTTTAATTATATATAATTTGCCACCAATTTATGTATGAAGCGCAAATTCATTATGCTAACTATATTAATATCTGGACCAAAGCAGCCTGATTGTAAAATTGATATTTATCTTGCACTTCTTATTGATGATTTGAAAAAATTATGGAAAGAAGGTGTAGAAACATATGTGCTTATCGTCATGAGACATTCATGTTAAGAGAAGCACTTATGTGGACTGTGAATGATTATCTAGCTTATGGTAATTTGACAGGTTGTACGATTAAAGGTTATTATGCATATATTATTTGTGGTGATAAAACTAATGCAGAATATCTAAAACATGGCAAAAAAATTTGCTACATGTGCCATAGAAAGTGGTTGCCTGTGGATCATCATTTTCGGAAAAACAAAAAAGCGTTTAATGGTTATGTTGAATTTGAAAAGCCGCCACGTCCACTTAGTGGAAAAGAATTGGTACAACTACTTGATACTATAGCTGATGGAGTGCCAGCAACAAACTGTTGAAAAAAAAAATCTATACTATTTGAACTTGAGTATTAGGAGTCTTTATATATACAACATAATTTAAATGTTATGCATATAGAGAGAAATGTATACGATAATATTATTCGAACTTTGTTGAATATTTCAGGTAAAAGTAAAGATGGTCTCAATACATGATTAGACATGATGGATATGGGAATTAGACAGCAGCTTGCTCCTAAAGTCCAAAAAAATAGAATATTTTTTCCACATGCTTGTTACACTTTCACTAAAGAGGAGAGAAAAAGATTCTGTAGATCTTTGTATGAATTAAAGGTGCCTGAAGGATACTCCTCAAATATTAGAAGCCGTATAAATCTAAAGGATTGTAAGTTGATTAATTTGAAATCGCATGATTGTCACGTCTTAATGCAACAGTTGTTACCCATTGCTATTAGAGACAGTTTAGATGTCCGTCTTCAAAATGCAATTACGAAAATATGCATCTTCTTCAATTTATTATATGCAAAAGTGGTGGATCCCTGTAATTTAGATGCTCTTCAAAGTAATTTAATTGAAACTCTATGTGAGTTAGAGATATTTTTTCCTTCATATTTTTTAACGTCATGGTACATTTGACTATCCACTTGGTAAGAGAGATAAAATTATGTGGGCCTGTTTTTATGCAATGGATGTATCCTTTTGAGCGTTACTTGAAAATATTAAAAGGATATGTTCGGAATCGCTATAGGCCTGAGGCATGTATTATTAAAAGTTATGTGGCAGAAGAGATAGTGGAGTATTGTACTGAATATTTACGTGATCTTAATCCAATTGGGATTCCGGTTAGTCATAATCTACTTGATTAATTTGGAAAGGGCCTAAGCACTAGTAAGCCTCAAATTGTTGAGCTGAACTTATTGAATCAAGCACATTTATATGTTCTGCACAATACTGCAATAATTGATCCATACATTGAAAAGCATTTGGAAGAGTTAATGATAGAAAATCCTTCACATTCTCGAGATGAAGTGTGGATTCAGAACAAACATATCAAAGAGTTTATCAAATGGTTTAAAAATTATATTTTTATATTATTACAAGGACCTTATGGTATTATGTTGGACAAGTTATTAAAATATTTATCATTTTCACTAAATTATTGTGTCCTCAAGTATGATATGTATTATATCAGTGGATATCGATTTTCTACTAAAAGTTATGATAATAAACGAGCAGCTCAAAATAGTGGAGTTTCTTTGGTAGCTCAAACAATGCAAATATCAAGTGCCAAAGACAAAAATCTGCATACGAGTGATTTATGCTACTATAGTATAATTGAAGAAATATAGGAACTCGATTATATTGATTTTTGTCTTCCTATTTTTAAATGTACATGGGTTGACAGTAATGGTGGAAGCAAGATTGATGAAAATGGCTTTACATTAGTTAACTTCAATCGCATTGGCCATAGAGATGATTGTTTTATTCTTACGTGTCAGGCTAAACAAGTCTTTTATGTTCAAGATCTTAGTAATTGTCAATGGTCAGTCGTTCTAACTTATAATCCAAGATTTTTGATGGAAGAATGTGACAACGATATTACTTCACAAGAATTGTTCGTATTCACAAAAAGTATATGTAAGAATGTATATGATAATTTTGACGATATACCTAATTATCACATTGAAGATGAAGGTGAGATCGAGTTAGATATTACTGAAAAAAGAAGAAATAGGAAGAAAAAAAAAATTAAAAAGCTAATTTATAGGTAATATTATTTTATTAAATATATACAGTATTTTAAAAAATAAAATATTATTTTATAATTCTAACAGATATTTATTTCAGACGCTGATTTGCTACTTTGATCTTATTTATTGCTGGTTCCAGTGACGGTAACTGCCTTACTTGGTATGTCTCTCTCTATACTTTATTATTTCAATGATTATAATTTTATATTGCTAACAAATATAATTTTACGTTTCTATTTTACAGATTATTAATGGCAAATCAACAACTATCTTCTGCTCCTAGAAAAAAGAGAGGAATAACTCAATTAACAAAGTTGACTAAGAGCAGAAAATCAGAAAAAATTATTATTCAGTTGGAGAATGGTAAGCCTATACCTGAAAAAGAAGCTGATCAACTGATGAGTGTGTGTGTGCTTGTAGTAAGAAATAATGCCCCTATCTCGTACATTAAGTGGCGTGAGGTTCCAGAATTAAATAAACAGAAAATGTGGACAAAATTATTTGTAAGTCAAATTGCATTAGTACTTTTATTTATTCAAAAATAAAGAAATGTATTAATTATTTTTCTCAATTTATGATTTGAACATTTATATCGTAGGGAATATTTGATGGTATCGATGAAATAAAAGATCAATTATCTATTCAAATGAGTATTATGTGGAGAAATTGAAAGTCCCATATATATAGAACATTTATCGAGCCAGCAGATGGTGATAATTATTTTATTAGCGCATTTTATTTTTCTATAATATAACTAATATTAGTTTTCTTTCTTTACAGTTTTTTGGAAATAATGTGACTTATAGTGACAGTGAAATAGATCAAGTTCGTGAAGAACTTGCTGAATACATATGTGATTCGTGGCACTTATGGGATGATATATTATTTATAAATTTGACAATAGTACATATATTGTAATATACTAAATCTTTAAAAAAATTTAATCTAATATATTTTCAATGATAATGCAGATGTACATCATAAATTATATTTTACAAATTCTTCAAATAGGTATAGTTCTTATTATTCATTTTGAGTGTGTATGCAACCTCTAGATAGTGTACTTGTGATTTATTGTGATTTCTAATTTTGTGACTGATATTATTTTGATCCAAATGCAACTTGAAGCCCAGCATCCTGAGGTTTATAGAAGTGTGTATAAGTATGATAAATTAATCTTTAAGTTGTGACAGATATACAAACTTAATTGTATAAAATTTTAGCACAAAAACTATGATATTAATATTATTTTACAGGGCATTTTTGGATTATATCAAGGTGCCAGCAATCACGATGAGCAACGTAGTCTAATGAATGCAACTGTTATGATTCGCAGACTAGTTATATGTTCTTTCGCACCTCCCTGTGAAGCGTAGACAGTAGGTAATTAATTGTGCATATTTAAGTTGTAAAAATTTTTATTTGACGTAATATTTATAATTTATTGATTATGTGTATATGTGTGAGTATAAAAGGGATAATATATATTAGAGAGAGAGAGAAGTAGAGAAAGATGCAAGAAATTTGAAAAGTGAAGGTTGATGCTCTCCTGTATGTTACTCTCAGCCTATTTTGCCCTTTGTAATAGAATTTACAGTTACATGCTACATTATAAAAAATGAAAAGATCTTATTATCAAATATTTACAATAATTAAATTTGATTTTATTGCTTTCCTAAAATGCTGGTTAAACTTGATTTAATTGCTTTCGTGAAAGGTTAATTATGCTTTAATTGATTGAGAATTTGAATGCTGAGAATCTCCTAAAATAATTGAATTCCATAATTCTTATTTTGCTTTGATTGTTTGATATGTTCATCAATGTGATTTGAAATTCTTCCTTAAAAGTGAGAATGAAAATATTTCGTTGTACTACAGATTTTAAATAATTTCATAATTTACTAAATTAAAACAACTGCTGTAAAAGATTAAGCTTTTACAACTGTTATTCAAGACAACCGCTATAAAAGAGCTCTTTTACAGCGGTTGGTCAAGACAACCGCTGTAAAAGCTTAATCTTTTACAGCAGTCAAAACCGCTGTAAAAGGTCTCCAGACCTTTTACAGCACTCGCATAGAAAGCGATTTATTTGCGGTCTTTTACAACAGTTTTTAACCGCTGTAAAAGACCAATATTCTACTAGTGAATTAATTAATTTAATTTATGTAATGATCAAATCCAAAGAGAGTACAGAGAGATTTGCAATTATTATATTGGTAAATAGCATCTGGGTCCCTCTAGTTTGATCGTATGTGCAAATAGGTCCCTCGAATATTTAAATGTAGCAAACTGATCCTCTAATTTGATGAAATATGCATATAGGTCCTTGGCCGTAACAGACGTTAGAAATAATTTTCTCTCTCCTCCCTCTCTCTCCTCCAAGAGGGACCACTTTCTCTTTCTTCCTCTCTGCCGGTTCGGGAAACCGCCGCGCGTCGCCCACTGCCGCTCCGTCGCCCTCCTCGCCTCCACCCCATCCCCTCCCGGCAGCCCGCCAGCCACCGGCCACCGGAAAGCATCGACGCCGCCCGCGCGAACGCCCGAGAGCCGCCTGCACGCGCCTCGCCCGCCTGCGCGCGTCGCACTCGCCGCTTCGCCCGCCCGCGCCGCGCTCGCCGCTTCGCCCGCCCGCGCCGCACCGGCCTGCCCGTGGCCGGCACGCCCCCCGCAAGCGCCCGCGCACCAGCGCCGCGCGCAGGCGCCCGCGCACCAGCGCCGCGCCAGGGCCCGCGCTCCAGCGCCGCGCGCCTGAGGGCTGCGGCGCGCGGAGTGCCGACGGCGCGGGCAGGCGAAGCGGCAGATGCGGCGCGCGCGAGCGAAGCGGCGGGCGAGGCGTGCGCGGGCGGCTCTCGGGCGGCGAGGCGCGCGCGGGCGGCTCTCAGGCGGGCGCGCGGCGGCGTCGATGCTTTCCGGTGGCCGGTGGCTGGCGGGCTGCCGGGAGGGGACGGGGTGGAGGCGAGGAGGGCGACGGAGCGGCAACGGGCGACGCGCAGCGATTTCTTGAACCGGCAGAGAGGAAGAAAGAGAAAGTGGTCCCTCTTGGAGGAGAGAGAGGGAGGAGAGAAAAAATTATTTCTAACGTCTGTTACGGCCAAGGACCTATATGCATATTTCATCAAATTAGAGGACCAGTTTGCTACATTTAAATATTCGAGGGACCTATTTGCACATACGACCAAACTAGAGGGACCCAGATGCTATTTACCCTTATTATATTTATAATGTGCTAGTTGCAGAGACTTTGTTCAAATTTCTAATAATCTAAGATGTTAGAGAGTTTGAAATTTTTAGAATTGTTTCACACAATAAGAAATTCATAACTTATGAGATCTCTTACTAATATATTTATATACTTAATGAGGAACATAGCATGAGGCCTAGTTGGTTGGGCTAAAGCAAATAATAACTTATATTGAGCTTTATTGGTTAAGAATGAATTAGTGAACAGTTGTCTGAAGAGGGTGGAGAACAAAAACCTCTTTAAAAAAAAAAAAAATCTTAAAGCAAAAAAAATCTTAAAGCATAATTTAGGCTAGACCAAGATGAATAATATCTCAATAATATTTAGTCTGGATCATCATAATTTGTCATACTGATAATTGGTCTCGTAGATAGACTAACAGACTGTCACAAGAATAATATTAAAATATAGTAAAATATGAGACAATGTAGTAAAAGTTTTAATGCAAGATTGTTATTATAATGGTAAATTATGATAATGTATAATTCATATGATGATTTTAAATACAGTCAAATAAACATTTGAAGAAATTTGCATAACGATATCTAGTAATATTTTTAGTTAAAATTAAACTAAAAATTTTAAACATAATTTCATGTTGGAGCATTCATGCTCTCTACATATTCAAATTAATAAATATTTATATTATTTTTAAATTATTATTTATTTAATTAATATAATTATATTAAATAATAATAATAATTAATTTAACATCACCTCCATTTATCATAATGTACAGTGATATTTGAATATCACTCAATTTAAAAAAATATTAAAATATTTTTTAAAGTAAAAATATTATAATATTTTATATTATTTAAAAATAAGAAAACATGGCATTAAACAAAACACTCTAATATAATTTTTCAAAAAAATTATATACATATTGTTTTTTTTCACTCAATTATTTATATATTTATAATTCTTCAAAATTTATTTACTTTAATTCTACTCTATAATATTAATTATTACATGTATATCACTTTGAATTTAATATGCATAAATAGATTATTATTCACCTAATGTTGTCCTACGATCATTTTACTAGATACTTTATTGTTGTGATCCAACCACCATATATTAATCACTACTGTTGATGAGCCATAAGACACGAATAACATTAAATATTCATTTATAGGTATTTATTAACTCATTGATGTCCTACAAGTATCTTAGTGAGTATTTTATTATTATTTTAGGGACTTTGTATCAGTTATTATTGTCAATTAGCCATGAGGCATGAACAATAATCTCACTATTAGTCACTATCAACGACTATGTTGCTCTTTATCTATTCCTGGGTACTGTCCATTACCATCGTTAACTATCACAAAGGTGCTTAAATTTGATTAATTATAATTTAATTATAATTATATAATAAAATATCATTAATATTAGGGTAAATTACGCCCAGGTTCTTGAGTTTAGCGCCTAATATCTCGCAGGTCCACATTTTTAAAATTATAACATCGGAGTCCCTGAGTTTTAATAAATTATCAAATACGTCCTTTTTAATTTTTTTCAAATTAAAATTTATTAAAATTACCCTTTTACCCCTGCCCCTCTCTCTCTCCTCCTGATCCGCGCACTCGCGTGGGCCGTGACCTCCGGCTGCCGCGCGGTCGCACGCGTGCGCCTGATCGGGAGGAGAGAGAGAATGACATGGGTAAAACTGTAATTTTAAAAAAAATTAATAATAAAAAAAGAATTCATTTGATATTTTATTAAAACTCAGGACCCCGATGTTATAATTTTAAAGACGTAGATCTGCGTGATATTAAGCGTTAAACTCAGAGATATGGATGTAATTTGCCCTTAATATTATAATATTAAAAATTATAAAATTACACGGATATAAATACATTTTAAATAATACTTAATATGTAAATATAATATTTTAAATTATTAAGTATGTAATTCATTTTTTTTAATAGAACATCGCATGAAATTTTGAGAAATCGTCAGTTCTTCCCTTGGAAATTGGTGAATTAATTAATTAATTAATTAATTACTATAATTTAAAATTTTGGTAAAGCTGGCGGGTCGCTTTCAGACCGTTGACAGCTTGACCACGCCAAAATGGGAGGTAGTTTTGCCAGCATGTCAGCTTTCCTTTTAGATGTTCGTGTGCCAAATTACATATTGGTCTCCAAGTTTTTATTAGTTTATGAATTTTGATTTATTTCATTTTGATCTTTTTTCACCTATTTTTATTTCAATTTTATCTATTTACCTTCTCTTTTTTTTTATTCACTGTAGTTATTTTTGATTTTGTCAGTCATACTTAATGAAAAAATAAAATATAAGCTCATGTTCAATGAATTTTATACTCTTTAGAATTGGATTGCTTTTACTTCACTACAATGCCTTTTATGATTTATTTTAAAAAATAAATTATAATAAAAAATAGTTAAGGATAACTAATTTACCAAATTTATATATTTATCTTCTTTGTAAGATTATAAAATGAACTTTTGTAAATAAGATTATTTGTCTCTCACCCTTTAAACAAGAAAAGTAAAATATATTAAAAGCAAATAATAAAAATAAAAAGATAAAAAATTTAATGCTCGAGTAGCTGGAATGACTAAAGTGAGACAAAATTATGATTTTTAGAACTAAAATGAAATATTTTTTAAAATGAAAGGATCAACATAAGAAACACCTTTGATCTCATGAACGAGTTACCTATATATAAAAATAGTTAAGTTGTATTAAGACCTAAGGTTTAAACCATGTAGGCCCATCGTTATAAAATTTAATCTCAATCGCATTAATGTTTATTTATGAAATTAAAGTGTAAATAATGAATTTATTCTTTTATCCCTATTAAGCTTGTTATGTGGGTACATATATTTGTTTAGAATCCCCTTGTTTGAGTATAATGATACTTTTATTGCATAAAAAGTTTACTTAAAATCAATTTGCAATATTACTGATCTACTGTTTATCCTCGATGGTCCCTCACTAAAATCTACCTAGCTAGTGGTTGCACTAGAATTATGATCGAGAAAATAGGAGAATCTTGCTATCAAGAATTTTTTACAAACTTAATGAGCTAAAATTAAGTGATTGGGATTCAAATTTGAGTTCTGGATTTACTATTAGTGGTGGTGTCTAAACTTAAAGGACCATAATGCAATTTATTTTAATATTTTATATTAAATTGATTGTTACTATAGTTAACTCATAAATTAAAAATTATGAACTAAATAGTAATTATGCATTAACTATAGAGATCTTTTAGTAATTAATCTTTTTATATTTTTTAAATACTTTAATTATTAAGTTAAGCATCTTTGTTAAAATATGCAAACAGTCTTATAAACTTTACAGCAATTTTCTTTAGCACTAATTTTAATTATTCTCATTTCCTAAGATTGATTAAAATAATATTTAAATTAATTAGATTCAAGTTATACTCATTTTAATGATATAAATTTTTCAATAATATATTATAATTATAATATTCAATTTCACTCAGTGGAATAAATGTTTGAGACCTTGAGATTAATAATTTATTATTTTTTAGTCTCTTTATATCTTATATTTTATATGTTTGATTCAAATTAAATATAATATTATAAGTGAATGAAAGTTAATACAGTAATAAATCTATGGACTAGGATAAAATACTCTTATTCTTTAGGTACAAATATGCAATTTATTATCTTAGTATTGTAGGAATAATATAGAGCCGTATCTACGGAGCAGGGTGGAAGGGCGGCGCTCTTCCTCTTTGCGGAAAGTGAAAGCAAAAACAGAGCAATCACTCTGCCTCGAATCTTCTATAATCCCACCGATTTTCTTTCCTCATTCTTCGTCCACATTCTTCTCTTTCTCCCTCGTTGTGGAAGATGTGGTGAAGTTATGGTTGGTTTGCTGATGGTTGGAGCATAGATTCTCTTGGATGAAACAGATTGGAGAGTGAGCCGCTTTGGGAATAAGAGTTGAGAGGTCAGCCTTTACAGAACCACTTTTCCGGTTCCTCATCTCACCTTCGTTTCTACGGTTTCTTGATATCTGGATTGATTAGAGAATGGGTTTGATTCGGGCTCGAGTTATTACGACCTGAATGAGGATTTCAGGAACGGATTTCGGCGAATGGGTTGGATAAGGGGTACGATTTTTTCCTCCTTTTGGTTGTTTTAGTTTTTCTATTGGTGAAAGGGGATCATGTGGAGCAGTGGAGAGTGTGAAGTTGTCTTTTATATATCACGAATGTAATTTGAATGTGTTCTTGCTGGAAAATCCTTCCACCTGATTTTGATGTTTGATGAGCCGATGGATTCAGGGCTTTTTATGCGGCTCTGATTCTTATTTTCTGTTGTGTGATTACGCAGCTAGAGGAGAACTTTCCTCATTTTAAAGGAGAAAGATGACAGGTAGGTCAACTGGATACTTTCATTTTAAGCTGTTAGATGGATCTGTGAAACTTGATTTGCGCTGGCTCATAGCGTATCTCCTCTGCTTGCTATGATGAAGGTAGCGAAGGATTATCTGCTATTGATGAAAGAAGGGATAGGAGGTTAGATGTGGATATTTTCGAAGATGAGAGGAAGAGAACAAGAATGAGTACACTCAAGAAGAAGGCGATGAACGCATCCAATAAATTTACACACTCCCTGAAGAAGAAGGGGAAAAAGAAGGCTAGCAACAGAGCTTCTTCGGTTTCGATTGAGGATGTGAGGGATGCCCAAGAGGAAAGTGCAGTACATGCTTTCAGAAGGGAGCTCATCTCTAGGGGTTTGTTGCCAGATAACCATGATGATTATCATACAATGCTCAGGTTAGTTTTCTGTAAGTTCGAGATTCTGATTTGCAGATAATCCTTCTTTTCAATGAATTACTAGATAGATTTTTTTTTTGCCAATTTAATAGTGCTAATAGAGAGGTCAGATATGTTGAATCTCTGGTAATTAACTTAAATGCTTAAGCTTGTTGGTTATAATATAAGAATAATGTGTTGTTTTATTGCTTGCTAAATCTCTTATAACTAACATAAAAGCTTATATTATGAGTTTATACTAGCCATGACTTAGTGAACTTATGGAGCAGAAATTGAAATCTCCTTTGTTAAACCATGTGGAAATTTTGAAAGAGTAAAGAGGTTCTAATGCTGGATAGATAATTGTAATAATTTGTGTTAAAGAACCTCATGCATGTAGCAAGGAAGTTCTATATATATACATATCCATTCAAATTACATTAACAGTTGCATTCATCCAGCTGTATAATTGTTACATTAAAACCAGATGCAAAATGGTGAAAAACAAACAGTAATATATTTATGCATCACACTGAAGAAGAAAAGCTTGTATGCTTGTCTGTGACTGCACATGATCATGCGTGTATGTAGGTTTTCCTTTGACATGCCATGTCCAGTATGTAGTGTCTCATTAGAAGTCAAAAAATCGTAGTATTCAGTTGGAGTTCCTAGCTTTATGGTTTGTAAGTTGAGTTGCATACATGCTTTGATCCAGCGCAAGATGCATACAAGATTTACTCATGTTTCATGAGCTGTGCTACCACTAGCGCGCCACTCTGTTTTATTCTGCAGATTTTTGAAAGCTAGGAAGTTTGATATCAAGAAGACCATTCAAATGTGGGAAGAGATGCTTGGATGGAGGCAAGAATTCGGGATAGACACTGTACTGCAGGTGAAGATTTATAAGACATTCATTCAGTAGCCTTTCAGACACTTACTTGAACATGTTGTTTCATCATTTATTCATGGGTGCTGAGATTGAAAATTTAGTTTTTGCCGAAGTGACCTTGCATGGAAGACATTATGTTTTGATTTTTCCGCAATGTTTGTATCAATTTCTTAGTGTTGTGTCTATTCATTCCTTTGAATCCTTTCTATTGTTATTCAATGTTCTTAGCCACCAGCATGCAGTGCTTTTTCAAATTATTGTATAATAATGACTAGAGTTAGTATTTCAGATACTAGCATTCAATTTTTGTGATCGTATTTCACTTGTTAAGGGAGTATTCTCCGGGAATCAATAATTGAAATGAAGATAGATATGTATCTTATCTATTGTGTGGCTAAATTTGTTGTATTGTTTCTGATAATTACTTTAGTTTCCAGTACTCTGGCCATGACTTTGGTTTTGCTGGTTTCTCATTGTAAATTTTAAATCTGTGCTGGTTGTTCATTTCCCTGGCCTGAATGTTTGCATCAGTTCACTTTCTCATGTCGTATCCCATTAAATTTGTACTCAACATTCTTCTGGTTGGAGCATGCATTATCTAAATTCAATATGCCACATAGTGGTGTTGAAGCTGATTAGATCAGAATAGTTATTGTTATGGATCATCCTAATGAATGACAACCTTCAAATATTTTGTCCAAGGATTTTCAATATGATGAACTGGAAGAAGTCCAGCGCTATTATCCCCATGGTTACCATGGTGTTGACAAAGAGGGAAGACCCGTTTATGTTGAAATGCTTGGCAAAGTTGATCCTAATAAACTTATGCACGTTACGACGATAGAGCGTTACATCAAGTATCATGTACTGGAGTTTGAGAAGACCCTCAATGAAAAATTTCCTGCTTGCTCTGTTGCAGCCAAGAAACACATTGATTCGACAACCACAGTATTAGACGTTCAGGGCGTGGTGAGTTTGCTTAGTTAAGTTATTATGATTTACTGTGAGTAGAGTCAAGCAATTTGCTTTTGGGAGGCTTTGATATTGACCTTGAGTTGCAATGTGCTTAATAACCTTTTTAGGGGTTGAAGAACCTTAGCAAGGCTGCAAGAGATCTATTGCAAAATATGCAGAAAATTAATGGTGATTATTATCCGGAGGTACGCTTATTTTGATGCAAGCATCTCGTGCTATTTATCAAGCTAGCCTTACGAATTTCACTCCAACCTTTCAGACATTACACCAAATGTTCATTGTCAATGCTGGTCATGGTTTTAAGCTTCTGTGGAGCTCTGTCAAGGGTTTTCTTGACCCGAACACCATGTCGAAAATACATGTAAGTAGCAGTTGTTTTATGGCATCTTTTTGTTATACAGTACATTCATGATATCCTTGTGTAATTTAGGTACTTGGCACCAAATTTCAACACAGATTGCTTGAAGAAATCGATGCAAGGTTGTTGTTCTTTCTTTTTACTTCTAATTTTTATGTTGAGGCAGTTTTCTTGATTTTGTTCTTGGCTACATGATCCATCTTTCTTTCAGCCAATTACCTGATTTCTTTGGTGGTTCATGCGTGTGCGCTGGGGGATGCCTTATGTCCGACAAAGGGCCGTGGAGTGATCCGGAAATAATGAAGGTAAGAACTATGAACCCTCTTAACATGTTTTTATTTTGAGCATTTGTTGAACCTTTCTATCTAGTTTGTGTTACCAACCATGGCTTGTTATTCTTTCAAGATTAGATGTTGTAATGCTTATCCCCACCATTTGTATGCGTCCATTCATTCCTTGTTAGCATGTGCTACGGCTGGTAGTTATGTTTGAATCTCAAAACATGCTTGAAAATTACTCGAATTTTGGTTGAGTCAAAGTCAGTTTGATTTTCTTGTAATTCGAAGTTAGTGCGCTTGAAATGAAATTGATTCAACTTGAAATCAACTGCATATATTTCTGAGCATATTTATTAAGTCTTATGCTATGGATATAAGGTATTTTGTATGTAAGCGTGTAATGCATGGTATGTATTTAACTTGTATTATGGATATAATATTAAGAAGAAGAACAATATCTGTAATTTATTTATGGTATTTACAAATCATGTTTAATTCAGCAAAAAGGCTGGTAACTGAGCTCAAATTAACTTATAGTTGAACAACTACATTTTAAAATGCGAATGAAATCCAAATCGAAATAGATCAAGTACTTAGATTTCAAATGGACACTGGTTTGCTGGAACTCGATTTGATGTCAGTCCTATTATGTCCTTTTCTTCAGAATTGTAGAATTCTTATACATTGATTGTGTCTCCGAACCATGTTGACCTTTGTTGAACACTTGATTTATCAGTAGTAATCCTCATGATTTAATGTAGCATGTGCATAAAGCTGAATCAAAGTTTATAAGGCAACATAGGCTTTTACGAGATCCAGAACAAAAAGGTGGACCATGGCAATACAGTCTAAAGGTATAGTCATAACCTCTGTGGCTTTTATTTCTTTCCTCCAACTTCAGTATGAAATTCCCTATATATATTTATGAAGAAAATATGTTCTTTGTTTTTTTTTTTTGATTTTCATGTTCTTTGTTTATTTTGAATTAGGGAAGATCTAGTGATACTTCTACTGCTGAGTCTGGATCTGATGTTGATGATCTTGGTTCTCCTCATGTATCTAAAACATTTGAACATACCCGCTTAGCTCCTGTTCATGAAGAAGTAAGTTTGATCATGTTAATGTGAAATCCCTTTATCTAAGTTTTTTTTTTGTCTTAATAGTTTCACAGTTTTCTAAACATTTGAATATTTATTGTCTTGATGCATGCTATAACAACAGTAGTCGAGACTTTATCCCACTAGGTGGGGTTAGTTACATGAATCTTTTTTAATCATTGCATTCTATCAAATGACTCATTTATCTCTAAATATGCAAAGTCATCCTTATAGTTTCTTGCTATGCCTTTTTTTGTTTTCTTCTTACTTTTATATAGTCAAATATAATAACCTAATTCTCCTTATTGGAGTTTCTATCAGCTTACGATTTATATGTTCATATCATTTAAGGTGATTCTCTCTGAGCTTATCCTTAATTGGGGCTACTCAAACTTTCTTGCGAATACACTCATTCTTTATCTTGTCATTTTCGTATTTATTCACTTATCTACCTTAGCATTTGTCTCCACAAACTTATTTTATTTATAAATTTTAGTTGTTGCCAGCATTCAACATTATATAACAAGCTAGTCTTTAGTTTTACTATTATTTTATAAAACTTACTTTTAAATATAATTGTGATTTTTCTATCACATAATATATCTGAATTCTGCTAATATCACCATTTATTTCACCGTCATTTTATATAATTGAACTTATGTATGTACATGCATTCCTTAATCCCAAATTCTAATAATTGCCCATTAAAATTTACATAAAATATAAAATAAAAATACATATTAGAAATTAAAGTACATTGAGAAATATACATTTATATATTCAATATCTATATTCTAAATTCCATATATTAATATGTATTTACATGTAGATCATTAATATAATTATTCTCATGTAGATCATTAATAAATCCAAAATATTAAATTTTTATAAACACTGGCCAAAATTTTTAAAAATCATTTCTACTTTTTAAAACAAGTCGAGGTCTTCTCTTTTTTTCAATTTCTTGTTGACTTGTCCTGCTTGCCTCTTCAAGAGCTAACCTTGGAGACCAAACTGAGCCATCCTAGTGCTATTTTTTCTCTATAAAACAACCCCTCCATGGGCTGGTAATACCTTTGTAAAAATCTCTCCAAAACCTCTGTCAAGAGTTGAGCTGTTGTTTTCTCTTCCTTAAGCTTAAACGTCTTGTTCTCTTCTAAGCTTTAAGGAGTTCAAATTTTCAACTTAGAGAACTTTTTGGAGGGATCAAGTCTTGATGTATTTCTAATTATTATTTTTAATTATTATTCAAGCCTTGCATGTTTTTCCATAGGTCTTACTATTTTAATCATTTCAAACTATTCAAATCTATTTATTTTTCTTCCATGTTCTTCAAAATCTTTACACAACTTCAGAGAACGGAAATAGTTTTTTGAGTAACTTTTGCTCATCATATATGCTCTTTAACTTGATTCAACGCTCATTTTCTACATTGACTAAATTAAGTTCTTTCTTGATATTTTTAGCATACTCTTCTACAAAAGCAAACCTTATCAAAGAACATAAATTCAAAAGAAATTTATAAAAAGAAAATTATTAGTGATTTAAGTTTTGATAGAGCTTGGTCGAAAAAATATTGTAGACCACTTTGGTCATTAAAATTTTTCATGTTTTCTTTTTGCTCCCTGCATGGAGCGAGTGGTTTATTCCTTATCCCATGCATAAGGTTCAATATAGTTCGAACCTTATTCCTGTGAAAAAGACTTTGGGTTTCCTCCTTGTAATAGGCTTGAGCTTGGCTCGTTAGCAAGCTTGAAATAGTGAAACCCCAAAGGAGGAGCTAAGGGAGCAGACTATATCTAGTTAAAGATCGAACTATTATATATCATAGTGTTTTGTGTAGCATCTCATTGACCTTTTACTTCTAGAAACACACTATCTCGATCTTATAAGACTTTGTTCTAATTCGATTTGTTTTTATCAATTTTAGTTCATATGACATATTCTAAAAAAAGATATTATCGAATGATCAGTGGAATTTGAGTCGGACAATTTAAGTTGACCTAAAAGACCAATTCTCCTAAGGGACAAAAAAAACATCCAACTTCCGCTAACAACTTACTAACCACTCACTTGTATTATTGCAACTTTTTATTTACTTACTACAACTAACTACTTTAACTCTCACCAACTTTTACATATTGCTTATCTAACATTTATTATTGTAATTGTTTTCCTCTCTAAATTTTATTATCGCACACTAACATTTACTTATAGTCTACTAATATTTAACATTGCGCTTTTCTTTATTTTTCATTTTTTATCTTATACACATATACCAATATACATATACTTATAGGTAGGTAGTATGAATACTAGCATCAGTTCATGAAGAAGGTTTTGGATAAGTAAACAGAGGAAAAAGGTTTGTTGGAAGTTATGCTCAAGCCCCTTGTATACTTCTTCATTGTACTTTATTTTCTTGTTGTTCTTTCCCTCCCCATCTTGCTTTGATGTATCCTTCACTTCTAACTTCTTGTATGAGTAGGAAGCATATAAAAACCATTTGGAGGTAGACTAGGAAAGAATGAGTAGAGATTGGATTCATCTTCTCTTTCTTCCTTAGGTGAAGATGGATTTGAGTCATTTGATTCACAAGGAGGGCCTAAGTAGGGAATCTTTCTCTTCTTAGGTTTCCTAGCCTTGAGGGACAAGAAGAAAAAATAGGCTGTGAGAATAATGAGAAGGGAGAAAGAAGTGGTGTGATATAAATAAAGAAGTATAAAAGGTAGAGAGTGAAAATAAGAGAGAGAGAGAGAGAGAGAGAGAGAGAGAGAACAAGTGAGGGAAAGAACAAGACTAACCTTTAAATAAAGGAAGCCTCCTTTTCTCTAATGAGTGAAGTCACCTTCAACTGAGTTTACCTTTGGGCAAGTTCGATTCGTTTAATAACACTCAATTCATAGGATGAATTTGCCAGCATGCCAATTTATAAGCATTTTGCAATTTGCTTTACACTTACTGTAGACTTTATTAGGTTAAAATAATAATATTTAAAATTAAAATTAAAAAGATTTAACTGAATAACATCATACATTTGTGCATTACGTATATTGACTTTTCGTAATATTTTATAAAATTGTTAAGCTAGTAATAGTTTGATAAGTATATCAGCAAGTTAATTTGCAGTTTAAACATATTCAATCAAAATTTCATCATTTTGAACATGTGATCAAATGAAATGATCTTCTATTTTGATGTGTTTTGTATGTGAAAGTTGAATGGGATTTTTAGTTAAGTTTATGGCACTTGTCTTATTATATTGAAACAGAATTTCATTGATAGTAATTTCGAGGTCTTTTAACTATTACTTTACCTATAACAGTTGAGCACAACAGCTACCCACTGCTATGTATTCGACCTCAGCTATAGATAATGTAATTGCATTTTGTTTAGATTTTCAAGATGCTTGGATTCTAAATAAAACTTATTTATGTTTATAAAGTTTTCTTTTCCTCTTATCTTTCCCTCTTCGTTGTGACATATGATGGATAGGCCTAACCTGGATAGCCCTAGTCTTGTATGAATTATACCTTCTTTGGTCTTCCTTCTAATATTCTATGGTAAACTAACTTTGTTAGATTCTTCTCAAAAAGTCCCAAAATTTAAATTATATTTGAATTTGATGCAAATTGCCAAAGCAAAATACATCTTTTAAATTTTGGGGCGCAAAATCCCAAAATCCCTCTTTTTGAGGGTGGATTTTGCATTTCACTTGATTATTAGTGGTAGGTATTTTGAATTTTGTTGCAAATATGGTAGCATATAGTGTGCATCAGTTTATCATAATAGTTTTATTCTCTGTTTTGATATTATTTGTGTTAATTTGAGTTTTACAGGTGAGAGCTCGTGATTCAGCAGCTTATTACAGTTGTGATGACCACTTCATTGTGGTTGATAAAGCTGTTGACTATGGTAACAGGGGACTAGCAACTTCTGCGAAAGCATCCCAAGAACTGAAGAACAAGGGACAATCCAGTACTACGATGTTGTCATGTTTACAAGGTAGTGATATCTCAGTCAAGAATAGGGTTGTCAATCTTGTTTCATGCTTTGGGTTTCGGCCCAACACAAAACTTAATTGTTCAGCTTCATTGACTCGAACCTGATCTGATCAACCCCAACCCAACACAATTGGATGGGGATCAACCCGAAACTTATAGTTGTTAACCCTTTTGAAATCGTTACTCTCTTTTTCAAAGTATTGTAGTTTACATAAAGAAAATAATGAAAGATGAGCACTACATCGTGTTGGTAAGCTCTAATTTAACCATGAAATAACCCATCTGAAAATCACTGATCTAGGATTATCACTTAACTAAAGTCTACAGATATCCTCCGGTTTGAGCCATGATTTTTCAGCCTGAATATGATACGATACACACGGGTTGGCCCTAACAAAAAACTTTCAGTTCAGATATGGGTTTTTCTAAACTAGAGTGTATTAGCTCCCCAGATGTTCAAGCCACATTTTCTAACTTCATTTTTTGGTTGGAGATATTAATAAAATCAAACATTAATGAAAGTATTGTTAAAAGGAACATTTTCCATCACTTGGAACCTGATTGAAGATGATAGTTGGGTCGAAAAGTCTAATTGCAGCTACAAAAAGGTGTTTGGGACGCAGTTGTTTTAAAGTAAAGTTCGCGACCTATTTGCAACTAGCCTACTACAGATTTTATTCTATCAGACTTCTGATTTTGAACTTCATCAGGTCTCTTTCTTAACATTTTAGGAACTTGGCAGGTAATTTGATTATTGATAGGCAGGATGATTATAGAGGAATGCATTTGATGAGATTATTGATGGCTCTTCTGGTCAAATTATTATGCTTCTTTCCATTTTTCAAGCTTAGACAATATAAAGGATCAGGAATCATTCGTCATTCATGTATGGTAAATCCTGCTCCCATTCCCCATTCTACTGTGGAAGCTATCAAGCAAGTAAATGTGGAACCTTGTCTCGAACGCCTACGGAGACTTGAAGTATTATTTGGTGAAATCTGCTGCAAACCACCAGAAATGCCAATGGAGAAGGAACTCTTGCTCCAAGAATACTTTCAGAGAATAAAGTTTATGGAGACTGATCTAGACAAGACTAAAAAGGTAACCTTTTTTATTCTTTGCAACTCAACTCCTTTGTTTATAATGGGTATACGTTCTACTTAGCCTTATGCGATGTATGACTCAGGTGCTTTTTAATAAGATCACATGTGTCTTCTTTAGTGCAAGTTTTCTACATACACATTCATGGAAAGTGTGGGATTAGTGTAGAATATATAATTTTATAAGATTTCAGTGTGATAAACGTAATATTTTATCTTTGATGGTGAAACATATAATTTTTTATAATTAAAGTGTCCCCCATGTAAATGCGTGGGATTTACCCATGTAAACATCACCATCTTCCTTTTCTCTATCTTCTTTGCCTATGCAGTTGCATGTCTTCATATATAGAGTAATCTTGTAATTCTGTACTTGAGTTTCTGCGAAAAAAAGAGTTTCAGAATGCGCGTCTTTCTCAAATATTGTTCCTCTTACACGTTTTAATTCTTTTTTTCAGGCAGTGGATGCTGTTGTCACTAAGCAACTGGAGATTGCAGAATTATTGGAGGCCATACAGAACAAGCAGCGGGTATGTAGCCCTTAAAAGTGCTCTGTTTGCTGGAATATTGATACTTCTTGACGTTTTACATGTGTGTATACAATAAAAAAAGGAACTGGCATATACATCTCGAATCCGTTCATTGTAAGATCTTGGCAAGTAACAAACAATCGAAAAGAGAGCAAGACAGTAAAGAATAATCTAAGATTCTGACTTTGTTAAGTTTTCGCTAGTTTCTAGAATTACATGCTTAAGGGGGTTAGGCATGCCAAGTGGTGAGTCTTGAAGGGTGGTGGTATGACGATGAGTGACCTGGCAGATGACAAGGCCAATCTGGGTAGAAGTAACAACAACAACCACCAAGCCTTAATCCCACTAGGTGGAGTCGGATAAATCATTTGTTTTCATTGCGTTTTATCAATTAATAAATCCTTACTTAGATTTAAGTGAGAAAGATCATCATCTTAGATTCCAACAGCTGGACATCATCTTGGATTCTTATAGGTTTGACAATTGAAGATATCGCCAGCTTCTCCAATCAAGTGTTCTCAACTCAGGTTTTGTGCAAGGCTACTGGTTACTCAATGATGATTGAGCATGGAGACCATAACTCAAAACACCATAAAGCTACACCATAAGAAGAAACCACATTCCATAGCCAAAACAACTCCTTCCCCATGGTTCCAGCACCTTCCAAAACCAAAAAAACAAAAAAGCGAATGGCATTATAAAATTGCTCGTCGATTGAAAAATTAATGTTGGAAAAAGAATCTCAAATATTTTTGTGTGAATTTCAAGAAGCAAGATGAACTGGTAAGAAAGATGCTGCCGCTGCTGACACTAGAGTTGTGTGGTACACATCCAAAGGTCTACGCATGCAAAAGAGAGGTGAGTGTTCGATGATGCCATGAGCATAATAGGAGCCCTTCACTGTGAGGATCCGAGTCAAGTGTGAGATGATGACTTTCATATTTGGCATGGGAGCCAACGGAACTGTATCCACGTGGCAACATCTATGGCCATCCAAACCATCGCCAAGCCAAGCTAGTCGGCCCACGATGGTAGCTCCATCCCACCATGGGCACCATCAGTAGCAGAAGATTGCACCATAGTCCGTGCTCCACCCCAATTCCGTCCATGTATGTAGGGCTCAACCAATTGTTTCAGGACAGTACGACCGCCTACTTGCCCGTTGCAGATCCCTTCTGGTCTCCCTTTTTTTAAGTAGGTGGCATGTAGGAGCGGTAGTTTGGAGAGGTCCGGCTTGCCTCTCCTATGTGAAAGTCCACATCGACCGTAAGGAGAAAGGACGCATGCAGCACCACTGAACCAATCGCTCAACTACTCCCTTGACACCTTGGATAGCCGAGGCAGTTCTTTAGCTGAAGTAGCTGCACCCAGTCCAACGTGGCAAGATCTGGGTTGTCCCAAGCTCCAGCTCATCCTTGTGGCTTAGATGGGAGGAAGAGCTTTCTCCCATCTAGTTTTCCTATAGCTATTATAATTACCAAGACTTTACTGATGAGAAGGGGGCTTGAGACTTCTTCCCCTCTTCTGAACTCTCCCTCTCTCTCTCTCCCAATCACATTGTAACCTCAAACTTTTGGAATAGATAGTAGAAATTAGACTAGTTTGGCGAGTGAGTCTAGGAGAATCTCTTCGAACTAAGTCTTTACCTCTTTTATACCCTATTACTATTCTTCTCCCATCCAAGGTCTCTCCCCTCTCTACATTGCCTACGAAACACTTGTGTACCGCTTGTTAGTAGAACTCTCTCATTTCTTCCATTAACACAAATAATCTCCTTTGACTGCACATTACTAAAATGAGACAAAAAATGATCTATTAAGGTTGTTTCAGCATTCTGCACTCGATTGGTTTGATAAGGGCTAAACTCAATATACCGACTTGTGTGATGTATAAAATTGGTGAATGTTGGACATTTCAAGTCGCCGGAGCGTCCATGCTAAATGAGGAATTCTCGGATCATTTTTTTGGAAATGGGACAAGAAGAAGCTCTTGGAGACTGATCTGATTCTGCCGGACATGAATACTATGACTTGAAATATTTTTGAGGACGCATTTAGCACTGTAAGAAGAGGACGAAAGCAATCTTCCATCAAAAGTGATATTTAAGGACTCATGAAGATCAACAATGATGATGATTATCACTATGAGGATGATCTAAAAGATCACCCCAGCACCTTTGGGCACAAAATCAACCTCCCCTCACTGCACTATTGCAATGCTTCTTTCAGCACCAAAACAGTCCCCTCTCTCCATTTTCTGTTCTATTCCCCAAATATTGCAGTTTCATATCTCTAGTAAATTTATGTCCATCTCCCACATCTTCATCATGTTTTCTTCTTCTTATACTCTTTTAAGTTCATCACATATTTTTTTCAGCTTTAGGAACATTTAAATTCAGGGTAATTCCAGATTTGTGTAACACGTTGCCTAATATGTATGCAAATCGGCAACATGATTGGGTCGCGGGCTTTATTTGGTGGTTTAAAATTTTTAGTAACTAATTGAGTTAAAAGCTTACTTTATAGTATCTTATTTGGCTTTGCATTGTGGATTTAATATACATTCTTTTTCTCTTGTTTTTCGACCTTATGCTTGAAAAAAGGAAGATCGATCACTAAGGATCAAATTTGAGATCTGTGGCTCCCATATCAAATTATATATATGGTAACATATTGACATAAAAGATTATGCTTGTAGTCGGTTAGGAACCATGAATAATGTTGTATCATTACATGCTTTTCCATGCTTAAATTTGTAGTGTGGCTTTCTTAATGCGAAATAGAATTGTATAAATTGCTTATAGTTTTTGAATCATTGCACTTAAGTTCGTGAAATTAATCTTATAATTTGTAGGTTATGGTCTAGCATTCTTGCTTGGATGTTTGTTTTGTTTACCCATAGCTATCTTTAAATTTGGTAGCTTAGCATTATCAATATCTTTGTTCAATCTGCAAAGCCGAAATGAAGAGAGGAGAGAATCCAGTTTGGACTACATGGTTTTTGCAATTTACTCGGTGCTAACTAGTTCATTTTAAGAAAATATAATCGTGTAATACTCATGTTTTGGCACTTTTCCATTGTAAAGATTGATTTTCTCTAATCGGTTTTCCCTCTTACCAAAATCTTTATTGCTTTGACCCAAAACGGACCGCCTGCCATGCCAGTTTGCAAGAGAAAAGTTTGGAACTTTGTTAAGACTTTTAAGCTCGATTGAGGTAAAGAAAAACTCTCTCCCACTCTCATTGGATGAAACTATTAACTTACTGATCACCCATCACTGTGACCGAAATGGGAGAAAACAACAAGCAATCCCTTTCTCGTAGTTCTCGGCTCGCGTCATGTGCTCTTACTTTTCTCGAGCTAAACGGCGTACAGATCATCAGCCCAAGCTTGTTCTTGCTTGTAGATTTCCATATGACTTGTAAAACCAGCTTTTGAGTTCTGTAATCTTAACTCAGCCTACTTAAATATCAGGTTTATCTTTTGTCATTTGCTGATCTTTTTTTATCATCAACTAAAGAAAAGCTCTTTGTTTTCCATTCAGGGAAGGCGACTTTGTTAGATGCAAAGGGAATATTGAAGAGAAGTGAGCATAACCACAAAATTTGATCTTATAGTTCTTCTATTATTTATTGTTCTACATCAAGGGAAGGGGTTTGTTCCAGCAGGAAAAAAAAAACTCTTCTTCTTCATTTAAGCTTTTATAGTGTTAATTTGTTCATGAGTGAATGAATGACAACATATTCATGGAACACAAACAAAAAAAAAGTAATTAAAGAATGGTTTTTGTTTGAAACATGTTTTAACCATAAATATTACAGACCACATGTGAGCCATAGTTCATAAACAAATGTCGCTTCAAGGGAAGCCAAACCGATGCCGATCGAAGATCGGGTATCGGACATTGCCCTTATACTTTTAGTATGGGCACCGTGGGCCTAACGATGTTTTGTTAAAATTTTATTTTGATCTCAATTGGTCCGAGAAAAGATTGTTATTCACAGAACTGCGACAGCTGGGAGGGGGCAAAAAAAAATAGAAATCAGTTTCTGAGAAAAACAAACTCATGAAGTGGACAAATTTGACTTAAAGGCATTCATCAAGTCCTTCACATTTGACTTAAAAGGCATTCATAATTGGCGATTGAACTCGTGAGTCCCTCGGGTGACTTGCCCCATGCTAAGTCACGATCGTTCACAACCCGGGGCAGTAAGTCGTGCACAGTCACGACTTACTTCAGGGTTGTAAGTTGTTTGCTGTCACAGCTTACCTTAAGAGCGGTAAGCCGTGATTCCTCACAGCTTACCTTGAGGGCAGTAAGTCGTGAGTCGTGAATCGCCCACGACTTACATACGCGATTTAAACCGGCCGAAACTGCCTGCCTCTAAGCTTCAGAAGCTCCCGACCGGTAATTGATCGCCGCTGCTCCTCCATCCCAATTTGAGCAAATTGATTTTGTGTCGTTGACAAATGAGTTTATTTAAAATACATGATTTTGGTGCGGGAATGTTCACACTACTTTAATTCAGTCAATGGGCACGTACGACAGCGTTTAGGCTTCGGCGAGGGACCATTAACGTGTCTAAAAATTTTATGAAAATTAAAATTTTTGATTTCATTTTAAAATTTTTAATGTGTCTAAATTCCACAATGTTTTTTAAAAGAAAGAAGTTTGAAATTTTATTATTAAATTTGTGAACGTTTTAATTCTTTATTTTATATTTTATGCGAAAGTGAAATAGCTGAAGGGAGAGTAATTGAATTTTAAATATCTCTAGTTCAAAATTTAACAATTTTTTCATTTTTAAAATTATTAAAATTTATTTTAATATTAAAATATTATATTTTGTAATAAATGTTATATTTGACAAAATTGATAAAAAAAACAGAAAATTTGAGAAACCTAACCGAAACTAAAAAAAATGAAGAATAATTTTGGGTTCAATTTAAAGTTCGAGTAGTTTATGATTTTTTGTTTCAGTGTCTGAGGTTTAAAAACCAATGGTTTAATGAACCAAATTCTTAGTATAATTTATTTAATTTAATGAAAAAATATTACTAAAGCAAGTAAAATTATCTATTAATTAAAATTTAAGTATAATTTATTGTTAATTGGAATTAAGACTTTACTTCTGCTAAATTATTATATTTATTATAACTGTTAAATTTTGATTGAATCTTTATTAGAAATTAATTTTTTTATAAAATTTAATATAACACACTTTATAAAATTGAAATTTTAAATCTTTTCTCATAAAAAATTTAATATAAGTTAAATTTTAAATCTTCCTGTAAGCTCTAGTTTTCTTACTGTTAATTTAAATACTGAGACTTAAGCGGTGAGATTCTGACTTGGGACTTCTTCCCCTCTTCAAAACACACATATAATAAAGTTAATTTTTTAATTAAAATTTACATAATATATATAATAAAATTAATTTTTAAGATTTGAGTTTGCATAGAATATAAAATAAAATTTATTTTTTTTAAATTTAAATTTATATATAATATAAAATATTAATAAAAGTATTTTTAAATAATTTGTTTTTGGCTGTAATTAAACAAGACCTATTTAACTAAATACGAAAATTACCAAACTATTTTGATATTTGAATATAACTTTTTTTTTGATAAAAAGATTTGAATATAACTGCTGGCCCTACGAATGTTTGTAAGAATCATGGAAATTAATTTTCATGAAATAATATAAAAATTTGAATTTTAATTATAAAAAATTATTTTATATTTCATTCTATATAATTTTAAATATTAAATAATTTAATTTTATATTTTATATAAGTTTTTATTGGTCAATTAATTTTTTTTCATCATACATTTTTTTTACATAATTTTCTCTCTCATTATCAATATTTTCATAATTTTATTTATGTGGACAAGCCATCGAAGGCAGAGAGTATAATTGGTTTTCTGCCAGCGGCATAGTGTTATTTGCGATCTGACCGCATAGATTATTAAAAATGGGATTATCGTACGGGAATATTTCAGATCACCCGCATTTCTGTGGACTATAGATCATGGTTTTTGGCCAGTCGCACAACCATATTTGTGCAACCGATCGCATAGCATTTTAAATGCATATATTTGGTGCGGGAACGTTCACACGTACTATGATTTTGTCGCACGTGCGCCACAGATATTATGCTTTGGCGCCGGACCAAGAAACTTTCTATCATCGCATTTTAAAATTTTTAATGTGTTTAAATTCCTCAATTTTTTTAAAAAGAAAGAATTTTGAAATTTTATTATAAAATTTGTGAACGTTTAAATTCTTTATTTTATATTTTATGCGAAGGTGAAATGGCTGAAGAGAGATTAATTGTATTTTAAATATTTTTAGTTCAAAATTTAACATTTTTTTCATTTTAAATTTTTTTAAAATTAATTATTAATATTTAAATATTATATTTTTATAATAAATATTATATCTGCCAAATCTATTAAAAAATAACAGAAATTTGAAAAAACGAACTTAAAAAAAAACACTAAACAAAAAATTCAATAAACTAAACGAACAGTTTCTAGTACAACATTTAGTCCAAGTAATTATTGATTTTCAATTTCAGTGTTTAGTTAAAACCAATAATTTACTGAATCAAATCCTCAAAATAATTTGTTTAATTTAATAAAAAAATTATTAAAATAAATACGATTATCTATTAATTAAAATTTACATATAGTTTATTGTTAATTAGAATTATGATTTTACATATTAAAATTTATTTATACATTTATTATGATTGTTAACCATTTTTATTAATTGCTTTAAGAATTTAATTTTTTTTTAAATTCAAATTTTAAATCTTTTCTTATTAAAATTTTGATATAAGTTGAAAATAAATAATGATTAACCAATCCAAATTTGGTTAACGTTAATCCGAATAACCGATTTATTGAATTTGATTTCAATTTTTAATTTTAAAAAACTGGCAATTTTGATTCAAATTTTGCATTATAAAACGATTAACTATCCATGATCATGCATTTGCGTAAAACAAAATTAAAATTTGAAAAAGAGAGAAAATAACACTCTCATTCTTCATCGTAAAACAAAATTTCAAAATACAAGTTTTAAATTACCAAAAATAACATATTTACATGAGTAATATTTTAATTATAAAAAATTACATATATCATTATAAAAAATAAAATATTATATATATCACACTAAAATCTTACAAAATTATAAATTTTATATTATTTTTGAATAAAATCACGCTATATTCGAATCATAAAATCATAATTTATAATTTAAAATATTAAATTCAATGTTTTAAATTACTTTAACACTAGAAACTAAATTCAAAATCTCAAAATATAAAAAATTTAATTCATAATATTTTTAAAAAGTAATGTAAAATATATAATCAAAAGCATTTGCTATAGCAGATAAAATAACTCAGCCTCATTCACTCTTTCACTAGTGTAAGGTGTAGAACATTTGCTTGAAACAATGGAATGAAGGAAACACGAGTAAACTATCCCTCAAATGAAATTCTAAGCTATAATAGAAGGCTTGTAAATTATTATTAATGTTTTATTTCCTCCTTGTTCCACTTCTTTTTCACTCAAGTTGTGATCTTTACACATCATATTCAAGCATACCTCTTATTCACCGCCTCGCATCTCTCGTCATAAACATGAGATATATAACACATGAAGCTTAAAATCTGAAGTTAAAACTACCCGTCTTAAAATCATTGCCGGTTCCTCCAATTCACTACCTCACCCTCACTCCTTTTACAAAAGCGTTAGATATAACAATTGAGGTTAAAAGTATTCAACCATCCCACACTCCTTCCCGTTATTATCAAAATGATAAGCATATGAGTCTTGAAGGATCAATATCTCGTGACTAATATCTCATGTTATGATTAATTCTTTTCTTTTCTATTCATCAATTAGCAAAAGTGTGAATCATAACGCATGTTTCGAAGTAAAGTTCAAGAGTTTTGAAGTACCTTTCCTTCGTACTTTCCCTCATTTTGCTCACATAGAAGGAACCATAGCACATACATGTTATATTATCCACCTTTCCATCTCTCATTCTCTTTCCCACCAAAAACATGAACTACAACACAAATATTCTAAAGCATCAGCTCCTTAAAAAAAAACACTAATATTGATGATAAGATAATTGGTGATCAAATTGTCAAAAAGAGTATGCACTTTAGATGCTTTGAATCAATTATACAAAAATGATAGATCAATCATAAAAACATAATGATGAAATAAATAATGGTATTATTAGTAGAATTCAAGCAGCATGGGTGAAATGGAGAAATGCTTGTGGTATGTTATGCAATAGAAAAATTTTATCTAGACTTAAGAATACATTTTATAATTTTTAAAATTTAAGTTTGTATAAGATATAAAATAAAATTTATTTTTTTAATTATTTAAATTTGTATATAATATAAAATATTTTTGAAGAAGTAAATAATTTGTTTTTGGCTGTAATTAAACAAGACTTATTTAACCAAGTATGAAAATTACCAAACCATTTTGACATTTGATTATAACTTTTTTTTTTGATAAAAAGATTTGAATATAACTGCTGGCCCTACGAATGCTTGTAAGAATCATGGAAATTGGTTTTCATGAAATAATATGAAAATTTTAATTTAAATATATAAAAAATTATTTATATTTCATTCTACATAATTTTAAATATTAAATAATTTTATTTATATTTTATATAAATTTTTATAGGTCAATTAATTTTTTTTTCATTCCACATATTTTTTTACTTAATTTTATCTCTATACATAGTTTCATAATTTTATTTATGTGGCCAAGGCTTGAAGCCAGAGAGTATAGTTGGCTTCCGCCGGCGGCATACTGTTATTTGCGATCTGACCACATAGAATATTAAAAATGAAATTTTTGTACGGGAACAATTCAGATTGCCCGTATTTCTGTGGACAATAGATCAGGGCTTTCGGTCAGTCGCACAACTTTATTTATGCAACGGGTCGCATATATTTTAAAATACATGACTTTGGTGCGGAAATGTTCACACGTACTTTGATTCGATCAATGGGCACGTCCGACAGCGATTAGGCTTTGGCAAGGGACCATTAACGTGTCTAAAAATTTTATGAAAATTAAAATTTTTGATTTCATTTTAAAATTTTTAATGTGTCTAAATTCCACAATTTTTTTTAAAAGAAAGAAGTTTAAAATTTTATTATTAAATTTGTGAACGTTTTAATTCTTTTTTTTTTTATATTTTATGCGAAAGTGAAATAGTTGAAGAGAGAGTAATTGAATTTTAAATATCTTTAGTTCAAAATTTAACAATATTTTCATTTTAAATTTATTTATTTTTAAAATTTTTAAAATTTATTTTAATATTAAAGTATTATATTTTGTAATAAATGTTATATTTGACAAATTTGATAAAAAAATAACTCAAAATTTGAGAAACCCAACCAAACAAAAAAAGATGATGAAAAATTTAATTAACTGTTAACACGTGGCTCCAGCGCTGCATCTCGGCCGTACACGTGGCACCTTTGTGGGACCTTCTCATAATCCTTGTTATTAACCATAATTAACTAAGTTCCTGTTTTGTAGATCTCGAGCCTTGATCCTGCCAATTCAGCCTTCCACAAATGTCAGCCACAGTGATCAGTGCAACAACCATTCATACCTTCGGGTTCGACCTTATGACTTATCCTCATAACACCGAACATGAGGTTTCGTCTGTTCCAGCTATCACTATCAGCGTGCCTTATCCTCGCAGTTCCCAATTCTCATGCGTCATGAAAATCAAGATGCTATATATTCCAACCACTGCAGGTTCCCATGAATCGCGAATAACTAGAGGCCGCATGCTTCACCCAGTACTTCTAGCTCACTCAGAAGCACAAAAGCGACATTCCCCTCCAAAGGATTCGTAGAGCTCTGCTACAGTCCACCTATAAATGTCTCTGGCCGAGCCCACAGACAAAAAAAAAAAGAGAGCGGACCTTACATAACAGAGATATACCTGTAATAAGAAGCTAGAAATATAAAATGCTCTCTCTCTTTTTTTTTCACTAACAATTTTGTACTAGCCATTCTACCAAATTTTTTTTCTTTTGGATGAAATCCTTCTCACGGGCGACCCGATGGACGTAGGGGAACTTTTCCCTGAACTGCCATAAATTTCTGTGTGTTTCTCTGGATGCTATCACTCTTAATTAAGCTTTAACTATCGGGCTTAGCTCTTTACGCACCGCTGTCTCTCAAGGCTCCTTTTTCTCTTTACGTAGTTTATGATTTTTTGTTTGGGTGCCTGAGATTTAAAAACCAATGGTTTATTGAATTGAACTCTTATCATAATTTATTTAATTTAATGAAAAAATATTACTAAAGTAAGTAAAATTATCTATTAATTAAAATTTAAGTATAATTTATTGTTAATTGGAATTAAGACTTTACTTCTGCTAAATTTTTAAATTAAAATTTAGGGCAAATTACGCTCAGGTCCCTGAGTTTAACTCTTAATATCGTGCAGGTCCACGTTTTTTAAATTATAACATGAGGGTCCTTGAGTTTTCATAAATTATAAAATGGGCCCTTTTATTTTTTTATTATTAAAATTTTTTAAAATTATCGTTTTACCCCTGCCATTCTCTCTCTCCTCCCGATCCGGCCCACGCGCGCGGGGCGCGTCGGATCGGGAGAAGAGAGAGAATGGCAGGGGTAAAACGGCAATTTTAAAAAATTTAATAATAAAAAAAGACCCATTTGATGGTTTATGAAAACTCAGGGACCCTGATGGTAAATTTTAAAAACATGGACCTGCGATATTAAGCGTTAAACTCAGGGACCTGGACGTAATTTGCCCTAAAATTTATTTTTTATATTTATTATGATTGTTAAATTTTGATTGAATCTTTATCATTTTTATTAATTGCTTTTTAGAAATTAATTTTTTCTATAAAATTTAATATAACACTATAAATTAAATTTTTAAATCTTTTCTTATCAAAAATTTAATATAAGTTAAAAAATATGATAGTAAAGTTTAGAGTAGTTTGACTCTTTCAAGTAAAACACCAAAGGTAAGAAGAAAAGATACATGTAGTGCTACCAAGCCGATTGTCCAACAACTCCCCTGACATCCTAGATTGTCGAACTAGTCAGTTTACCTAAGTATTTGCAGCCAGAACAATTTGCCGAGATCTGGGTTATCCCAAGCTCAAGCTCATCCTGTAAGCTCTAGTTTTCATACAGTTAATTTAAATATTGAGACTTAACCGATGAGACATTCTCTCTCTCTCTCTCCCCCAATCACATTGTACTCACCCCTCATACATTCGAAATAGATAATAAAGTTTAAACTAATTTAGTTAATAAATGAAAAAAAAAATTCTTTGATTCACCTAAATTTTTACCTCATTTACCCTCTTGCACCCTATTACTATTCTTTCCCTAGTCCAGGGTCTCTCCCTCTCCACACGGCCTATGAAACACCTATGCGTGCCGCCTATTAGTATAATTCTTTTATTTCTTCCGTGAACACAAATAATCTCATTTGGCTGCACATTATTAAAGAGACAAAAACCAATTTATTATGGTTGTTTCAGGATGTCTGTGATAAGGGCTAAACTCGATATACCGACTTGTGTAATGTATAAAATTGGTGAATGTTTAACATTTCAAGTCGCTGGAACGCCCATGCTAAATGAGGAATTCTCGAATCTTTTTTTTGGAATTGGGGCAAGAAGAAGCTCCTGGAGACTGATCTGATTCTGCTGGACATGAATTCGATCACTCGAAATATTTTGGAGAACGTATTTAGCACAGTAAGAAGAGAACGAAAGCAATCTTCCATCAAAAGTGGTATTTAAGGGACTCATGATCAGGGGAGGAAGATCAATAATGACGATGATTATCAAGATGAGGATGAACTAAAAGATCCCCCAGCACATTTGGGCACTCTATTTTCTGTTCATCATGTTTTCTTCTTCTTACACTCTAAGTCCATCACATATTTTCTTTAGTAACTAATTGAATTGAAAGCTTCTTTATAGTATCATGACTCAATAATAAATTTATTAATTACACATGCCCTCATGTGCAAGACACTACTATCTGATATAAATTAACAGGTTACAGGACATTAAGAGCTTGACATTTACTCCAACGTTGATTACATGCTGCACGATTTTATTACGTTTCTGAAGAAGAAAAAAATTCATCTTTTAAACCAACCACAGCACATACCAATCAGAATCAATATTTTCGAGTTTGACAAAATTCTTATAATGAACATAAAGCCCGAAGCATTAAGAAACTAAAGACAATGAAGAGAGAAAGACCAATGAAGGAAAGAAAGCAACCGACGAAAGATGACTACAAAGGGAAAAAAATATCGGCCACGCATCCGAGGGCCAATAGTAGCACGCTGCATGAGATGTTATTTGACGGTGAGTGAACAAAGCAAACGGCTGAACTGGTCATGCCAACAGCATGACTTAATTCAGACGGTCTTGCCGGATCAACAAGGTGGCTTGAATGGATGGTCTGGTAGAGCCGGCATGCTGTTCGCAGCTAGACAGTGTAGCCTAATTAGACTGTGTAGTCAAGCCACAACGTAGGCATGACCTTATGGTTTGCCCGTTCGCTTCGTCTACTCACCGGCGAATGTAGGGTGCACAGCATCTCAAGCAGCACACCACTATTAGCCCCCATGTTAGACGTTGACAGCAAGCGAATGGAGCAAATGATGGTCAGGCCACCTCATTGGTTTGGCCATTTGCCCCGTCCTCTTGTCATCGAGAGCAAGGTCCATAAGGTCTCACGCAGTAGATCAGCATTCCTCATTCAAATGGCAGCGAATGATGTACAAGTTAATCAAAAATTATGATATGAACTTCAGAAATATTACAAGAAAAATCAATTTTCGATCTAGCTTGGTTAAAAAAATAAACACAAAACATGACAAACCTGAGAGAAAAGCAAAACAAAATTGAAACACAAAGTCCAAGAAGATTAGGGGATATTGAGTAGCTTCAAACAATCTCCAGTACACTCGAAGGCCACATAAAACCAGCTATTGTGGTGCTGAACCCTGCGGGAGTGGCGGCGGCGGCATTCCCATATTCCCTCCGAGGCCCATGCTAGGTAGCCTCACATCCATCATTCCAGGCTGCTACAATCAAATTTAATGAAGTTTTACAATAAAGGGTAAATTGCCTACAGATCTTTGAGTCTCATGGTTTTTTCACATTGATCGGCAAATTTTAAATCGTTGCACTTAGGTCCCTGAGATTAACGTTTTGTTGCCATGTGATTCTTCGATGTCTTAGCCAATTATACACTAGGTCCAAAAAATTAACGGAAACCATTAAATAGAAACAACTTTTCACTTGCAAAGTTATTAAGATGCTCTTATCAATATTTTATAAGTTCATTTATCAAATCATAGCCGTAGATGAGTGAATAACTCAAGGAAAAATAAGAATTTCAATAAATTTAACATCACTTAAGAAATTTAATGCTGCAGATAGCGAAAGAACCACACAGTAGCAAAACAATAACCTCGGGGACCTAAATGCAAAATTCAAAACCCATGAACCAACGTCCAAAGCCAGAAGACCTGAAGAACCCATAAGCAATTCACCTATGGCTAAATTTTCCACAAAATAGAGATTTGTACTTGGTTTTTGTTCAAACCTGGAAGGCATTCATGCCCTGAATGGGGCCAACCTGTCCACCTTGTGGTCGATTAAACAATCCAAGCATCGGAAAGTTCTGTAAACCCGAGTTAGGAGGGTTAAGATTTGGCATGGCAGCACCTGCAAATCCCCCCATGGCAGGTTGAATGTTACTGTTGGGGATTGCTCCTGGTTGCATCTGATTAAGGCCCATCATATGTGCTTGCGGCAATGGAGACATCATCTGATTAGCTGAACCCTGCATAACCTGAACATGCGGAATAGTTTTAAGACAATCTCATCATCTTAACATCATTAGCTTCATTAGTTTTTGGCTACTGTTTTCTCTTTTCGTGCTATTTGCACAATGATGACGCTACTGGCATCTTCGTCTCCAACTAGCCAAAACTATAACACTTCATTTTGTGGAAATCAAATCTACAATAATGTTTGATCTACTTTATGACCTAAAAATGAAGATATTTTTAGAAAAATACTGACAACTAATGACTAAAACTTGACCTATGTGACCACATATATGATGATATTTTTTTTAAAGAAGTGATTCGGAAAAGTTTAGTTCACATATATTATGCTGATGTAGCGCTGTGAAAAAAGAAAGTTTAAAATATTATCCTGATTCAAAACGGGCACGATAACTTTAGCTTTTGTCTAACTTTTCAACTGCAAGAGTGAAAGTTCTGACAAACTGAAAACTGCATTGATAGACCAAAAGAATAAAAGACCCAAGAATATTGCGAACTCATTTCAGAAAATATGAATGTTTTAAACATCAAAGCTTACAATAACAGATTACTAGCCTACTGTTAAAAGATTATGAATTTGGAATATTCTTAGCCAATCAACAAAAAGTGTAAGTTCTCTAAAGGGAATTCACTATGGTTCTGTTCGTTTTCTAAAAAGGTAAATCAACATGAAGCATACAGATATGAACTAAACAGATGAGTATAAATAGTAATCAAGGAATAAAATTTCAATTGACCTCATGATTATAACTCAACTTTCACAACTACAAAAAAGACTAATGTCTAACAGTAAATAAAATAAAGATCATTAAAAGAGGAAAGATTGACAAAGCAAGAAGTCCTCAGAAGGGCCATCCAACACAACTAAGAATCCTAGAAAAATGGGGAAGAATGTAATTTCAGTTTGTAAGTCCGCAAGAACTATTTAAACAATAAACTACAAAAAAGAAGCTTAGGTGTTAGTAAAAAGCAGCCACAGCATCAGATTGCATAAAAGAGGATAACCACTGCTAACAGGTATCAGCTTACCATTGGATTAGGCATAGGCATGGGAATTGAAAGAGCAATGGATGAAGGCATGGGCATGGGACCCGGCATGGAAGGGGGTGGTGGCCGTGGTAGATGAGAATGTGGAAGGAGTGACAGATGGGCAGGAGGCTGCAACTGATTCATATTTAGAGGTGGCAAAGGCATGGACACCAACTGCTGAGGAAATTGTGGATGCTGTAACTGCTGCTGTTGAGGTGCTTGCTGACCAACCTGCTGAAATGCTTGCTGCTGTCCAGCTGCCAAAAGTGAAGGATGGGGACCAGGTGGAAGAGGAGGTGCTCCACCAGGCGGAATTCCAGGAATCTGAGGCCGCTGCTCCTGATCAGAACCATCCAGAGATGGAACAGGGAGCGGCATTGCGACTCCAATACCAGGTATAGTTCCTTCATTCCGTGATAACCCCACAGCAAAAGATCCTGGAGTTGGCGGGGCTTCAGGAACTTGGAAGCCACTCATAGGCCGGCCAGTGAAAAGGGAATTCTGATCACCATAACCTGCAAAAAATAATACGCAGTATAACATAAACATTGACGCATAAATGAGTTACTTCTTTTCCTTTAAAAAAACATAAGGAGTTTGAACAGAACAGACAAGAACCTTGGGGATGGCTGGCAATGAACTTATCTCGAACATGGTCACCAGGCCGATTTCTACACCAAAACCTTGTAGCATGGTCGTTGCCACCACTGCAGCAAGATGAGAAATGAATTGGCCAAAAACCAATTTTTAAGTAGCTTGGATTAGATTAAAAATTAAAATCACCATTGCCATCAATAGCCATTCCAGATTCTTTTAAGGACATCCTTCTCAAACCTTCTCAAATAATTTTGTTCAATGTTCATGAATAGTATCATTTAATGCTGCAAGTGGTTAACAGGAAGTAAATTATGTCTGATACCCCTAACGAAGTTATTTAACCATTTGTCTTATTATTCCTCACACCTCCATATACATATACTGTAACTCTATTGAGATCACATCCAAATTACAAAAATATAACTTCAAAAAGGGTTATTCCCGTAATCTCTGTGCCATAAAAATTCATACATCATTAACAAATAAACTGTATCAACTAAAGCATGCCTCTTGCTTAAATTTCAAGTAACTTATTGATTTAGTCTTTCACGGCCTTGTGATAGGTAGATTGCATGTGCAGAAAGTGCACGTAACCTATCACCCAAACTTAGGCGAACAGATAAACTGAGGTTTCCCACAAAGATCTGATCCCAAAGATACGGTTACAGAGCATCATAAGATGAACTCAAAACTAGAAAAATTAGCCTTATATTAAAACATTATGCCTGTGCACATAAAATTTACATTTATTAAATTAAAAATAATAATATTTGCTTGACAACTCATTTATGCTAAGTACATTATTTATTAGGTTGTGTTTCTTAAGCTCTTAGATATAAACGAAATACAATAATTATGATCACTGAAGATGCGAACATGATATAAAATTATGTATGGAATATTTAAACATAAAATATAAAAAATAACTAGGTCAACTAATAGGTAAATAACAGTATGGGTTAATATCAATTACGTCTCTCTACTTTAGACTTATGTGTCCTTCAGTTTTCAAATTAACCAAATTGGTCTTCGAGTATGAGATAACGTACAAATAGTTCTATTGATATTAATAAAAGGGCCCAATAAATGAATTTTCTCTGATTTAAAAACTACATTAACACTTTAAATGAACATAACATCCAACCTAATATAGTAACCAGAGAAAATATTCTTTATGTACTTTTATTAATATTAAAGGATCTATCAACACATTATCACAAATTAGAAAATCAATGTGGTTAATTTGAAAATTAGAGAGACCCAGATGTGCATAAGCCCACACTAGAGAGACCTAATTGCAATTTACCGTAAAGATTTCGAAATTTGCATGGTTTTACCAGTTTGGTTATCAATTGAATGACCTATTTTACTTATATTACCTTTGTTACACAAAGTCTCGGCTTTAAGTCTGTATCTTTTTGCTTTGACTATGGAAGTCATAACTGGACATATCAAAGATAAAGTGCCTTAGTGTATGCTCTTCGCAGATTAAATTGTTCTTGTTGAGAAAACTAAAGAAGGAGCTAAAGCGAAACTAGAGCTTTAAAGGAATGCTCTAGAATCTAAAGGTTTTCATCTCAGTAGATCAAAAATTGAATACATGGAGTGCACATTTAGTCAAAAAAGAAATACTTATATTGGATATGTGACAATTGGTGATCAAATTGTCAAGAAGAGTGAGCGCTTTAGATACTTTGGATCAATCATACAAAATGATGGTGAAATAGATAATGACGTTATTAGCAAGATTCAAGAAGGATGGATAAAATGGAGAAATTCTTCTGGTGTGTTATGCGATAGAAAAATCTCATCCAAAATCAAGGATAAATTTTATAAAACTGTAGTAAGACCAGCGATGATATATGATGCTGAATGCTGACCTGCAAAAAGAAAACATACAAATAAAATAAATGTTGCAGAAATAAGGATGCTAAGGTGGATGTGTGGATATACACGAAAGGATGGAATGAGAAATGAGTATATCCGAAAGAAAGTTGGTGTTGCACCAATTGAGAATAAACTTAGAGAAAGTCGGCTTAGATGGTTTGGACATATAAATCGTAGGTTGATTGAAGCTTTAGTTAGAAAAATTGAGTTATTGAATTTTGCCCATGTACAAAGAGTAAGAAGGAGACCAAAGAAGACATGGCAAGAAACTATAAGGAGTGATCTTAGTTACTCAGACTTAGATAAGAATTTGGTAACTGATAGAGCACAATGGAAATAAAAGATTTATGTAGTCAACCTCACCTAGTGGGATTAAGGCTTGGTTGTTGTTGTTATACCTATGTTACAAGCTGATTGTAAAAGTAGCTGGAAAATTTTCATAAAAAAAAAACAGCTAGAAAATAGTTTAAAATACTTCTTAGATTTGCCAAAAGGCAATCAAAACATGAAAATTGCACCTAAAAGACATTTCAAATGAAATAATTAAATTTTCATGAATAATCAATGTTATAGGCCAAAACCCGATTGAAACTCATACTTACAAACCAAAGTCTGAAACAGAAGAAATGACTTAATTTCAGGCTAGCTTCATCTGATATCAATCCTTTTATCCCAAAACGGCTGAAATAATAATTCAACCAAGTTTCATGAAATGCTTTTTCCCCTTGAAATGTTGGTTTGACTAAGTCTCAAAACCTTACTCATAACCGACTAAATTCTAAAAGGGTTAATTACTGAAAGGTCCCTATAGTTAACCCCTACTTACATTTTGGTCCATGATTTTTAAAGCATGCTGAAAGGTCTATAGTTTGAAAACTTTGTAACAATAAAGGTTCCTAAAAATTAAAATTTTTATATAAAAAGCCTACCAAATTAACAATTTTTTATAGCATCTAGAGAGAGAGAGGACAGGTGCGGGTGCTGGCGGCCCACTCCTTCCATTTCCTGCTCGGCGGGAGAAGGTGAGAGAGAGAGGAGGGGGTTGACCAAGAGAGAGTGGAGAGAGGTAAATTCAGTATTTTAAAGTTTGATGATAGAATACAGAGGGACATTGATTGTAATATTAGGTAAACTGTAGAGACCTTTTAAGAAATTTTTAAAAATTGTGATTCAAAATATAATTAAAAATCCTATTTCAAAAAAAAATAATTAAAAGTTAACTATAGGAACCTTTTAGTAATTGACCCATTCTAAAAACATTGACCATCATCATTGTGACCATCACTTCAAATTTTAAAGAAATCATCATCGTCATTACTAAAATTACCTCAATAATTTAAACATGGGTTCATAGATCCCTTTATTCCATAGGATATACTAAGTGTTATAGTGTTAACTCTTTAACTTAATAGATCTCGAACAACAAATTTGTCATAAGCTCATTGTAGTCAAAAACAGAAGAAACATAATCATTAATAGAGCACATTAAGAAACAAAACTACTAATGTGATGGAGTTCTGGCACATAGCATTATAGCATAATACAGAATGATGGAGTTATTAGCAAAGAAAAAACAGCTCTAGAATAAAAACTGCATTGAGAAGCATACCTGCAAAGTAAATAGCCAATCGGATGCCAGGACAAATCCCACACACTGTTCTCATGTGCACCAGCCAGTTCAACATGCGGAGTCTCATGCCTACATTACATGATGTCTTAGTAAAAATAAGATAACAACAAACTATTTAGCAATGATTAAAACGAACATAAGATAAAAATAAGTCCACAAAATTGGAATTTATGCATCAATTATTATTCCAAGGAAATTTAGTTTTTTGGTTTAAAGTTCAAGAAAAAATAATATAAATGAATTAACTATAATTGCAAAGGAAAAAGTGGAAATGCTAGTGGAGAGAATATTTTTTGTTCGACAAATAAACACTGTTTAAAACCAAATTTGTGAAATTTGGCCTAGGCCTTGTATATATCAGAATACAGTCAAGTGCAAAACCCACATTCAATAGGAGGCCCACATTCAATGGAATGCCTAATCAGGAATTAACAAGTACCAAGATCCTGTGAAAATTGAGCATTCACTGCTAATAGAGTATCACGGTAAATAAACTAAAGCCTGCTGGATAACAAAAGCTTCTAAGTAGAGGGATTACCCAACAAGCCAATGGAAGATTGATCCATCATAACTCCCGCTAACAAAATATTCTTCATGAAATGGATGCCAAGCCAAAGCTATAACAATAGACACCAACAATTTAAACAAAGCGCTAATATGTAACTTGAGACAATTACAAATATAAGTTTACAAGACGACTAAAAAACATAATTGATTCCGGTAAATGCACATTCTAATATAGTATGCCACCCAAATTTGTACAAGGATCAGGTATTATCTAGTATTAGATAGGCTTTCCATATGTACAACTCAAGTTCCAATTAGTTTTTGCGAACTAGACATTTCATTTGCATATGTTTATTCAACAAACTTTTAAGAAGTAATAACTACCTTACATAAATTTTCTAAATCTTTCAAAATTTTCCAATTCATTTAAGGATAAATTGCATTCAGGCCCTGAGGTCGGAAGAGTAGCAAATTGGTCCCAACTTATTAAAACTTCAATTTGAGTCCTTGAGGTTGGTTACAAAAGCTCTACAATTTTGATCCCAATAAAGACATAACTGCTCATTTTTTACTATTGTACTGTAAGATTATTCCTGCTCGTTGACTTTATAATTTTTTTGAATATAATTTAAAAATATTAATATTTATATTTTTTTGGTATAGAGACAGCAAGAGGTCTGAGAAATTACATTTTAGATTTTTATTAAATTTATAAAAGAAAATAAAGAGGCATAATAATTATTTAAAATATTTAAATGATACAAAATAGTTAAAAAATGACCAAATTTTGTCTTTTATCAAGAAAATCCAATGAAAATTGTAAGATTTTAAAAGAGGAACCAAAACTGTAGCACTTTTACAATTTCAAAAACCCAATTAAGGCTTTTAAAAAATTGTGATCAATTTGCAATGCCCATCCGACCTCAGGGGCCCAGATGCAGTTTACCCTTTATTTAAAAAGATTTGGAGGTTTAGTGTTTAGGATTTTTGGATAATTTTTTTAATTTTAATGAATTTCTTCATTAATCCACTGTGCTACTTTTAAAAATTTTGACTCGAGTATTACCAATGCAGATCAAATATTATTCTCATTTTGAAATATACAATTAATATGTATAACCTTCCAATATACTTATATAAGTGGAAAATGGATATAGAAATGCATGTGACCAGTCCAAATAGGTTCATATATAAGAATATGTCCGAGTCCATTTGTAGTCAACAAGCAAACATCCATGATATACAATCCAAGCATCTTATTGAAACTTGCAACACTAGCAAAGTCTTTGGTGATACACTAAAACTGCACAAAGTAGAGAAAAATTCTCTTCTACAATTTACGTATAATAAAAAAGGGGCATTTACCCGCATGCCATTCAAAATTTTGAATGTTATACCTCTTACATATACATGCTACCCATATTTCAAATTTGTAAAGCTGGAGGTATATAGGTATATTTAATGTTTTGAGTTGTATATAGGTAACTATTCCAATAAAAAAAATATAAAACTACTAATGATAGTAAAACGCATCAAACAGGTTTCCATGTGTTACAAAAATAATAAAAGTAATTAGCAGAATGGGTATAGCATGTGTGCAATATGGAAGATCATAGACTGCAGACCACAACATATGTTAATAGAGATTCTTATAATCGCACTAACATAGGTATTCAATCAACAAATATGAAAATCAGATTCAAAGAAGATTTTCTCACCGGTTACATCCTTGTGGTGCCCACGAAATGATTCAAGCTCTTTCATGGATCTGATGTCATAGAGCTGAAACAACATAAAAGGAATTTATAATATGAACATGCAATATAACTTGTGGAAAGAAAACCTAATGCCTGGTCCTGAAGGTTTACTGCAACCAATAGTTGCTATAATTGACCTCAGTGCATTCATAAATAAAACAGCATGCAAAACTAAAAACAGACCTTCACATTATAGGACTTGAGTGCATAATTCTATCTTCTAAGCACCTCATCCAAAGTAATTGAGGAAGAAAACAATCATAGCCAACGCTTAAAAAAATCAGACATTGGCTCACCCTAAAAGGAAAAGAAATGCTGTTTCTAGTTTTCTCATACTTCGTTGCACCATCAAGTTATTTTCTCACTGCTTCTCCCATTTCCAGTTATTTTTTACTTGTTTAAGATTTAGATATACATTTAACTTTTACAAATAATAAAATTTTAGAAATGAACTGCTAGGAAGTTCAAATATAGCTAGGATTTTACTAGGAACTAAAGAGGAACAAATAAACTTATATTGGATGTGAGAAGAAATATAATTACAGTGGTAAATTGGGCAAAGAAACCTTGTGTATCCGAGTCCAATACATATTAGATACAAATAGGTGGAATCAGAGAAGCATTGTTACCTCCCTCCCTATCTACATCAACAACAATAATAACAATAACAAACCAAGCCTATATCCTATTAGGTGAGGTCGACTACATAGAATTCTTTATTTTCATTGCACTCTATCAAATAGCAAGTTCTCATTTAGCTCCAAATATATAAAATTATTCCTTATATTTTTTTGCTATGTTTTCTTTGACCTTTCTTTTCTTCTTTTTACATGAGCAACATCCAATAATCCAACTTTCCTTCAAGGAGCTTCTATCAGCCTATGATTTATATGTCTAAATTATCTAAGTCGACTATCTCTGATCTTATCCTAACTTTCTTGCAAAAATATTTATTTTTCATTTTGTCCTTTCACATATACCGACTCATCTATCGTAGCATTCTTATGTTTACAACACTTATCGTATTTGTTCATTTTTGCTTTGTAGACCATCATTCAACACCATATAACATCACTGATCTTACAATTATTTTATAAAATTTATCTTTAAATTTAAGTGAAATTTTTCTATCACACAATACACCAAATGCATTCCTCTACTTTAGCTATCCTATTTGGATCTTGTTAATAACTTCACTATCTATTTTACTATTATTTTGTACGATTGATCCAAGGTATCAAAACTACACGCTCTTCCTGATAACTTGATCATCAATTGTCATCTCCCTCCTATAAGTACATCTATCTTAACTAAATTTACACTCCATATATTCAATTTTTAATCTTCAAAAATGAAAACCTTTAGATTCTAATGTATTTTTTCATGACTCAAGTTTTGTCTTAACACCTTCTCTAGTCATATTAATAAGGAGAATATTATTTATAAAAAACATATAATAAAGTACTTTTTTTTAAAATTTGTTCAGTTAAAACTTCCATAATTAATGCAAAAAAATATGAACTTAAAGCTAAAACTTGGTACAATTCAACTAAAATAAGAAAATTCTTAGTCAAGCTCTCTTATGTTCGAACACATGTAACCTCTTTATATATGTCCTGAATAACTTGAATGTAAGCAGTGCAAACTCTTTTTTTTTCTAAAACTCTTTAGAACACTTTTCTTTATCTTATCATAAGTTTTCTCTAAATCAATGAAAATCAAATGTAGATCTTTTTTTTTGTAAACATCTTCATTAAATTTCTCAATAAATGAATATTTTTCATAAAAGACTTGTTTAGCATAAAACCAAACTGATTATGTAATATCCTATTATCATTATGTGATTTATGCTCGAAGTTTTAAAGTATAACTTATTAATTTAATTCTTCTATAATTAGCACAATCTTGTACATCACATTTATTCTTATAAATAAGTATTGATACCAAGTCAAGAAACTCCGTTTATCTCTTATACATTTTTAAATATCTATTGGAATATCATACGATCCTACTATTTTTCTACACCTTACATTCTTTAAAGCTTTTGTAACTTCAACTTTACTTATACACCGAATGTAAGAGCAATTTTAATCTTTTTTTATGCTAAAATCAGTCAAATTAATCATATTATCATAATCGTTATTAAAAAGCTTTTCAAAGTAATGCTTTCATATGTGTTGAATATCTTTATCCTTAAAACGTACATTTTAATCCTCATCTTTAATGCATGTTATTCTAATTAAGTTATTAATTTTCTAATCTCTTCCTTTGACAAGCTTGTATATATATCTTTTCATTTTCTTTTAGTGTCCAACATCTTATAAAGATTATCAAAAGCTATGTCCTTTGTATTACAGACTGCTTTTTTGAATTGTCATCAAGCAATTTTATATGCTTTCCTCCCCAAAGTAATAAACCAAAAAACATGTGAACAAGAAATACCAATGGCTATTAAGCTCATGCATAAATGCGCAAGAAATTCTGCTTATACATAAATACATATTAACATTTATATGTGATACATAAATATATATAGGTGCATGTGCATGTGAATAAACAAATTTTCAATCATAACTCCCACTTGTTTGTGATACCTATAAATTTAGTAAATGGAATTTAACAGCAAACTAATCTTTTACAGTCTTATGTCAAGGTCTTGAAATTACTTTAGCATATCTACATTACAAATATTAACTTCAACGAAATCTTCACTCGTTGAACTAGAAAACTAACTCATGTCCGTAATAATGTAATCATACACCTGCAGTCCATACAATGTTCTACAGGGGTATTCATAGTTGCAACAATAAAGGAATAATAGTAATAACAGGTGTGGCACTACAAGCTCAGCATTCTTTACAAGGCCGCTAAAAATAAGGACTTGAGCACATAGAGAAAGTTAGGTACATAGAATATTTGGTGAAACAACAGAGCAAATATGCAAAAATCTGTGTTGCAAGAAAGTATATATAAATCTTAAGAAAGAAAATATGTAAAATGATTTTGCCAAAGGTCAGCTAGTAGTGAATTCCCTCCTTAAATTTCTTGTGAACTACAATGGCAGTATGGCACAGGAGATATTTGACCTCTCTCTCAGCTAAGACAAGGGCTACAATGTTTCGTGAAAGCGTTTTTTGATCCCCAGAAAGTGAGGGCTACATTGTTTCCCAAAAGTACTGTTTTTTCTCTGAAAGTGAGGGCTACAGTGTTTTAATAACAAGTTATATATGTCAGACTAACTGATGAATAAAGATATCATTGTTGGCAGTCAAATGGAGGTAATAGACTTGAATACTACAACTGAAAAGACTTAACAAAAAACGAACGGGCAAAGATTACAAGTGCCTACCTCCCAAAACTCTTTTAGGCGTTGTTTGGTTTGAGGAAAAAATAATCATAGCAAAAACCTTTAACTTATTAAAAAAAATAAAAAATATATTTTATATATCATTCAACACAAATTTCAATATCAAACAATTACTTTATTTCACATCCAACACAAATTTCAATATCAAACAATTACTTTATTTCACATCCAACACAATTTTTAATATAACTCAATTTCACATCATATATGTTTTTTAACAAAGTCACAAATTTTCCATATCATCTTTTTTATTCGCCAACCAAACAGAGGTCGCAAGCTTTAAATTAACATTTGCGCACATGCCAAAAGTAGACAAGCCAACTAGTTATATATAAGGAAGACAAAGCGCCTACAAAACATATGAGATCAAATATTTGCACAAGCCTCCCCAATCATATACAAAAACAAGAAAGCCTTAAATCAAACTAGTTGGAGTTGGCTCTCTCTTCTCCATTTAGCATTATTCAAAGCAACACCCTTTGTCAATGCAAGTGAGTCAAAGTCATGTGTTAAATGACCAAATACCAAATCATTTTCAATCTTGTCTGCCTCTTTTTACCATTGTGATAACTCCTTTCACATTCACATATGAGGGCCTCTAGGGATAGTTTTGAATATTACTAACATCCCTCCCTCATTTTATTCTCAATGTAAGTAAAAATATCTTCTCACATTCCTTTAAATACTTGGTAAAAGGATAGGATCTCCCTATACCTCTAAAATAACTATATTGAGGAAACCGAGAAGTTCATGAAGCAAAACCTTAATGATTTGATCTTTAGATGCAGTAAGAACCCAGTTTCCATTTTGATTCCATTTCACACACAATACAGTATTTTTGTGGCCATGGCTGAAAAATGCAAACAAGCAGAAGTTAATGATCTAAATCATCCAAATACCACTGCATAATTAATGAAAAAAATTGCACCAACAATGAACATAGCTCTCTCCCTGCTTTAGCATCCCAAAGTTTTACAAGATTATCTTTGCCGCCTGTTACAATAATACAAAAGAAAGATTTAACTACCATGCCATTATAATTTCACAACAAACAACACAAATAATAAAGCATATCAAAACCTGAAACAAGTAATGACTTTGTTGGGTGCCAGTCGACAGTCTTGACATCCCAACCATGGCCTGTCTGAGTTCAACACCAAATAAAGAACCTTAAGTCACCTCACTTAAAACAGTCATCAGATGATCAAGAAACCTACTGAGCAAGGCAAAGAAAATGATGCATGGCAATCTGGCAAATGACAAGCCATCACGGGAAATCATAATGCATTAGCAATATGAAAAGTAAAAAGGACAATCTTAACTAGAAAGAGGTAAAGAAATGCATGCTATCAAAGTGCACATTGAGATTAAAAACTTATAAAGAAATAGATAGGCCTTAACATAGCCCAAGACAGTACATTGCAGCATGGTTATAGACATATTGACAAAAGACAAAAGAGAATGCAATGATTACCAATTTGACACAAGACAAAAATTGATGATGCACTTTGATATCAAAATATATGCTGTAACATATGTAGATGAATATGCAATTTAAAGGTGGTTCACACAGACGTGAACGGGTAAAGCACAAGCACTGAAGAGTGGCACGACTCTAGGCAGATTGAGACTCGGATGGTGCAACACAGGCGTAAATAGGATTTCAAGGAGTTTTGTGGTGCATCCCCTGCGAAATGCTAGGATAAGCGATGTCAATGCGGGTGAAGTAATTAAGCATTGATGAACTGACTGTAAGTGAAGTTGGCTGGTTTCCTAAGATGAAGATGGAAGGTGACGAATCAACGAAGATGAAGGACAGTGGCTAGGGTCTTCAAAGGTGGCAATTTCTCTTTTTTTGTTCTAAGAATTTTTTCTATAACAACAAAGACCAAGCCTGTATCCCACTAGGTAAGTTTAGCATGAATCCTTCATTTCCATTGCACTTTATCAAAAGTTTTTTTCTACAATAGGAAATAAATGACTAATTAGAGTTTAAATAACTCTCACTTAATATTCTTTTATCATTACTTTTCAAGATATTGATCCCTATTAAAATCTCTCACACAAACCCCATTAAGAGAAAGATTGCATAAAAACATAATCATCATAAACCAATGCAAATGTCCCATTTACAAATTCTATTTATAGAGAAGCTAACCCCATATTAAAATAACATAACAGATGTGGACTAAACAAATCCGTTACAGAAATAAAATAGATAAATAAAAAAATTAATTAATTCAAACTCCTAACAAATTCTATAAATAATAAACTAATAGCAATCTGCATTGTCCATCTAGCAACATAGTGCATGACACGATCTGGGCCATCGACCATCAAGATGTCCCGTCCTCGCTTTGCCCTCCGCGCTCGCCCGCCCTTGCTCCGCCCTGTCCGACCCGGCGCGTCCAGCCAGCCGCTCGCCGCCTGGCCTGCCATGCGCTCGCTGCCTGCCTGCCGCGCTCGGCTGCTGCCGCGCTCGCGCTAGCGCCTGCGCCGCGCTGCCTGCCCCCGCGCTCGCGCTCGCCGCCTGCCTGCGGCGCTCGCGCCCTGTCCTGCTCGCGCCCACCCCCGGCGCTCCAATCCACACCCTCCTCGTGCCCGCTGCACGGCGCAGCCCGCCCAGCATAGCTCCGCTCCGCTCCGGTAGGCCTGCGCCGCCAGCGCGATCGCAATCTGCCTGCGCTCCCCTTGTCCTTGACCGCACGACAATGCAGCCCGTCTGCCATCAGATCTGCGCATCGTTCTGCGCTAGCCTGCGCCCTCCAGCGCCCCCGCCAGTGATCGTTCGCGCGCCCGCGCGCCATTTGCGCTTTGTCCGCGCATCGCCCGTACTCGATTAAATCAGTAATCATCGTCAGTGACTCTTCTCCGATTCAAATCGCTGGTAACTTCTTTCCCGAACCCCAACTAAACTGATTATTTAATTTCAACACAAATTATTCGCTTGACTTGGGTTATTTATTTGGCTCTAATTGTGTGACTTGATATTTCTTTGTTTGTCAATTACTATTGGATTTAACTGTGAGAAGTCTGTCCTAAATTCCTGAACCTCGGATCTGATTTATTGAATTTAAATTGACGCCCTAATCTAAATTGATAAATTCTTATTTATCATACGATCCATTTTAATTTTAAAATATCTTAATTTGCAGGATTCAAAAATCTTATTTATCATATAATTTGTTTAGAAAATATTTTTCTCTTAATTAAAATAATTTACTAATCAATTTTGCTGAATATAAATACAAAATATCATTGGCATCTTTTTCCGTCCCGCATCACTAAACCTGCCAAATCTGGACTTACGAAAGGCAACTCAGGGGATTGCTACTTAAATTAGCCTACACAGGACAAGACAAAAGGGCTGGTTCAATGTTACACCCTAGCTCAGATACTTTTAGGCGAAGCTTACATAATGAGGTAGAAAAAAAGAAATTGAAACATTACGCTAAAAGAAATATTGATATGATTTTATGGTTTTAGGTGGATTGGAGATTTTATATGGTCAAAACTTGGAAAGTATCATATTTCAAAAAACCAATCAAATTATAAATAAAAGTTTTTTTGTTGAAAACTGCCAAGGCCTTGCATTAAATGAGTAAAAACATTACATCAAGAGGGGAGATCCTGAAGGAATCTACAAAACACAAGGTTTGAGTTCCTGCCTCTATCCCAAACAAAATCACCATTTATACTGAGTCTAGCCAAGTAATCACTACAACAGCTTGTTGATCTAGGGAGGAATGAAAGCTTAGCCCTTTGGAACATATGGATAAGGTTCACAATATTAGTAAAGATAGGGGTCTCTAACTTCATCCAGCCTTCGCATGAGATGCATTAGCTTCTTCTCAACGTTCCAAATAATTTGAGTATAGCTGCTCTCCACCCAAACCTCAATACATTCTGCGGCCCATTTTGAAACCGCCTTTAAACTTCCACCACCGCCCATTTTTTCGCTGTGATTGCAGTATAGGTTCTAAGTTCCTTGCCACCACACCAGAACACATTTTCGTTGCTATAAATACAAGTCATATATATATATATATATATATTATATTTCTCTAGCATCACTTCGAGTGTCTTTCATATGGATATACTGGAGCAACTACAGAAAAATCCAACCTTTTCTGTTATATAGACAAGCAGCAACTTTGATGATGTTAAAAAGTTAAATTCAATGTAAAGGGTATCATACACCAGCCGCACCGTCACTACTGCCAATTACAGTTTTTTCATCCTACTGAAACCTTCATGAGGTGGCATCGATTTATGTCTCTTCAAATTCTCAGGCCACATGAATTCATGCATTCACTTTTATTTTGATGGATCATGCATTCACTTATGGATGCATAATCAATGAGGCCTAGCGATTGACACTGAATAGTCAACAATGGATGCAAAGCTGAGCTGTTTTTTGCAATAAAATGACTGGAACATGAAGAGGAATAAAGATTATAAATCCAACCGAATTCAGAGGCATCCAACATCAACAGGCTTGCTCTCCTTTTTAAAATATATCACAGGGCTTTGTAGACCAAATATTCACATTCACGCCTATTTCTCTGCAATTGCATGGTTTCATCAGAGATTGAAGCTGCTTTTGGTCAAGCCCATTAAAAACCATCCAACAAGTATTAGGTTGCTAACCATGATAGCTGTTAATATGAAGTGGCAATGAGTGAAAATACGAAGAGAGAGAATCGCTGGATCCTTCAAATGATCAGATCAAGTACTAATACCTCAAAAGATTTCCTTAACCAAAAAATCTTAAGGGGACAGAAATTGACATAATGTAAGACAATGCTTATGATCACCACAATCACTGTTCTCTCAAAGTGGATTGAAAAAAGAGTTAATCAACAACAAGAAATACTAAGACAAAACTGGAAATTTTGAAGGTAAACTTTTAGCATTACCAGCTAGTGATCTCTCTTCCTGGCACCTTGCAAAGTCCCAAACCTTTAAAGTTGTATCGTCAGAGCAGGAGCAGAACTTTAAATCTGTCCTAGCAAAACTGTTGATTGAAAGTCTAAATGAGTGATGAGGCCAATGCACAGATACAAAACAGATTAATAAATCAGCAGCAGATACATGTACCTCAAGTCACGAACTGATTCTTTGTGAGCAGATTTATTTGCCTTAACATTGTTCATATTATTTTGCCAATACCTAAGTTTAGTTAGATCGATATATTTGTCAACACACAACATTAAATTCATTGAAAGGTTCAACATAAACTTCCAAAAATCAGGAATATTATGAAGGAGAAATACTTGATCGAGCCCCCATCATCACCACTAACCATCCAATTTTCATTGTGGCTCCAGACCATAGATCTAATTGCTTGATCATGAGCCTGAGCATCAAAAAGAAATACAAAAGAATAAATTGCCTTACTCCCCCCCATAGGCATGTAAGCAAGCTTTAGTACTGTACCTGAAGGATCATCTCAAAATTAAAAGACTGCCCATTCCACAGAGTGAACTCACCACTCTGTGATCCAGTGATCAGGCGCCGCCCAGTAGGCGTCCACTATTCAAGATTTCAAAAGTATCATTAACATCAATCAGTAATTTAAACATTAAACACAGAGAGATCAGTGATTAAAAGGTAATGACACAATCTACAGAAACTCACTGAAGGTAACTCCAAAAGGCATGACTTAAAAATAGCATATGCATAAGAAGCAAGGTCAAAAATGATTTTTCATATAATGAATATACACATAATAGAGGTGGGTTCTTTTGTTGGGAAAATGGAAATGCTCCTCCTATAACCTTAACAAGAACAGGAATTATCAGATGAACATCATATAGGATAAAGGAAAATCTCAGTTTCACTGCTACTAACTACGTGGTCAAGGATAAACAACATAAAACACCTACGCCTGCGCATAAAGAGCAAGAAGATAGAAGCTTGTTAGCAAAATATGAAAAACAAAATCCAGTTCTTCGCAATGACCACCATGAATCCAGCAATGTTGATATTATTTTCTTCATTCAATAGCTTGTCAAAACATATTCTCCATCTCACTGGGACATCTTCATTTTTCACCAAGGGATTATTATCTTCATCCTTAATGCATATCACATGATTCAATGCTTGATCTTTTCTCCTCTTTAATTGAGCCAACACATTGCCTTCACACATTGGTAGCATCTTATACCATTGCCATTTGTTTCTTAATTATTTTTGAACCCCTTCATTCACTATCAAGTACCTTTCTTATGAGGTTCATTACCCTTCAGCTCACAAAGAACATCTCTTGCAACTCATTTAATATCATTGGTCATCCCAACCCACTAATTTAGACCAAACTTATATATAGAAACCTTAGATGTAGTCCTAAGTGAACCTCTTTATAGCAATTGTTACAATTAAGCCAAACCCAATCGAGGCAATGCCCTCTTCAGCCCATGGCCCTCATGGAATATTCCTTGCAAGGCATGTCAACAAGGTTACACAACAATCTTTTATGGCATTTAACACACTTCTATGCCTTTGGCCATCCTATAAGTCTACAAGTAGTCACACCCTATTATGATCCTTGGCCATAGTGATCTAACCTCACCCCCATCAGATTCGATGGTTTAAGAGCCACCAAGTTTCGCAATGCTCATCCCTAAACGACACCATGTACAGTTGGAGGTCAAGAAATGAAACTCAACTTGGTGTAAACTTTAGCCCTCACAATAATGGGCCTTGAGATTTTGCCCTCAAAAGAGTTGCGTGATACCATAGACATAGCCTAATGTTCTCTTATTTTTTTGATGTGACAGTTAATTCCTGTACAAGCTCATAGGAGTTGCACCTTATCCTAGCATTTAATTCCTTTGGTCTCTCCCTACTCTCATGACAATAGTATATATAACATAATCAGTTATCTAATGCAAATCTAATTTTCAAGCATATGAAAAAACTAAAATGCAATTTATACACCAATTCAAGTAAGAAGTTAGTTAGTGATCACGTAAGGAATGGTGAAACAGACTAGTAAGAAGCAACAATAATATCTATAAAATAAAATGAACAGCAAATTACTAACCGATCCCTATAGTCTACCCATAATTATATTTTCATCCATGTTTTTAAAATCTATCTAATAGGCCCCTTTAATTTATCTAAAATTGCTTTAAAGGTCCCTAAATGAAATTTATTACATAAAATGTCCAAACCTCCCTACTTCCCCTCCCCCCTCATGTCCTTAGATAGGCAAAGGTGGGGTAGATTACAAGGAAAAGGATAGATTTAGCAACCACTGGATGAAGTGAAGAAGAGAGACAAGGAGGTTGAGCATCAAAGTGACTAAGGAGGAGGAGAAAAGAGGAAAGGAGAGAGATTTGAAATATTAGGTAAGAACAATTTTAGATATTTGAAATTTAGATGGTATAGATTTTGAAAAATAGATGAAACAATAAGAGTAAAATTAGAAATCTGTTAGAGATAATTACGGGAGGACCACACTGTAATATCAGGTAAACTCCAAGACCTCGTTTAGTTGGAGTATATTTTTAAGAAGCTTCAACTTTTTTAAAGATACAATGAGAAATAATATTATTTTAATTTTATGATATGAAAGAAAGTTATTTTATTATTAATGAATTATTAGATGTGAAATAAAATTGATTTTTTCATTGAAGTATATGTAGGATTTGAAATAAGTTGAGTTTTAATATTTAAATTTACGTATAATGTAAATACAAAATATTAATAAAAGTATTTTTAAAAGAGTTTAGTGGATTTTTTAGCTCCAACCAAATAATGCCCAAGAGCTAACAAAACGATTGCTAAAAGCACAAACCAAAGTCCAAAGTATAATTATGGGTAAATTATAGGAACCAATTAAAAATTTTCCTTAAAATGAATTACCAAGTAATATCATTCAAGGTGAATCTACACCAAAATAACATGCCTGTTCGCAAAATTCCTTGATAAATGTGCCACAAAAAAATGCTTAAGTTGCTTACAAAATGAAAATCCCAATCACACAAAGTAAAGACTAAAAATAAGCTGACGAGAGACTAAATGAGATGATTTCTAAATTTTGAAATCAACAATATTTAAATGGTGATTTTTCACAACTAAGCTCAAATACTTTTTAGTATACTTTGACAAATAATAATCTATCAATTATATTAGGGCATTACGTAAAGTAATTTCATTAAAATTCAAATATTTAAAATAATTTTATCAAAGAATATTGTATTATAAACAAGAAATTCAAGTCATCTCTAAGTCTAAAAAAAGCAAGGAGCGGGAAACATTGGACCATTAGCGACTCAACACGAGGATACTCGAGCAAGTCTGAGAATGTGGACCAAAAAGGGATCTAATGGATGAGACTCAAGCTCACTATGTCACAAATGCTACACTTGATGGTAGTGGGGGTGTAACCAAAAATTCTCTTAACAAGGGAAACATCGAGTTCGACAATATCAAAATTCAGCATAAAATAAAACATCTATTACAAATCACTTATCTGCTCAATCAGAAACATCGTACACAATGATTATTACAATTTTAAAAATAAGAAAAGGGTGATAGTTCAAGCCTTGCCAATCCCCTTGCCCTTATCCCGTGTTTGACCAGGTGGAAGAGTACCTACCAAAAAGGCATCAGTCTCATAGTACTAAGTAGACAAAGCTCATAATAAAAGAATATTTCATCAGAACACAATATCAGTAGATTAGCTCAACAAATTCAATATCCACCTTCGATCACGATGTCAGGAAACCACCCTAACACTGATTACCTTAACATCGTGTGAAAGTACAGAGTTTATAATAACACTTCTTAATAGGGTTCATTGTACCGCAAGTAAATTTCATAATATTATTTACGATGTTATAAAAAATAAGAAACTACGGACACGATGTTTGCACAAACCTCGGCCACGATACGTGCACCGACAATCCTCAGCTACCAAACATCGGACCGCCAAATCACAATTAGTCAAACATCATTTCTTTATAACCTCATGTTATCAGTTACACTCATAACATCGGTACACTTACAACATTTGTGTTTTCATAATAGTACAACTCAACACATCAGTCCCACCAAACATCGGGGACGACGATTATCTTACCAAACATCAGTCCCACCAAACATCAGGGACAATGGTTGTCTCACCAAACATTGGTCCCACCAAACATCGAGGACTATAATTGTCTTAACCGGTTCTGATTTTCCGATGTATTGCCTTTTAGGCTCACTGGAATGGTCCTCAGCGACCACCCATAGTACCACATATTCCAGCTCATTGTCAATACTATCCTCAGCGATAGACTAGTCTTACGTCATCATCATTGTCAATACTACCCTCAGTGGTAGACTTGACTTACAGCATCATCTTTGCCAATACTATGCTCAGCGGTAGACTGGACTTACAGCATCATCTTTGGCAATACTACCATCAGCGGTAGACTGGACTTACAATATCATCTTTGTCAATACTACCCTCAGCGGTAGACTTGACTTACAACATCATCTTTGCCAATATTATTCTCAGCAGTAGACGTCCTACAGCATCATCTTTGGCAATACTACCCTCAGTGGTAGACTGGACTTACAGTATCATCTTTGTCAATACTACCCTCAGCAGTATACTGAACTTACAGCATCAACATCATCACTTTTCCAGTTTGAGCAAACACCTACACATTTCTTTCACAGTTCATTTCTTTAACACAAGTCCTCTAGACTTGGCTTTCCAGTTATTCTCCGCAATGTTATTTTACTCAGTTAACAAGAAAGTAACAGAGTAGTCACAGAATTACTTCACATAAACATTCAATACAAACTAGGAAAATCATGCATACCTTCTCATACAAGGTAAACATTCATAGCTCTATCTCTTTTATATTTATATGCATGAAATTTGCCTACCTTACATTTGCCATTTCCAAGGTAATAAATGAATATTAGCTTGGAATCTCCCCTACTTTAAGTTCGTCCTGTCCGCTGGCTATTTCCCCCAATTTTTCGGGGAACCAGAATGTCAGAGAGTTAATGAGAGAGAAAGGACAGAATCAGAGAATATATATTATTCTCCTGCATGTTTTCATACAACTCGACACTTGACATGATTAACTCAACACTTGGCACCATTATCTCAACACTTGGCACCACTATGAGCTAGCTCACACCAACCCTTAGAACTTGCACACCAACTGCATATTATCCCAACACCAAACTTCAGGATTAACTATACACGTGGCACCAAAAATCCACACTACATAACATCGCTCACGAGGTTATGCCTAACCCGAGGTTTCGCGTTCCTCGTGCACGACGGTACGCCTTAACCAGAGGTTTCACGTTCATCGTGCACGACGTTACGCCTAACTCATATTCATAACATCATTTATGAGGTTATGCCTAACTCATACCTCTCATGTAACATCCAAACAGTCATATTTACCCTACAACCAAAATATAGAAAACAGAAATACCTGGACGTTACACGCTATGAGGCAGCGCACCTCACTAAATCAAGAGAAGCTAGTCAAATGCAACGATGAGATCTTAACATGCATATTGCTTAAGCGATAAAGCCACGAGCTAAGAATGTCCAGGACCTGCAAGATGCTCAAACAAGCGCTATGCGGGATCAAGTCGTTACAGAAGTGATGGATTCGGCACGCATATGTGCCAAAGGGTAGGAAAGGGTCTGCCAATGAAGAGCAAACTGAAGGTTGTGTGGCTCTGGATCTCATGGTTGTCAATGATGCTATTATGGAGGCAATGGTTCAACACAATGAAGATGCAGAATTGACCATGATTGGAAAAACGAGACGGATTGGTGTTCGGAGAAAGCACGAGGTTGGTAAAACCATAACTAAGAAATGCATAAAATAAAGTACCGCATACATCCATGATAAATTAAAAAAAATACAAAAAACAAATAAATATAACGAATCTTCATCTTCCAAATTAACTTTCAAATCTTCATTCAAATCAAATCTATATTGAGAAATAATCAATCTACCAAAACATCTCCAAACAATCTAAACCATGCCAAATCTAGACCACTAGTCAGCATCAAATAAATCTAAAAAAATCAAATGCATGTTGTTGGGGTGTTCCCACCGTAAGGGTTACGATGGGAGTTCCTTAATACAAACAGTATTTAGCCTTTTGGCTATACCAATAAAGAGTAAAGCTCAAATTATGAATTCACTGGGATGAAATGAATCCTCTATTATGTCTAGAATAACTACCCTAGGGCATAAGGAGGAAAGTAAATAAAAGGAAAGAATAATGCGCAATGCATCCACTACGAAACTAAGCAACACAATGGGAATCAACAATTCTAATTGAATTTCTTTCACATCTTGGAAATGAGCGGCCTTGTTTGGCACCATCCAAAAAAAAGCTAAACTTAATATTTTATTAATATATTAAATTTATCACAAATTTGAATAACTTTAATTACATTCAACACAAATTTCAACCTTAAAAATTAACTTTATTTCATATCCTACATACCTCCCAATATTAAAATAAATTTCTTTCCCATCAACTCCATAAAATAAAATATTTTCTCTTTCTTTATCTCTTTTTAGAATGGTACCAAACGAGGTAGCATCATAAAACCTATAAAAAAGATTAAGATATGGATGGCTTCGAAATGCAAGGACTAAGATACTACTAAAGCACACAAAACAATAGGTCTTGCACAGTACAAATCAATGAACTAATTTCTGGAAGGCTAAGTATGTTCCTAGTAAAATTCCTCACCGTATAAGAGAGGAAACACATTGAAAACAAACTTCAATGCAACTTGGGAGAATACCGATGGTTGAAGTACTTCCAAGTTCCACATTCAATGAATCATTCAGATGAGGACAAAAAGCATGACTAGTTAGCAACATACATCCACAAAGACCGAGGGATTGTTAGGTATGGTAAATAGCCCGAGACCAAACTAGTCCATAACAGCAAACTATAAGGCATAAAATTTACTTCAAGATATCCAAATACAAACCGAAATAGTACAATCCACTAAAAAGAAAGCCTTATGTCTCTGTTTGGTCGGTGGCTAATTTAATCATGACTATTTTTTTTAAAAGATTAAATAATCTATACAATTTTCAATACATCATTCAATTTTATTTAATATTCTCACAATTAATTAACTTTATTTTTCATCATATATAGATCTCAAAAAAAAATTATATATTTTTTAAAACAAAAGTTAACAAAATGATCATGGCTAACTTGCCTATGAACCAAATAGAAGAATAATTAAACTCACGTTAATTCCAAAACCCAAAAGAACATAGTAAAGATGTCACAGTATCACTAAACTTCCGGCTATAAATTTTAAGTACCGCATCACAATGTTTCTCAAATTTAAATATATCCATAACAATAAGAACCAGAAAAGGTAAATTGCAAAATGTTAAAACTGCATGAGAACAAGAAAACCTTAAAATGGAACTTCTTTCTTTGAAACCAATTCCGTGATAAGTTTAATAAAGCTAGAGGAAGAATTTCTACATACAGAATCAAGGTATGCATGTGCTTCAAATATAAGACAATACCATCCAGTAGTAAAATAGTATCTATAAAATTTTATGGGCTGAATGAAACTAAAAGCTTCTTGTAATAGAAATGAAGATTGATAAACCATTAATTTAACACCAAGAAGTATAATCCTAAAAAAAAGGGCAAGATTACATATGATATAATGCCAAAAGAATGAGAACATGGCATCAAACTTACCAAAACCCTGTTGATGGAACATCTATTTTTGTTAGTAGAGGAATGAACGAATTTTGCAGCAAAGCTTGTTGATGGATTATCAGCATAAGCAACTGTTGGCAGTACCTGCATGAATACTAACATTAAGCAAAGATAGGATATAGCAAACAGTATACGCATTGACCAAGTTAACAATTCAAAGCAAGGACATTATAAAAGTGTCAGAAAGGAATAGGGAAAGTTACGTATATAACAGCAAGGATAAAAAATCAAATAACTTTGCACAGGCATCACTAAACTAACATCTATAGCCGCAGCTGGAGTTGGTTGCAGCACTGTTTGGTCTCTAGCATCTCGCTGCCATGTGCGAACCTATTTAAAATGAAGTGCAATGAATTTTAAGCAAAATTACTAACATAAATAAAACAGAAAAGAAAAGCATAAAGGAGCATGGAATGCTGAAACATGCTGGTTTGCAAAGAACGGAGCAAATTGAGAATGGCTGCTCCATACACAAAATAACAGCAACAATAGCATACCAGCAAAACTAGAAGAATGCCAATGGGCTTCAGAAATGACAGCTTTTAAGGTACATAAAGTTTGGAGCAGCGCTAAACTTCAGGTTATTCCAAATCAAGTATGACAAATCAAGTATTTAATGTTTTAAGGTACATTAGGATGACAAATCAAGTATTTTGTCAGGTAAATGCAAGCTAAACTTCAGGTTATTCCACGATCCAGTAGAAGTAAAGCATATTTACTGCACCAGAATCTAGACTTTATTTTACACAGTATAGTTGCACAAACTTAGCCCATGAGATGGAATAGATAGGCAAGCGATTTTTGTTAAAAATATATCTTACATTTTTTGGAAATCTTTGTACAGAGAAATTATAGTACAAAGATTTATAATTAAGTTATTTGTCAAGTTACCATGAAAGTTAATAAAAAGAAAAAGAAATATAATAACTAAGAGATGAACATCTGACCCAATAATTTTTTGCGCAAATATTTAAAATAGCATCTACAAATTATGATGATAATCTTCAAGTAGAAGTAGAAAGAATATGCTGCCAAGGACCAGGAGCTCATAGAAAAGAAACTGGTTTGACCAAACAAGATTTGGATAGTTAAAAAGTAGACTTGTGTGTGACCAACAAAATACAAATGAACATTAACGTCAAGCTCGGAAATTTATTTGATTAACACTTGAAGTAATGAAATATTTGTAGTTTGATGAGATTCTATTTTATGTTTTCCATATGAATTACAGATAAACCAGAAGAGTTTTATTTTCTACACATGACACCATGGTATGTTAGTCAATACAATATCAAATTCAACTGAAGACCTGAGCTATCACAATTATTTACCATACGTCAAATGTCTAGTCACTCAAAAGTCACTAGTCAATTAGCCAGTACAAATAACTGCAAAGATGATGACCACTTAACACTCCAGAATATATGGTACTCCAAACATAGATGTCAGGACTGAAACATTGAAGTAGTAGGATCATTAATCAGGAGTACTCTGCTTGACGTCCAAACAATCCATCCTATGACAATGGAAGCAGAAAACGATGCCTAAATCCAATAAAAAAGGCAAAATCGATACTTAGTTTGTGGTAATTTACCATAGTACAGAAAAAGGCAATAATCCTCATGCTTTGTTCTTTTAAATGACATAATGCAGCAAGATACATACATTACATGAAACATCTCATACTTGAGGTCCAAATAATCCCTCCTATGACAATGGAAACAGAAAAAGATGCCTAAATCCAATATAAAAGGCAACATCATTTCTTCATTTGTAGCAATTTACCATAGTGCAAAAAAGAGAAAGAAACTTCATGTTTTGTTCTTTAGAAATGACACGGTGCAGCAAGATACATACAGTAGGTGAAAGACGTCATATTGATATTAAGAAAAAGGTCAAAAGATCTATTTCAAGAGTTAAACAAAGCAGAAGTTGCATCAGCAGTAAATCTATCAAGGAAGAAATATCCACCTGGATATATCTAACAACAGTACTGGTGTAGTCAACAGCTCTTCGCTGAACAAGTTTACGCATTCTTTTAGCAGCAAAACTGTCTCCATGAGCTGAGATTCAAGTATCACAAAACGTTATAAAACAAATGGAAATAATGCCTTCCGATCAAACATTGCTAACACTATTCCACTAATAAAACAATTAGCATATAAAATAAAAAGACTTGGATCCATCTGAAACTGAATACAATGTTTGAAAGCAATTGAAACATCACTATAAGCAAATGCACTGATTGGCACACCATCAGCGATATTGCAACAATTGGCGAACGGCTCACATACTGTAAATCCCATAACAAAAAGTAAAAACTAAATAAAAAGAGTTAGAGTTATAAGGACTAAAGAATTACACATTAATAGTAAACAAAAATATACAAAGGAAATCAGCAAACAGAAAAAAAGATAATACTGAACACAGATCCAGTCCTTTACGGAATTATATTCAATGTTTCCGACAGTTTCAGGTAAAAAAAAAAAAAGAGGCAAAAACATCTCCAGTTTCCAGTTTCATAGCTCCTACCGTCGAAGGGAGGGGGAGGGTGTTGGTGAGGGTACTCGGCCACGAGTGTACTTGAAGAAGCCGAGGGCTGACGCATGGGAGGCCCCTGTTGCTGCTCTCCGTACATCATTGGCGGAGCCGCTCCAAAACCCTAGCCCTAATTGCGAATCGAAAGACTGGAGAATGGAGATGTACACGAAATGGGAGAAGAGACTCTCGGAAGCGGAGCCGAGCAGTGAGTGAGAGAGAGAAGAAAAGGAAGGAAGCACCTCCGCAGCGAAGCCGTGAGAGCCGCGGCTGCGGTAACGGAACGAGTGATGGCACGCGCGATACAGGTGATGTTAGGGTTTCTTTTTCTTCACCTCACAAAGAAGAGCATATTGTGAAACAATTCCTTCAAAAACATTCTCATTTTAAAAAGCAAGTTAATATCAGCCTTGCAAAAAAAAAAATTTAAAAAATTAAAATTAAATTTAAAAATTTTATTAAAAAATTATAAATATTATAAAATAAAATTAATTATATTAAAATACGAAAACGATATGATATAAATTAATTATTATTTGATATGTGTAGAAATTGATTAATTATAATTTAAATTTTTAATTTATAAAATAAATTCTATAATTCACTAAATTAATTGAGTTCTAAATTATAGTTTGCTAATTATTAGTACTAGTACATAACATCTAATTTCTATTTTATATATGTTGAATTAGAAATAATTTTCAATATTATTGATCTCTACAGCAATTATATATATATATATAACTCTTGATTAAAAATAACTAATTTCATAAAAAAAAATTCTATATAAGACAAATTAATACTATAAAAAAATGATCCCTCGTTCATCAATTTCTATTAGAGATGATATATTTATGAATATTAATTACGTTATATATTTAACCAGTGAGTTAATTCACCAATTAATGATACGGCAATTTATTATTTGCTTAGTGCATAGACTCAAACGTAGTTGAGTTTTCCAGAATAATAAAACATATTATTATAATAAATAACAAATGTTTGTAAATTTTTAAAATTTATTTGAAATTTTAAATATTATTTATATATTTATAAAAATATTACAAATAAGACTATTTTTATATTTTAACTTTAAATTAACTCAGTATATTATTTTTAAAACTTTAATAAATATTTATAGTTAAAATTAGCAAATAATTATAAATTATTAGTAAATGTATAATTTCTAAGCAAGTATTTATAAACTCGTGCTTAGCTCGTTCACTTTTCTCACTAATTTGGTACAAAACAGTTTTGATTTTAAAAACCTTGAATAAATGGATCTGCGGGAGTTATTTTTTATTTGAGATGTTGCACCAGTATCTACTAAGGCATAAATATGAAAAGATTTATATCTTGAAAATTCTATTTTGATATAAATTTTATTTAAATGTTGGTTTACTTCATGAAGATTCATATTCTAGTTTTGTGATTGAAAATATTATTAAATCAAATAATTTATAATTTTTTCTTATTCGAATCAATGTATCTTGTTCATTGTTTCTAATTACAGCTTTAATTTCATCTTCATAATCTGATCTTATTATTCCTTCTATTATAGTCATATCGTTATTAAATATCCAATTATTTTTTCCTTTTATTAGGCCGTAATATCCTGTACATATTTTAGCGCTAATACCTGTTCTTGTTTTAGTAGAAGTATTTGGTTGTATTATAATATCTTCAAAAGAATAAAATTCATAATCTATGTCGACTTCAATAGGGTTTTTTGCATCTTTTTCTATCTTGTGAAAATATATTTTATTATAATTATTTTGAGTTTCATCATTAGTTAGAACATTTATGGTATGTAAATTGCACTCTTTAGCTCTTTTAATGTGTATTGTTTGTTCTTTAATTTTTAACTGTATTGTTTCATAATATTATAATCATTGCAGTACTATACGGATGATCGACAGAGAATGTTCGTAGCCTTTACACCACATATGGATCGCCGAATAGAATTGGGCATAGTCCGTAAAAATTATCATTGACACACATAATTATGACGGATGGAGAGAATTCCCTCAAATTATCAAGGCTATCATCTCTTCTTATCGAATAATGATGAACAGATTCTGGAGTTTCAAATTATTTTCTCTACATTTGTTGAACCAGATGAATATCTATGTCCATCAGCATACCAAATATGGCGTCTCACTAGACAACGAACTCGTGGACAGCCAAATATATGAAGGAAGTTCTTTGGTTATTTGCTGGGATCATGAACAAAAAAATTATCAGAATTACTAAACGGTTTATGAAGAACAACATAATTTATCACTTCTAAGTAATGCGCATCTTAGTATATGATGAGGACAAACTAACTAAAATTGATAAGAAGATCATAATTTGGATTTCTAGTGGGCGTCCTCAAACGGAGAAATTACTCTCAGATATTCCTCCAGGATATTTTTTATACTCTAGACACACTCTCTATCACAATCCACTAAAGAAGGGCTTTTATGCACAATTCAAAACGGTGGTGGTGGTATATAATAGTGATCATAATAATGCGCATCGACAAAACATTCAGCAATAAGAGGAATAATAGAAGCATCTAGCAATAAAAGAGCAATAATAAAGCACAGAATCACTGTAGCAGAACTGTAGCAGAGTACGGAAGTACTGTAGGCAAAAACTAATGGCAAGCAAGCACTGTACGAAGTACTATGGACACAGGCAAATTTCCAAGATAATTTGTAAATTTTTTTAAAAATATTTGAAATTTTAAATATTATTTATATATATATATATAAAAATAAGTAATATGAGACTTTTTTTATATTTTAATTTAAATTAACTCAGTATATTATTTTTAAAACTTTAATAAATAATTATAGTTAAAATTAGCAAATAATAATAATTATTAGTAAAATATACAATTTCTAAGCAAGTATTTATAAATTCATGCTAGCTCATTCACTTTTTCCACAAATTTGGGACAAACAATTTTGATTTTAAAAACCTTGAATAAAGGATCTGCGGGAGTTATTTTTTATTTGAGATTTTTTTTTTTAATATTATTTATGTGATTCAGACTTTGAATAAATAGGTGATGCTTTGCATAAATAAATATTATATATATAATAAATTTTGAACTAATTTAAATCAAATTTTGAGCGAATCATAGAAAAATTAAAAGACTTAAAATTTAGATTCCACTTTAGTCATACATCCGCGATTCGAGCTAATTTTATATAAATTATTATTGAGTCAATTTCTGAATTAAATTAATTTTTAAAATATTTTTTTTTTTAGGTATTTTTACATTTAAATATTAATTTTAAAAGATCAATTTTGATTTCAATTCCGGAGAAAAGTAGTTTCAA
>KZ451951.1:2254772-2266252 GCA_002786265.1 Apostasia shenzhenica
TCATATTTTTATTTGCAAGGGATAATATTTTTGTAATATATCTTGTCCTATTAACATATCAAATGTCTTCTTTTCATCAGTATAAATAGTTTCAAATTCTAAGGCATGTAATTCATTATGAGTATCTATAATCATTAAAACTATCTATGTTTGCTTTATATATAAGTTCATGAATCTTGTTTTATCAAAAGTATAATATCTTTTCTTTTCTGTTTTTGATTATTTGTTTTCTATTAATTTTGATTTTATATGGGATAAGAATGCTCATGTGTCTATTAGGCTTTAAGTGTTATGGTTTTACCATTAAAAACTAACTAAGACTTGTATTTAATTTAAGTCTAATTTTATATTATAGTTCATAATAAAGTTCATATTCTGGTTTATAATCATATATTTGAAAAATATGTTCTTTTGACTGATATAATTCTTGATATAGCAATTAACTTTTCTGTTGTAGGATCTGACATATATTCTTTTATTTTTTCTTCTAAGATTTGTTTGTTTATAGAGGAAAAGATTATAGTAATTTGATTTAATAATATTTCCAATCACAAAACTAGAATATGAATTTTCATAAAGTAAACCATATTTAAATAAAATTTGTATCAAAATAGAATTTTCAGGATATAAATTTTTCATATTTATGCCTTAGTAGATACTGGTGCAACTAGAAGCATAATTAATGAACAAATTTGTGGGTAGAAGAGTTCTCTGAACAATTAGAAGAAAAAAGTCTCTTTTACAGGAATAAATAGTACTATTAGTTTGATTTGTGGGTGTGTATGATTAATTTTAAATCTTAATTGAAGCAGTTTTTTTAAAACTTTTAATTCTTATTAGGCTTGAGTTATAAGCTTGAATAAGACTCGAGTCAGCTCGTAGTTGAAAAAAATCAGCTCAAATTTAATTTGATTTAAGAAAAGCAAAATTTTAGCTGTGATTAATTAATCCTATATATATACATATATACATATATACGATATATATACTATACATACATTTATACATATAATATATATATATATATATATACATATACATATTATATATAATGAACTCTCTTCAATAAGAAGAATAAAAAATATCTCTTTGTTAAAAGGAAGTAAATCTTTAACCTTTACTTGGCGATTATTAGAATATTTTTCAGAAACTAATATTGTAGAAATCGAACCAATACCTTCAGACAATTAGATAGATGATCTACATAATAAATATTCTGAAATCATGTATCCTAGACAATTAACACAATAAAGACATACAACTTCCTATAGAATGGAATATTACTTAAGAAGAAATTAGAAAAATTCACATTAATAGAAAAATCTCCAATTAAGATAACTCAAATATATGAAGGAAATTGTCAATAGGATATAATAGACGCATACAAAGAACAGACTCTATGCAATATAAATAAATAGAACTAAGATGATAAAAGACTTAACCCAAGATGATATATCATCTGCCTAGCTCTAGCACTAAGTTTATGAACTAATAATGTAAAATTAGACTTAAATATAATACAAGTCTTAGTTAATTTTTTAATGGTAAAATCATAAACACTTAAGAGGCCTTAATAGACAACATGAGTATTCTAATAAAAATTCCTAAAATAAAATAATTAAGAAAACAATATATCAAAAGCAGAAGAAAAGAAAAGATATTATACTTTTGATAAACAGATTCATGAACTTATATATAAAGCAAACATAGATAGCTTAATGATTATAGATACTCATAATGAATTACATGCCTTAGAATTTGAAACTATTTATAGTGATGAAAGAAGTACATTTGATATGTTAATAGGATAAGATATATTACAAAAATATTATCCTTGCAAATAATTATAAAAACAATACAGTTACAAATTAAAGACAAACAATACACATTAAAAGAGCTAAAGAGTGCAATTTACGTACACTATAATGTTCTAAACTAATGATGAAACTCAAAATAATTATATAAAAATATATTTCACAAGATAGAAAAGATGCAAAAAATCCTATTGAAGTCGACATAGATTATGATTTTATTCTTTTGAAAAGATATTAATAATACAACCAAATACTTCCACTAAAATAAGAATAGATATTAGCGCCAAAATATGTAAAGAATATTACGGCCTAATAAAAGGAAAAATATATTGGATATTTAATAATGATATGATTATAATAGAAATAATAATAAGATCAGATTATGGCAGATGAAATTAAAGCTGTAATTAGAAATAATGAACAAGATACATTGATTCTGAATAAGAAAAATTATAAAATTATTTGATTTAATAATATTTTTCAATCACAAAACTAGAATATGAATCTTCATAGAAGTAAACCAATATTTAAATAAAATTTATATCAAAATAGAATTTTAAAGATATAAATCTTTTTATATTTATGTCTTAGTAGATACTGGTGCAACTAGAAGCATAATTAATGAACAACTTTGGTAAGAAGAGTTATCTCTGAAAATTAGAAAGAAAGTCTCTTTTACAGGAATAAATAGTATTATGGACCACATAAAATATGTTAAAATAATAACATTAAAAGCTCAGGCCGAAGATATAATTACATTGAATTATTTTTTCCCATTATTTATATCTGCAAAGACTTTTTATATGTGACATGATTATAGGAATGAATATGTTAAACCAATATTTACCTATAACATTCACAAAAAACTCATTCATTATACATGCAACAAAAATCAATTAAAATACCTTAGAATTTTTAATCATTTAAAACTTATTAAAATAAACTATAAACCAGAGGCTTTATTCTTAATTAAAAATTATAAAATTAAATATTTAGACTCTTTGAACGAATTATTATTCTCTCTGATACCCATTATTACATTTTAACAGAAGTCACAGATTCTGTAATTAGAAATCCTAACGATAACGATAAAAAAATTATAAGATGTAAAATAATTGGTATATTACTCTACAAGATCCAAAGAATTTAAAAAATAACTTGCAGAATTTAAAACACTACGGCCTAATAGAAAATTCACATAGTCTCTGTTCTTCACCCGCTCCTTTTATGGTAAGAGAATTACGTTGAAAAAAAAAAAAGAAAGCAGAATGATCATAAATTATAAAAAATTAAATGACAATCTCAAATTTGATGAATTTTTTTATTCCAGCACAGAAAATATCATAAAAAATGTTATAGAGGAGCAAATAAGTTTAGTAAATTTAATGCTAAATCAGGTTTTGATAAATAAAAATAAAAGTATAAATCTAAAAAAATACAGCCTTTTCCCAAACCATTTGAACATCTTTAATGGCAAGTAATGTCATTTGACTAAAAAATACACCACAATTTTTTAAAAATGGATGAAGTTCAATATTCTCTCCATATAATAAATTTATCTAGTATATATAGATGACATAACTTATTTTTTTCTTCCACATATGAAGAACACATTCAACATTTAGAAATAGCTAAATAATTATTCATAAAATATGATATTATTTCTGAAAAAATAAAATGGAATTATGTAAATAAAAAAATTAAATATTTAAGTAAAATTATAAACCAGGAGAAATATCACTATAAGAATATATTGATACCAAAATTAAAAATTTCCCAAATACTTTAAAAACTTTAAAACAACTATAAAATTTTCTTGAAATATTAAACTATGTAAAAAAAAATACTTACCTAGATTAAGTGAACATTAATAAATTTACAAGAAAAATTTACTGAATTAATAGACAAATATAAAGAAACAAAGAGAAAAGCAATCTCTCGATGGGAAACTGATAATAATAAAAATACAATTGAATGAATCCGAAAAAAAAGAGATCAAAATATCTAAAAATATTTAATTAATAAAATTCCTAAAACAGTCATTTCTAAAATCAGTAGAGATAATTAATACTCTATAACAGTATGCCAGTATCTTTATTGGGCTGGAGTATTAGTCACATCAATAAAAAATGTCGTGGGATACACTTCCGGAAAACTAACAAAACCAAAATAAATTATTCTACTATGAAAAAGAATTTATAGCAATTTTTAAAATCTGTCAAGTATTTTAAATTTTGGTTATTACCTATTAAGTCATATATATCACAGATAATAAAGGCTTATATTATTATATTAAAAATTCAATTTCAAAGTTTCGGATTTAACAGTTTCAATTCAAAATTCAGTTCTATTAATGATAAAGTACATAGAATATTATTCTTAAAATAATAAAAAATGTATCATGTGCAAGAAACTTTTAAATTCTTACAGCATTAAAAAATATATATTTAAAAATATATTTGGGAGAATTGATATTGTTATTGTCCAGAATCCGTGTTTGTAAATCCTTTGGTAATAATGTCATAACTTTTCGAAGATATTCTTTTCTCGTAGCTTTTTTCATATAGGGAGAATTGATATTTTTTATGTTTATATATTATTTCTAGTATAGGATATAAGTCACTATATTGTTTCGGATGATATTCTTCACATTTCTGTAGAAGATGCTGAGAAAACTGTTCTTCATTTTGAAGTTTCTGAGTTATAGTCTGAAGAGAACGTTCCATATGATATATATAAGATATTATTTTTCGAAGATTATATATCATTGAAGAATTATGTTGTAATCCTCTAATAATTTTTCAAAAACTATTGATTATATTATATGTCTTAGCAGACACTGAAATATCAGATTTATAGTTGCTAGTACTTCCTACTAGTGATGATATAGTTTGTTGATTATATTTATCAAGAAAATTTATAGTAATGATTCCTTCTTTGAAGGATATATCTCTTTTAGTAGAAGATATACTTTGACAGTTCAATAAGCATAACGACAGCAAACTACTTAATTCGTGATTATACAAACTCAATAGTGCAAGGTAGTGGAAGAAAATTGCTTACATGTGTAATTCTTACAGCTGAAAAAAAAAGATTTATGCAGACATGAAGATTATAAAGAAGGGAGTAAGAAAGATATAAAGGAGTGACTTAAAAAGATTTCATAGAAATATTGTGGCTATTAAAGTAAATATTAAATCGCCAGCAATAGCACTACTGAGCCAAATATGACCACATAGGATAGTATATTGAAATTTTTTATTTTATATCCTCCGTATAAAATTACTTTTGTATTGCCAATTGTAAATAATATATTAATTATATAACTCATATAGTCACATTAAATAATTTTATTTGAGAGAAAAACCCCTTTTCTATAGAATTTTGTACCATGCTAAAATATTTCTTGTAGTATATTATGTTAGATATGCAATAAACATTTTAAACTAGTAATTCATAATATAAAAATACATAATAATATAAATTTCAAAAAATAGAATAAATGATGCTAACTCATAAATTTAAACATTGTTTATTAACTTCTATCAAGAAAAAAACTATTGTTTATTAACTAATTTTATGTACTTTTGCAAGTAATTACAAATTATTTTTAATGACAGAGAACATACAATGAGATTGTGAGAACAAAATATGTTATTATTTAAGTTTAGCTCAACTTGACTCAATCCAATCTAAATCCAACTCAATTGTGAAGCAGTTCAAGCAACCTTATTCAAGCAACCTTAATGGATGTGATCCACAAAAAAGTTTCAAAAAAATATAAATTAAATTCCACAAAAAAAGAAAATATGACTCAAAAACCACATAATTTATGTCAAAGTACATATGTAACATTTAAAAATTTCATTTTTGCATAATTATCTTTCAAATATTTACAAACAGAATCTCTCAAGTCACTTAAAAAGGAATGAAATAATTCAAATAAGATCTGCATAACATCCTACTAGTCAATTGCTTCAGGTTAAACTTGGAAGAATTCATTATTAACCAAATAACATGGTTTCCTACATTTTTTATCTAATGTAGCTGCAATACACAAATTCTACATGAGTGAAATAATAACAAGATCACAAACTTAAAGAGAAGCTTCTACTTTTCTCCAATCTGGAACCAGAAGAAGATTGCAGTTCTTCCATAGATTGCTCTTACTTGCTGTAGCACCAAGCTGCCACTTGTCCATACTGCCTTTGCCCCTCCCTCGATCCGAGTTTCCGACACGGTAACGCAGTCCCGGATTCCACCTCTTCCGCCAATTTGGCCCTTCAATGGCGGCTGTGTGAGTGCATTGCAACCAACTGCAGTGCTTATTATAGGGAATGAGAGGTAATCTAGGGGGTTCTCTTCACACTGAAGAATGCAGCCTTCAACTATGAGTTTCCCACTCCTGTGGAGTAAACAACAGCCTAATTCTGCTCTCACAGTGAGGTTTGCAACTTTGCATGTGGAGAGGAATTCCAGAGCACTGTAGATAGTTCGCAATCAAGAAGAAAGGTGAAGGATCGACCACAAATCTCCATGGTTTGCATTAATTAAATGAGGCGATTGACATTTAGAAACAAACCTATCAAATCCTCGCATGCAAGTCAAAATAGTATCGTCCGGCAGTTTGCCCCCACCAATCTGGAAAAGCGGAGGATACGAAGAAGAATCATGCACGAAACTATGAACTAACATTAAAATACTGTTGTGTAAAGTAGAAAGATAACATGCTATGTTTGTTCTAGCTAGCTCTACATTCACTATTTTATAACAATAATTTGTTTCCCTAACTGATTTCCCCTAAATGAGCTTTCATAGTAGTTGAGTATCTCAAAATATTGCGTACACTTAAGCCTCATTTGGTTGAAATATATTTTTAAGTCGTTTGAAGTTTTTTGAAATAAAAAGAGAAAAAAATATATGATGTTATAATGTAAAATAAAGTTATAAAACTAAACTCAATCTTTTAATTCTATTTTCTGTAATATAATAATTACTAATTATAAAGAAATTATTTATTATTTTAAATCATCTATCACAAATTTTTTTTAAAGGATGATGCCCTTAATTATAATTTTGATTATTACATATATCAAAACCCTTCATTATAATTTTTCAAACTCATTCATTTAATTCACCATTTATTTCACTTTTTATGGGATAAGAGACTTTATTGTAATTGTTTCACCTTTTGTGACTTAATAGAAAAGAGAAAATAATTTGTAAACCCTTAATTATAATATTCACAATCAACATCCTATAAAAGTAGCTGAATGGATACAATAATAGCAACAACCAAGTTTTTATCCAATTAAGTGGAGTTGTCCACATGAATTCTTTGTTTCCATTTATAAAATAAAATTCATTTAAATGGATGATAGAAACAACAAAAAATTATTACCTAATTATGATAATATTCATTAACGCATTCCTTGTTGGATTTATTCTCAAATTGATATATTTAAATATGATAATAATAGAATTATAATTATTTTATCAATCAAACTGTTTAGTAAAAGTTGCAAATATTTCAAGAACTTGAAATTTTATATATATATAAAACAAATGTAAGGATATGTAAAAGAAATTATAAGTACAACTTAGAATATTTCTATTGCTTTATTACAAATTATCCCACAAGCTATTATATAATTAGGTTGTTGGATATATATGTTAATATGCTAAATGTCATGTCAAACTAAATTTTTTTAAATTAAATAATACTTTTAATACATGACATAATGAATGTAAAATCTTATATGAAAAATTATATTTAAGGCCCCTTGCTTTTATAGTTCATCTTAACATCCACCCAAATAAATGGACTGATATATAAAAGAATTATTTAGATATTAAACTCCTAATTATGACACGAACACATTAAAATTGAATCTATATCTTGTATTATACTCCTTTTGACTACATTTGTATAAATATTATTTGACTCCTTGGAATATTATTTGAAATGTTTATTTTGAGTAGCTTTTTGGCCTCGTTTGAATCGAGTTATTTTTTTAGCCTAACATAAATTTCAACCGTAAAAATCAACTTTATTTTACATTCAACACAAATACGAATATTAGAATTAGCTTTATTTCACTTCTTCCACACTTTTCAATATTAAAATAAAATTCTTTGCTATTAACTTAAAAAATAAAATATTTTTTCCTCTTATCTAAACGAGGCCTTTGTGATCTTTATGATAATTTGTAATATTCTGTGTCAGGATTCTGATTTTTGTAAGCTAAGACTTCAGATGTCTCAACATCATATAGAGAATTGCCTCATGCCCTTTACAAGGTTTTTGTTTAGTTCTATTAGGCTATTATTCTATTCTAAAATATTGATTTCTGTAGAATGTGAAATAAAGTTGATTTTTACTATTTAAATTTATGTATGATATAAAATTAATATAAAATATTGATGAAAGTATTTTTAAAAAAGTTTGAGGTTTTTATTTCTTGCAACTAAACAAGGCCATGTACTGTTAGATACATATGCGTGTTATACTTCCACTAATTTATTTCCCACCATATATATATATATATATTTCACTGCTTCTCATCTTAAAAGTGCCCTACTTTTCTAATGATGCATATGCACACTCAAAATACGAAAATCATGGGTCATAAATAACCTCTGCACAAATAGTTTAAGTTCAGTTATGATAGTCATGGCTCCTCGGGCAAATTGACATACCTCTTATTTATTTATTCTAGGGGCGGGGAAGAAGCATATACCCATCCTAAAAATTTTTAGAATTACGTATTTGGATCTCAATTTTCAATAAAATATTTGTACATTTCATGAAAATGATTGTCATTTCCTTGTTCAGAGTACTGCCGATGGCTACTACCTCGCTCTCCGGAACCAACCCACTCTCCAAAACAAGCTGTCGCAACAAGACAGGAGTATGGGTTGCAACAGTTGCTGTCAACTGTCTTCACTCATCAGAGGAGTGCAGGTTACAAAAGTAGAAAACCTCCAATTAACCCCCTGTCTAGCACCATGGTAAAGCATGGTGACAGAAATGTTCTTTTGAGATGCTTTCATTGTTGGAAAATGCTATGCATCCCAATATTGGTTTAGATTAAGGAATATAAAGTTTTTGAAAATCTCAGTACTGAGTAGGTAATTGAACTTACAAGGCAAAGAGGCTTCTTAATCTGAATGTTTCTGGCAATGTGATCCACACCAGCAGCAATGAGAATGGTATCACCAGGGCTTTAACAGAAAATACACACCAGCATGAAGACCATCCTTTCTAGCAGTGTTCTCACATCATACAAAGAGTAACTAACCGTGCAGCATTAATTGCAGCCTCAAGACTTGGATAAATTCCTGGCTCAACCAAGCTTTTGATAGACCTTTCTACACGCAACCAATGTCGTGGATGACATGCCAAATAATGCCATCTGTGGCAAACCAAGGCAGTATAGTGCCTATCTGCGATCACAAAGGTGTTTGCTTTACATTCATTAAAAGTATTGTATAAAAGGTAGAAGAATGATATGGAAAGTTGCCGTTATTAATAAAAATCAAAACAAAGAGTTATTATAATAGAAGTAATAACATGTTATAATCAATTTGAAGTTCAATCTAAATATCGCAAAGTTTGGCTATAAGTATTATGCCTTTGAGAGTCACCACAGCTGACAAAAGAAGAAAAGCTGTATACAATAATTTATATCTAATCAATAGGAGAGAAAAGTTTTGAGACACAACCTCTCAAGTTCTCACAAAAGAACACTTCCATTTTTTGCGTTCAACTGAAGAAACTTCATAAATCAATTAAGCGATCATTCAAATTTAATTCTCAATAATATTGGCATGATGTGTGTTTGATAACACAGTTACGCAAAAATCAAGCAATAAAAGTCTTTTAAGGCCACCTCTCAGTGAATGATGCAATTGTTAGTTTGCATTAGTTTCTTTTTCAATTCTCAGTTACGCAAAACTTGAGATAAAGAAGCATCAGAGGCAATCCAAACTTGAATGTTTATGGATGCTAAGACACAGAAGCATCCATTTCTTGTATCATGGATACCAACAAGAAGAAATTTGGATTAAAAAAAAAACAAGAAAGAAAGAAATGCTTGTTAATGGTCTCATACCCAAGATATACAATAACAACAACAACTAAGCTTTAATCCCACTAGGTGGGGCCGGCTACATAAATCCTTTGTTTTCATTGTGCACTATCATTTAACAAATTCTTATCTCGATCTAAGTTAGTAAGATCACTCCGTATAGTTTCTTGTCATGTATTCTTTGGTCTCCATCTTCCTCTTTATACATGGAGAAAATTCAATAACTCGATTTTCCTAACAGGAGCTTCAATCAACCTACGATTTACATGTCCAAACCATCTAAGTCGACTTTCTCTAAGTTTATCTTCAATTGGTGCAACTTCAACTTTCTCGCAGATATACTCATTTCTCATTCTATAAGAACATAAATTGTACATTTACAAAAAGAACAAAAAATGTGGCACAATATGAATTCAACATCAAACCAATTTCATGATGGAGCGTGGGGATCGACTTAAGACAATCCTAACACAACCAATATTAAGTTAGCGCCTAAGTTTATTTATATATATATATATATATATATATTTAATTATTTAGATGCAAATGAAGAGGAAATTAAACTAAGCTTTCCAAATTATGTTAAATATAATTAATAGCATATTCATATACGTGTCATGAAATAGCTTTGATGATTAAATTTCAATCCGAGCAAATTCAGGAAACCATTGCAAGTAAGAAAATTAAATTATCGAGCTTCAGAAATTTTTTAACGCACATGCATATTATCTATAAATTTCTGCACATAATAATTACCCAAGTTGTTCAATATACAAGAACACCAAATATGAGTTCCACGATTCGGGTTAAAACAGAAGTGTAATATGAATTATGCAGTGGATTTCTCCCTCAATAGCAAGCATATGAACTTAATTCAACTAGAGCTTAGGCAAGAATAATGATATAAGATCAAAGCATTGCAGGAAGTGAAACTGTATTCAGGAACACGATGAAAATTAAGATTTAAAGGAAATATCTGACTGGAAATATTATCATATCAGTACCATGAAATTGAAATCAGGAAAACACAGCAAAAAAAATCAGGAAGTTACGAATCTCTCTGTAAGCAAACCAAGGAAAATCGGGACTAGAAGTCGAAATCTCGGCCCTCTGCCGAAACTTCTGACGACGTCGAATCTTCCTCGAAACGAAGCAGCAGCCACCTGCTAGGCTCCGATCAATGGCGAAATGCTATCACAGCCACTTGCTGCGGCGTCGGCAACAAATCGAGGCCACCTGCGTTGAGATCAAACAGTCGATGAAGAAGATGTTCTTCTCACAGCAAAATCAAGTAGCTTGTTCTGCTTCGCGCTGCATTCCTCCCTTTATAGCCGAAAACCCCACGAGTGAAAGAGAGGAGCGGTTTCACTTATCTGTATAGGACGCGTGGCTGACAGTTGGGGAAGACGATCGAGGCCGGCGGTTGCTTGCGTGGACAAGTGGTCAGCGAAGGGAACCGCCGAATTTGACGGAGTTGGCGTCGTGGCTGGAGACCAAGCGGGCAGCAACCGGCTGATGGCGTCTCTGATCTGGGCATAAAATCCCTAAAAGGGAATTTAATTGATAAATTGCAAAT
>KZ451951.1:2274413-2330932 GCA_002786265.1 Apostasia shenzhenica
AGCCTGCACATTTCTTCTCCTTTACAAATAGGTCCAAATTCTTTCAAAATAGACTTAAACAACCCATAAAAGATTCAAATTGAGTTCAAATCAAACTCGATTTGATTCCAATTGAATCTTTCCGACTCTAACTGACTTGAACTGAAAATAAAATATATACATGACTCATAAGTGGGCATTCCCACCAATATAACTCAATTCTGACTCAATAATAACCCAAATAAAATGTGCAGAAAATAAAAATAACTATATACAAGATAATAAATTGTTATAATCTACGCTCGAGGTCCTAAATTATAAAGTAGTCGTTGGTGCTAGTGATCTGGCTCTGCATCATTTCATCATTCTTAATATCCATGATAGAAAACCCAAATAAGAGCATTTGTGTTTTGGGACTATCTAGAGGTCCAGTGTTAGGTTTATTCAAGCAAACGACAAGCAAAAAATTGCATGCATCAACTTCAAGCATTGTTTTTATCTCAAAGAGCAATAAAGTCTATACTAAATTGCCTTTGATGACTGATATACAAATTTATATCATCCAAATAAATAAAGGAGAGGTTCCACAGCATCATTGTGATGCCTGTGGCTGAAGAGGGCAAGAAATAATCACCGTATGATATCCCAAGAGAAGGGAATCACTAAAATAAAGTGCATCTCCCAGCAAGCTTCTAGGTCGATAAATAGTAGTGAGACGGGCACATAAACAAATCATACCACATCAGAAAGGAAGGGAATATCCTAAATTGTATAAGTAGATAACGTGATCCTAAATAGTAGATGCGTCTTTCAAAACAAAACCGTGAGGCTAATGATAGAAACTCCATAGTTAAGCGTTCTTGAGCTTAAGTAGTACTGGGATGAGTGACCTCCCAAGAAGTACTCAAATCACGCAATTCTTTGAAGCCAAAGCGGATAATATCTCTACATTTATATTATATTACCATCATCATCATCATACTTATCCCAACAATTTGAGGTTGAACTTATGAATACTATTTCACTAATTATTTCCATAAGTCAACCCATGATCATTCTGACATTATGCAACTAAAATTACAGCAAAAATAAATAGCATGGTAGCTGTAAGCTGGACGGGTGGTCTAAAACATGCCAAAATCACCTTTTTCTTATTGTCTCACAATGCTTCTCCATTAAAAAGAGAAGAGAAAAAAATCATTTGACTTCAGATCCTCAGTTCATCAGCCCAAAACATCTAAAGCAGATGAACGAACATACAATTAAGCCAAATCAAGGAAGAATTCAACCATCAGCATGTTGCAACAGAAGACCGGGGAAACATTACTACACAAAATAAGTTGCACAAATTCCAAGTTAGGGTTTGAAGGGGGCGAGAAAAAGAGGCAAAACAAAAAAGAAATCTGGGATAGGATCGAGGAAACTGAAGATGAGCATAAGGCAGCCATCATCCAGACAATTTATAGGAGACGCTCTCGCTGCCGCTCTGACGACCGTATGCCGTCGCTTATCCATCGCAGCTGCTGCTGCGAGGACTCTCCACCGCACCACTCAACGGCCCTCCGCCGCGAACACAGCTCCTCTCTATAGGCTGCTAATAATAATTAATCACTCAATATTTTTAAGGGTTAAAAATAACTGGTCGGTTTTGGTTAATTTATATTCAGTTATCTCTAATTTTTAAATCAATTAAATAATTCTTCTAATAAGAAATAATATATAAATAAATTTTTAAAATTAATAAAATTACTCAATAGTTGATTTTTTTATTAATAAATTAATTTAACTATTTTAATATCTAAATTATTAATTTAGATAAAAATAAAATCCAAACTGACTCATCAATTAAAAAAGTATTTTCTATTAAGTGCTTCAATTAATATTAAAAAAATTTATTTACACGTTATTTTAAATTAGAGGACCTACTTGGTTTATTTAAAAACTAGAAAGACCTAATGGCACATAGGCCTAAACTAGAAAATTCTAATTGCTATTAATTCTATTTTTAAAATTATGCAACAATAAATTATGGATATGTGGCTCAACAGTAGGATAAATCATTATTATTGGTGGACCTTATACTTGATGGCAAGCGGATAAAGTAATTGACTGAATTGTTTAATTACGTGAAGTACCCTAACTAAATTTAAAATATTTATATGTCCTTTTTTCTTTGTATTAATTCATAAATTCTAAATGATTACATATACATTTGTGAATTTTAAATATTATTATTATTTGGACACTTGTCATTTTTAATGTTAAATTAGGTAATAAGCTGTACAGTATACTATTTAATGGATGGATCAAACATCCATGAAACTTATTACTCAGGAACCTTTATGAAATGATTTTAATGTTGTGAAAAAAAAATTTATGGATCAGAATACAATGTCTCTAATGCCTTAGCGACCAATAAACAATTTACCAAAAACGAATCTAAAGGGACGAGTGGTCAGCGGCATATGGCCCAATTAAGGCCCATATTAGGGCCCAATTAAGGCCCATGATCTAAATAAAAGCCCATTAATTATCAAATGTCTTCCCGCTTCCACGTTCGAATCATCCCTCTTCGAAAACGTTCGGGGAAAACCCTTTTCCACCCCTCTCTCTCTCTCTCTCTCTCTCTCTCTCTCTCTCTCTCTCTCCTCCTCCAAAGTCCAAACCATGGCTCCTCCTTTCATCTTTCCTTCGGGTCTCCAAGATCTGGAGGAAGAGCCCGACAACCGCCGCCTCTACGTCGCCTCTCCCGTCGACGTTGCAGGTCTGCCTCCCTCGGAAGTCGATGAGCTCGTTAAAGGTTTGTTTACCTTTTTTGCGTTACCTCTCACCCTCAAACAGGAACCCTAGGCGCCAAATTGTGTCGTTTCTTAATTTGAACTATCATCTTCTTATCTCGGATCGATCTTGGGGGGAAAAGGAGTTGCTTTCGATCTCTCCGACAGGGATCTCTTCTGCGTTGAGGATCAGGACGTTTTCGACCGCGTATACTCCCTCGTAAAGGGTTTCTCTTTCCTTTCTCCCTCCTCCAAGTACAATCTTGTCGAGACGCTTCGCTCCAATCTGGCTGTTCTCTTGCCCAACGTCGACTCCCTGGCGCGGGCTTCGCAGAATTCGCCTTCCAACTCCGGCATTGAACAAATTTCGATATCCGAGCGAATTGCTTCCCATCGGAATTCCCTGAAGATATATACTTACTTTCTGGTCACCATTGTCCTCGCTGAGGTATCCAAGCAGGACACTGGCGCCTCCTCAAAGGTCAGTGTGTGATTTTGAACATGGAACCCTGGGGTCCGCAGGTCTAATTGTGTTGCTCTTGGTGAAAATTTTGGGGTTTTTTCCTCTCTGGCCCAGGTTGCTGGGCAATCTCGGAAGAAGAACTCAATGAATCTTTGGAACTTCGAGGTGATGAGGGGTCGGATGGTCAATTTGATAGCGAATTCTCTGGAAATTAATCTGTCGCTGCTCTTTGGCTGCGACAGTGATGGGAGTTTTGTCTCCTTCCTCTCCAAGTAAAGTCTCATATACCCAGTTTCAGTCTTTTTCTTTGGTGCTCTCATATACTTCTAGCAAAATTTGCTATTTTTCAAGGTTTTCTTTCGGTATTCTCGCTTTTGTAATAATGAAATGCTACATACCTAGGTTTGCTTTTATTCTATATGAGAATCCATTAGTTTTGAAGGATACCAGCACAAAAGATGGCCTTGGACGCATCATAGGTGGTATTGCAACAAAATATAAGCGGATGACTGAAACATGCGCATCAATCCTGCACTTGATCTACAAGTTTGACTTCACTGTCCCTCATCTAGTGGATGCAGTTGCTGCTGCTGAGAGCAAGTATGGTGATGGAAGTCTTGCTGTTGCTTTAATCAGGGAAATTGGTCGGACTGATACCAAGGACTACTCTAGGGATGGTCTTGGGGCAGAAAATGTTGGGAGATTCGTTGTTGAGCTTGCTGATCGTTTGCCAAAGCTGATGGCCACCAATGTGGGTGTCTTGGTTCCTCATTTTGGAGGGGAATCCTACAAGATTCGAAGTGCACTTGTAGGGGTCTTGGGCAAATTGGTTGCCAAGGCCTTCAATGATGTGCAAGGTGACCAGAGCTCTAAGACTCTTCGTTTACGAGGAAAGCAAGCCATGTTAGAAATCCTGATTGAGCGTGTCATGGATGTGTCAGCATACACAAGGAGCAGAGTGCTTCAGGTGTGGGCAGAATTGTGTGAAGAACATGCTGTATCAATAGGCCTATGGAATAAGTTGGCATCAATGGCTTCAGGAAGATTGGAGGATAAAAGTGCAATTGTTCGAAAATCTGCATTAAATTTGCTCATTACAATGTTGCAACATAACCCATTTGGACCGCAGCTTCGCCTCGCTGCTTTTGGGGCTACACTGGAGAAATATAGAGAGAAATTACAGCAGCAAGATGCTTCTAACAGCGATATTGCAAGTAGTGACAAGCACCAGGTGTGTTTTTCTAGTGGCGATGGACCATGTCGAGAAACAGTGGTACGGCTGGCAGAGAGTGCCAGTGATAGCTACTTGCCTTCCAGTCAAGATCAGATTGAGGAAAATGCTATTGTTCCTGATGTTGGAAACCTTGAACAGATCAAGGCACTGGTGGCATCTCTGGAGGCTGGCTTACAATTTTCAAAGTGCATAGCATCCTCAATGACAACCCTTGTTCAATTACTTGCTTCATCCTCAGTCACTGACGTAGAACATACTATTCTTTTGCTGATGCGGTGCAGACAATTTCAAATAGATGGATCTGAAGAGTGTCTTCTTAAAATGCTGCCTTTGGTAAAAATTTAGTGCATTTTTTATCTTACTTTCCACTGTTAGCTAACTTTCTGACTGACAATTATTATTGATGACGATTCTTTTCAATTTTTCTTTGGAAGTTAGGTGTTCTCCCAGGATAAATCCATTTATGAGGCTGTGGAAAATGCATTTATCAGCATATATGTTAGCAAGAGCCCTTCAGAAACAGCTCGAAATCTGCTGAACCTTGTGATAGATTCTAGTGTAGGAGATCTGGCAGCTTTAGAATATCTAATTGGTTCCTTGGTGTCCAAAGGTGAATTTTCTCAAAGCACGGTATGAATAGGTGCCTTTTCTTCCCATGCAATTGTCTCAATGTCCCCTGAGTATTTTACCTTTTGCATTAATGCCAGATTCAGATATGGGTGAACTGGAATTTAACATTGGGAGATATTGGTGGAAATTTGCAGTATTTTACGTCACTGGCAATGCAGCTTCAATCCATGTGTTCTTTTAATAGATCTTTTAACTACTCTTCTAAGGAATACATTCTTTCCCTTCAGAACTTTAAGCTATGCAGATTTCAATTATCCCTGATGGCCAATGGACAACTACAGTAACTGAAATGCAAATTTGTCCTAAATGATCTTGAACATGGTTTTAAAAGTTGTGATCAAGATTCTGTCAGTCATAAAATGTCAATGAAACATCCTGACTTGTCTTGTTTTGCATTAAAATTGGTTAATACTAAGACAGCACTTTCACATTTAGCAGTCTTGAGAGTTGGGATTCCATTTGAATAACATGAATGAATCATACATACAGATGTTGTTGTTTGGTTATAGATTTTCGGAGCTGCACAGTGCTTAATTGCTAACATTGAAGAAGATATTGTATTCCCAACTTTCCAGATGGTAGGCAGATGTTTGAAAAAATAAAATAAAAAATATACTTTTAAAATTTTAAGCGCAGAGATGAAGAACTAGCAAGTCGCAGCTCCCCTCTGGAAAATCTTGAAATTGTACTATTTGTTATGGTGAATAGCATCTGATAATTTCTCATACAAGAGCACAAGAGAACAAAGCTGACTCATTATGGTAATCCTACGCACAGGGAGGGAAAAATATGAAGAGCTCATTAGTAGCTATACACTTTTAATAAAAGTAGTTATATCCGTACGTCTTATTCATTGCATTGAGAACTCTTTGAAGCTTGATGTTTAGTTTTGTCAACCATTTGGTTTACTGTAATGTGCTTCAGTGATTTGTTTATTTGTTTTTTTCATTCACAGATATCAGCCTTGTGGGATTATTTTAGCTTTAATGTAAGTGGGGTGGTGGCAACTCAGAGCCGTGGTGCTCTTTCAATTCTCTGTATGGCAGCCAAATCATCTCCAAACATTTTAAGCTCCCACTTGCAAGATGTAATTGATATTGGTTTTGGACGTTGGGCAAAAGTGGAGCCTTTGCTTGCCAGAACTGCATGCGCTGCTCTTGGGCGATTGTCTAAGGATGATAAGGACAAGTTGCGGTGCAATGGCAGCAAGGTTTTTGCTGTGCTGCAGAGTTTAGTGACTGGGTACTGGCTACCAGAAAACATATGGTATGCTGCTGCAGACACAGCCATTAGCACTCTTTACTCCATACATCCAACTCCTGAAGCTTTTGCTGTTGACATGGTGAAGAAGTCTTTAACTTCTGTGTTTAGTTGCACCATTGGTGATGAAAATACTTCTCAAGTAATCAATGAAGAAATGGACTTTTGTACTGTTTCGACATCAAAAATTGGCAGATTTCTTTTTATCATAAGCCAGATTGCCTTAAACCAGTTGGTTTATATAGAAACATGTGTTGGACAAGTCCGAAAAGAGAAATCAAAGAAAGAAACAGAAAAGCTTGAAACTGAAGCTTCTGGTGATTCAAATGGCGTTGATGAGGTACTTCGCTTTTGGCAGCATTACGTTATTCTTAATTTTTGTTGCTTTCTATGTGATATTGACAATGTGAGCCAGATGGTGTTAGAACCATGCAGGAATTTATTAAATTGTTTATCCTTGAAGAGAGAGTTTTCAAATTTTGTGGTTGGCAGGTGCCAAGTATTAATGCAGAATTGGGCATTGTTGCGTCAGATGATTTGCTGATTGACACTTTGTGTGAGAGAGCTGAGAAAGAAATTGTATCAAGCAGTTTAACTGATAAAAATCTCATTGGTTATTGTGGACATTTTCTTTCAAAACTTTGTAGAAATTTTAATTTGATGCAAAAGGTAATCATTTCCAGTTCTTCCAGTTAGTATAGTTTTCAATATTTATTTTCTTTTCATGCTATTCTTAATCTTGCATCCAAGTACATGATGTTATTCTCTTCGTTTGTTCAGTATCCTGAACTGCAGGCTAGCGCAATGCTTGCTTTATGTCGTATAATGATTATTGATGCTGATTTTTGGTAAGGCATTTGTACGTGTATTTTGCTCTTTTTTTATTTTGCATGTTTTGGTTTTTGAACTTACATTTTTTTGAATGGAAATCCAGTGAAGCCCATCTCCAGCTTTTGTTTACTGTAGTTGAGAGTGCACCATCTGAAACTGTTCGTTCCAATTGCACAGTGGCCCTAGGGGACCTGGCTGTTCGTTTTCCTAACTTTTTAGAGCCTTGGACTGAAAATATGTATCATAGATTACAGGATTGTTCCATATCTGTCAGGAAAAATGCCGTCCTGGTGCTTTCTCATCTAATTCTTAATGACATGATGAAGGTTTGATATGGCCTGTGCCTTCATCTATGATGTACTTTTGCTGTTCTTGTGTATTGACAGATGTTGTATTAGGTAAAAGGTTATATAGATGAAATGGCTGTAAGACTGGAAGATGAGGATGAAAGAATCTCAAGTCTTGCCAAACTTTTCTTTCACGAATTATCAAAAAAAGGTGGTTTTAAATTCTTGAAATTGAAGTTGCCTAAAATGGTGTGGATGTAATTTGGACTGTTTTTTTCCTTGAAGGAAACAATCCGATCTACAATTTGCTTCCAGATGTCCTTGGAAGATTAGCTACCCAAAACATTCAACAAGATGCCTTCCGCAACATCATGCAGTTTTTAATAAGTTCTATCAAGAAGGTATTTGTGATGAAAAAACATTCATATTTCATTTATTGGTTTTATTTGCTTATGTGTGATATATCCTTTAGGACAAGCAAATGGAAGGCCTTGTTGAGAAGCTTTGCAATCGGTTTAGCGGAGTAGCTGGTATGCTATTTTGGCTTGATAAATCACCCCATTTTCCCCCTTTATTACCTTGTAATTGCTTCAACCATAGAATTGATAAAAGCACTACTGAAAAATGCTGCTTTTTTAGTTTTTGTACATCACCAATATGTGCTCCAGTGACTTTAGTTATATTGTATTCATTTATAAAAGAGTTTTGTGTCAAATTGTCCACCATGTGATTCTTGTTTTGTTTAGGAAGTGCACTGCCCATGGTTGGCTACTTGGTTGAAATTTGTGGCTAGTATTAGAACTTTCGTCTGTAATGAACTAATGATATGTGAAGAAAGCGGTCTCAAATTATAGCAAAAATTTACATCTTGAACAATTGGCATTGTTTTGGTTGATCTTTTTTGTAAGAATATGTTGGCCTAATGAAACCTTATCTTCTAGAGTTGGTTGTGATAAAGGTTTCTTTCCTGAATCTCTTATATTTAATTCTACTATTGGTTTCTAAATGCCTTTTAGTTATTCCTTTCTATTAGAAATTCCTTGGCTTTCTTATCATCTAAATAAGGTGGTTCTAAACTTTTAAAAAAAATGACTTTCAAAAAAATGAGCTGGTTCAAGCTCTATTGTAAATTCACTCAATTTAGGATCTCTTGCCAACATTTTTCTCTAGCAGTCAACATTTTTGATGTGGTCTTTAATTAGCTTGTTTATTCAACTCAAATATTAAGTATTCATGAGTGAAAATTTAAATTATACTCTTGGATTTCTAGTTCAAGTACTAGGTATGATAGTATGAGAGTAGTCATTTCCCTTGTGATCTTCTGGTGAATGATCATTCAAATCAATAGCTGTTTCTATGGCATGATTTGTTTAAAGGAGTTAACGTTGGTTATACTTTGCTAGTTTTTCATGTTCCACCTCAGCCTTCTCTTCTATTTGAAGAGTTCGGACTCTGTTAGAGAGTCTTCAAAAAGCTATAATTTTTTTCTCTTCCTTTGACGATAGTACATGCCTCCTCTCTAGTCACAACCTCTTACATGACTTCTTCCCTCTCTCCACTCTTCTTAAGTATAGCTTGAGAACTTGTGTGACTGAAGTCATGGCCAAAAAAAACACCAACCTTTCAATTCTAACATAATTCTCAAGAATTAAAAAAAAAATTTCACATCCTATACAAACTTCATTATTAAAAAAATAAACTTTATTTATAAGCTACACATATTTAAATGAGACGCTATTATTTGATTGAGTGCAATAGAAATAAAGAATTCATGTAGTTAACCACACCTAATAGAATTAAAGATTGGTTGTTATATAATCTACAAATATTTCAATATAATTAAAAACTTTATTTCACATCTTACGCAATATTAACACAATAAATTTTTTCCCCTAAATACCACAATTTCTCTCATCTTGCTTGGAAATTACGGTATTGTGGTTCGAATCTAAAATCCTCTGGTACCCAATGAAACTCCTTGGCTAGGAGAGGGCCACAAAGTTCTTTTATTTTTTATCATATACAACTATTAAGGATTGATTAAAAAAGCCACAAAATTAGTAGCGAACCAAATGGACCCAAAAGAACTTAATAAAATGAAAACCTTCTTTTGTTGCCTTGCTAGTTTTTACCTTTTTCCATATGTGTAAATGTGGCCTCCTCATCCTTGACAGTTTCATTATAATGTCAATCTCTCTAATATATTGCAACTCAAATGAACATGATTTCTCTTTTATTCATCTTAGGAATTTGGGTTGAGCAAAATCTGAGTCTTATACTAAGCAGCTCATTTATTTTTCATGAAACTTCTCTGATGAATGATATTAGCAATGAAGTTATCACACAGTTATAGTAATGAACGAAAGAAGTTTAAAAGGATAACATTTCTGTACACATTTATTTTCTTCTATACTCTGATATGTGGATATATTCTCACATATTAACTTACTAGAATACACCATCACTTGTGGTTTTAATGTATAGATACTACAATGACTCTTCATTAAAGGACATGGTTTTTTTATAAGACAATTGAATTCAAAAACTGAACTATTCTCTAAAAAAAAAAGGGTCACCATCTGTTTCGTTTACAATGGCACAGCCTTATTGATGTCCCCAATGGCAAAGCAATTTTAGTATGATGTTTCAATGAATTTTAGCATAATGTTTTAACAATTCAATACTTTCAGTTTTTGTTGTTTTTGGGATAACATAAAGCCGAAGAGCTCAATGAGGAATCCCTTCTTGAAGCTTGTGAATAACATAGTTCAAGCACACCTGTCACCTACTTATGAAGAACATATGAATTTTAACATGAAAATCCATCAAGGAAGCCCCCGAGGCCTAGCTCAATAATCCCTTCTCTATAATACTAATAGTAGGATTTCATACGTTTTTATTTAGACCACAGAAGATTACAATAAGCATTCTTTACCTCATGGTGGAGTACGCTATTACTCACAAATAGATGATTAAACTCTCTCTACATGTGCATCTATGGATGTCTTTTTCTTCCTTTTACAGATAAAATGTTCGATACCGTCCTCATCATTAAAAGGCTTCAAGTAGATGAACGTCACCTAACTCATTTGACACTACGAAGAACGTTCTTTGCTCTACAGCTGCGATGTTACACCCAAGCAGCAGCATAACTATCCCATAAATAGACAAAACCTAATGCATTATTCTTTGGTGGTGCATATACAAGAATACCCATGTATAACTGTCTTTTGTGCACCTTCTCAAATATTAGTCAACGATCTCCTAGTCTTACCATGGGAAATGTGTGATCATAATCCTCAAGGAACATTCTCATGGAGTCTTCTTAAGGGCACTCCTTGAGTAAAGCCTTCACGATGAATTTCCTTTTAGAAACTTCTAGTTCTCGAGGATCGTCCTTCAAATAGGATTCTTGATGGAACTTCTTGTAGTTGATTTCTAATATTTGGTTCTAAATCACCTATTTAGAGTCCAATGTCAACTTCCTTGAGATCTTGAGGACATCTACATTGAGTTTTAGATCTATTTTCTTTGAGTCGAGTCTTCCTCCTCATAAGGAGGGATAATCCCAACAATTTATGTGCTCTAGTTGTAGTTGTTCAACAACCTTTCCTCCTAAGCCAAACTCCCATTATTGGCATGCTCTCCGCATGCAAGTCGATCTATTATGACCAATGTGATTGTTATTTTATTTTCTTCTTCCAAGCCCTTCCACTAAAAAAAGAAAGCACTCAAAATAAATTAAAGAATGGAATACGTTTCCAATTGCAAGTTGAGAATTTCATTCTCTCTCTCTCTCTCAGCATTCTTGAACACTGAATTTATGGTTGCCATGAATGCTATGATGTTTGTATACTGCATGGCAATGATGATAGTTTATTTTCTTTTTCTGTGTTTTTCTTAATTGCCGTAAAAGTACATGACATTTATAAAAATTATGCCTTTTCCTTCAGATCCTCGGCAGTGGGAGTGTATTGCGTATTGCCTTTCTCAGTTGAATTTCAGTGAGAGGGGATTGAGAAAGCTTATTGAATCTCTCAAAGCTTATGAACATGTCTTATCTGAAGCTTCTGTGATGGATTACTTCAGAATAATTGTCAACAAGGTGAATTCATATCCTTCACTAGTATGGCTTAGTCTACAGTGCATTGCAGGAAAAGCACAATAAAATACTAGAGATTAGAAAGTTGACTCATAAATAAATTGATACTGTCCACTTGTTTGTCTCTCTACTCATCTTCCTTTATGCCTCTCAGTGTAAAAAATTTGCCAAACCGGAGCTCAAATCATGTATTGAAGAATTTGAAGAAAAGCTCAGCAAGATCCATGTTGTGAAAATGGAACAAGAGGTAACTTCTAAAAATGCGCAGGCTCATCAGAAGAAAATCAGTTCGCTTGAAGGCCTAGTTATGTCCAGGAAAGCTTCCAGGGAAAAAGATAAAGCTGAAAATTATGAAGGTAACCTATGTAATGTTGGCAACCATTTGATTATCATCTTGTTTGTGTTTCCCTTTCCCCTAATTGGTGATATCACCGTATGTGCTCGTTAGGCTGTTAGCTTTCATTTGAATTATAATTGATGCAACATGAAAAAATATAATTTTTTCAATGAGGCATCAACAATATGACCACAGAATCAGCCAAAAATACTCCTATCGTGATTCAAACAATTTCATTTACATGTCACAATCTCCTGTTTCCAACCTTCCAATCAGCTCAGCACAAAGATAGCATGCACATTTTCTCCCAAAATTTACAAAGTCTTTCTGCCACAGATACCTTGTATTTGTTCTCTGCTTTTTACATCTTATTATATATTTATATGCTGGCAGATGGAGTTAGTGGGGTCATTAACCCTTCAGATTCAGAAGAAAGTTGCATTTCAAGCACTCTGATGAAGCATGTGGTAGTAGAGAGAGAGATTCAGTCACCATTAACCTCGCGTAGAGGTAATGCAAGCATTTCACATATATATATGTGTGTGTATGTATATATATATATATATATATATTGAACTGGTTATTGTTCTGTAGTCCTTAAAAATCTGTACTTTCTTTCAGGTGCCTCCAGGTCAAGAATGAAGGCAGTCGGACAATCACGCGTTAGGGAACAGAAGAGGGTAACAGCGCCGTATGAAGCTCTCCCTGGTTGAGCTGCCATCTTGTTTAAGAGATGTAAATTAAATCGGGGCTTCAGCCCATAACCTTTAGTTTCCATATTGATCGGTTAACAATGCTTAATGTTATGTTAGAGCTAGACGCCTTCTTTCAGTTTTGTTTTACTTAACTGAAAACTAGCAAATAGCATTTTCTTGTCATTGAAAGATGAAAGGAAGTTGAATATATAGAAAGAGTCACGACTGTGTAACGTTCAAAAATAATCATGATTCTATGTGCATGAGATTTCAATTATTACATATATATCGTTACTATATTTAAATAACATGAAATAACATCAAGATAACATTAAATCAAATGCCCCCTAAATCACTTGAGAGAAAGGTCAATATCGCGCACAACAAATATATGGTCTTTTGGAAAGAAGTATTTCCCTTTCTTGAGCTTTTCATAAACATCTGCAACTCTATTAATTCATGCGGCTAAATTGTGGGGAGAGTGGATAGTAGATAGGATAAGCTATGGGATTCTGATGAAACTTAATTTTGGCATAATATGAAAGAAATCAAAAATAGATGTAATCTAAAGAGATCCAATAAATCAAGTTTCTATTGTATGATTATGTATCTTTGGTTAAGAGTGTTACTTTTCTTACATTTCACACATTTTTTTTTAAGTTGCAGTGTAATTTTTCGAAAATGGGTGTGATACACATAATTATAATGATATGGAGCGTTATGTACGTAATTATCCGATAAAAAAAATGTTGCAAATGGCATCCCAAACATGAAATTGACATGCATAACATTTTAACAGGATAATGTTGGCTAAAATTTATTAAAGTTAGGGGAGTATGCAATCATGCAAAGTTCACTTCCAAATGCTTCAAGCAACAATAGATGCTAATTAAGATATACAAAAAAGTGAAATTCACATGTAGGGGTTAATTTTATGCGAAAATCAAAACTCATTCTAAACTTATTCGTATTTTATTTGATTCAAAATTGACTGAATTTTTTTTTAGCTCAAAGTCAGCTCACTCGAAAAGAAATCGATTCAATTTGAAATTGACTGAATATGTATATAATTATATGTATTTATAATTTTTTAAAATATTTTTGAAAAAATTTATGTATGTGAATATGAGATGTAGGTCTGTCAATGGATTGGATTATGATTGGATTCGATCCCAGTTTCGATTCAATTAAATTCCAAAATGAATTCTTTTCTTGACCCGTTCACACTATTTACTGACTCGATTTATTTATAAATAAATGGATTAAATATGAATCACTATTGACCTGTCCCGTTTATAGTATATATATATATATATATATATATTACATTTACAAACGTGTTAAATAGTTTAAATAACAAATTAACTATTTTTGTCTTTTTTAATTTCCATTTTAAGGGAATTTACATATATTATTTTTAAAATTGAGTTTTTTACTCATTTTATTTTCATAGTTAGAATTTACATTTATTATTGTATATTTGAATGCATAATCACAAATATCATTTATGCCATTAAATTGGGAAAAATTAAGTAATTCATTTTGTTAAAAAATAAATAAAAATTTAATTATTCATCATTATTAGAGGCAGTACTTGTAATTATATATTTAAAATATATGATAATAAGTATAAAAATTTAATTTTAAGAGTGTAGTAAGTAAAAAGTTTAACTTTAAAGATAACATGTGAATTTATTTTTAATTATCATCTGTAATATTTCTATTTGTAATTTAAGAATTATAAACAAAAATAAGATGAATATATATTATATATATATATATAGTGTAGATAGTTAAATTTTTAAAGCATGAATGTAAATGGCTACAATTTGATTTTCAATCAACTTCAGCTAATTTAACAAAAACAAATGTTATATATTTTTTAAAAAATGCTAATTAAACAAATGTTTTAAATACTTTCAGTTTCAGTTTTACTTTTCTATTATTAATTTCAATATTTAATTTGGAAAAAAAATTGTAGAGGTTTTATTCATTTTAATTTTAGTATCTGATCATTAAAGTTTATTTAAGTAAACCATATTGTACATTAAATATATTTATACATTAAAACATATTCTAAATATCATGAGCAATATAATTTAAATAATAGAAAAATAATTATTATAAAAAATATAAGCCGAGATTTAAAATCAAGAATTGAAAATTACAATGAATGACCAGTGTAGCAAGATGCATCATTACACACTTTGAGGCCTCGTTTGGTTTGAGGAGAGATTTTCGCACATTAAACTTAAAAAATAAAATAATTTTTTTCTGTCTAAAAAGAAATTTGAACCAAACGAAGCTTGAAAGTAAGAGGATAGTAATCAAGTTTGAGTTGAACCAAACACGGCCCAAGCTTAGCCTGTCACAATTCAATTTAAGATCGAATTAGCTCAAGCCTTAATTGGACTAACTCAAGCACTTCAAAGAATTAAATAAAAAAAAAAAGAGAATTAGTTAACTTTGAATTAAAAATATTTGTTACACATATTTATATATAAATAATAAGTTATTATATTAAATTAATAAATATATTATTTATATTTAAAAAAAATAGAGATCAAACAATTATCTCATAGCTTAGCTCAACAGACTCGAGTTGAGCTTGATTCGGGTAAATATCAAACAAAACATCAAGCGGCTATCGATCTTCAAGCTATACTCCTACCCTTACTGGAAAGAGAAAACTATGCTTGCATGCTTTTGCTTTCTCTTCATTATTAACAAAAATATTTCTTATCACATCAATTGTGGGCAAAAACACATCATTTCATGATAGGATTCAAAATAATATACAAGGATCATACATATTAAGTATAATATCAGCTAAGAAAACATACAAGCATTCACAAAATGGGGAAATTATCAGTGCAATCCAAACTTTTTCACAGATGTGAAGCCATTTTTTCCTAGTAACATGTTAGTTGATGCCAGGAGATACTGCAGATTCTTATTTACATGATTCTGCAAGGTTTAAATATTCTGTACATGCCTGGCTGCCTGCATTCTCTTCTATGATTTTGATTAGGAGCAGTAAAAGAAGAGGATGTGTCTTCAGTCATGTCTTCGCTCTGATTAGATTCCATTTCTCCAATAAATCTAGGTTGCAACATGAACAACATCAACAGCACGAAAAAGTTCAATGGAAGAATGTAAGGTTACTACTGTACTATGATTTAAGATGATAGCGAAGCCAAGTCTCATGTTCGAGTTATGATTCTACCAATAATCTCTAGCATGAGATTAAAAAAAATTATAAGCAACAATTCTTGGTATTCCAATCATGTTAATTGTTCTGATTTAAAAGGCATATGTATTAAAGCTTTGGAAAATGGTGGGAAATGCATGTCAAGGAACAAACACATTAGGAGTTACAGTTCTCTTTTAAATAAATGAACCTAGACTGAACATGAATGCTTGAACTTCACAGAAAAACATCACTAAAGAAAGTTAAGAAGTGAACACAGTTGAGATTTTTTGAAACCTTTCAAGCACGATGCTGCCGACAGGATCCTAAATCTTTTACTTTCCTAGTCTACATGTTTGTGCGCTGCTGCGCAGATACAGCAGATGAATAGAAATACAGAATTGAAATTTCACAAGACAAGCATCTTACCTCGTTTTGGTTTCCAAAGTAATTTCTGGTTGACCTTCCATTCTGATCTTGTTCTTCTGAAACAATAAATCAAATCTAGTGAACAAGAAAAGATGTTTTCAAATAACAGAGGTGTCAAGGTTGGACCCAAACCGCCAACCAAACAAATGCGTGGTTAGGGTCCTTTTTAAGTTTTGAGCCAGAAGAATCATGGCTCAAAATACCTGGGTAGGGCTCTAGGATGCATAAAAACTCAATACTCTTCCAGAATATGTAAAGTGATTTAATGATGACCCTAATTCCTTTAAATTGTAATAACTTCAGAATAATTTGTGATTTAAACGGAGTTTAATGACACAATGTAGGACCTGCAATTAAAAAAAGAACCTCCACCTGCAAAATCTTCATCCACGTCTGTACCAAAAATCTGACTTCGAGAGTGATCAGTGTGGCTGGAACTGAATGTTTTCTGCGTTGACTGCAACTTCCTGATTTCATTGCAATCATTCAACCGTTGTTTTGTCCTTTCGAAGCCTCTTTGCTCTGGTATAGATTTGATGACAGGTTCCTGAAGTCTATATCTATAGAACATCTGCAGAAAGTTAATGCTTCAAATTACAGAATATCCTGACAATATAGTTATTGAAGAACAAAGTTATTCAATAAAGGCTATACAACATACAAATATATGTTAAGACAATGCCATCTACAAAGCCTTAATCCCAAACTAGTTGGGGACAGCCACAAGGATTTCTCTTCTCTAAGGACACATATACGTTGAAAATAAACAAAAAAAAGAGTTTACATGACATGGAAAACATGAAATTCTATATATCAGGCACAATATTCTTGTAATTTCTGGTGTGCACAACTCAAACTTTTAAAAATCATGTCTAGCATGCCTCCATTAACTGTTGTCACTATGATTAAACTAAGGAAATGTGATGAGATTTAGTCGCCCATTACAATTCATTTGTGTTAAATTTGATGAAACTTGGTTCCCCCTTTCCTTTGTTTAAGAAAATGGCTATGTGCACCTGCGTGACTCAATATCGTTGTTTGACCGGCACTCAATCCTCCAAAACTGGGAGTGGAGGTTAAGGGAGGGGAAACCCCTCATATTTTAATCGAAGATAGAGGAGTTGTGAATTCTCTAAATGGACAAATTAACAGATAATTGAGTTGAAAATCTTTGCAATTATGCCACTCATGCCTGAAAAATACTATTTAATAGGGATAATTACATAGAGGCCCCAAACTCATACTATATTATCACAAGAATGATTTTTTTTTTTTGAAGAGGCACAAGGATGATAGTAGGAACAATATATAATATCACATAGTTTAGTGTGACTATTAACATTAGCTTTCATTTAGGTTATGGTGCAATTGTAATAGCTTTTCCACAGAGAAGAAGGTCAATATAATAGGTGGTTCAATACAGGTAATAATATAGAAAACTGAAAAATAAATTAGGTTACCAGTGATAAATGCAAACCATTGGAGATAACTAATAGCTTTTCCCAACAAATCAGAAAGACTTAGCCATACCAAATGAAATTTGAAACAAAAAAACTGCATTACTAGTTGTGGAACTCATTTGTACTAGAAAGGATATGAATAAGTAGGAAAATAAAGTGGTCTAATTAAAAGCGTTCCTCTTTTATACATGATCAAGAAGATAATGGCAACAAAATCTTACACCAAAGTTACAGATTTAAATGAGGGGAAAGTTGAAGACGTGAGCACGAGAAAACTAAACTTTCTAGTACAAGCACCTAACAAGTGGCAAAAACAGAACAAATGTCAAGCAATGTTCTGCCAAAAAAAAGGATAAAAAGGGAATGAGCAGAGAGAACTTACCTTAGGTTCATTCATACTCCTATACATGCTAGAAGCTTCATGTCGAGTAGAACCAATATAGTATTGATCTGAAATTTTAAAAAATCAAAAAACAGATGGCATCACAAACAAAGAAGGCATGGAACTTTGTACTGCAGCTGAAAAGTAAAAGTGCATATGATGAACAGAGAAACTTGATAATGCTAAAAGATAAGCAACAAACATGATCTCTACAAAAGAGAGAGAGACAGCAGAAAATTGGACTAAAGTTCAAGTTTAATTAAGGGTACTTCTTGGGGCTCTATGAAATACGCATGAAAACTTCATATATAATCAAATAACACTCCTCGCATGTATTGTAACATCTTTCTTCTCATGTCAGTCTTTTTTTCACCTTGATCAGTGGATGATCTTAGTTACAACTGTGGATGATTACTTATATTAGATTCTGCTATAAGGACGACACAGAGTTTTTAGAAAATCTTTTAAATCTGAGACTGAATAATCATGAAAATTTAGGTACAATTTCCTCACAACACATTTGTTTTCCCAATAAGAACACACATATATTTAGGCAATTAATATACAAACATCTAAGATGTAGTCGCCTTGTTCAACCATTGCCATGATCCATACCAAAAGAATTAAGGTAATGACAAAATTGCATGTTCTCATACATCAAAAGAAATAATTCTACCTGACACTCGAGTACCTATTACAGGATATTGTGTGTTGAAGATTATATCTGTGGTGCAGCTGGCATTTTTGGATATTCTTCATTATGAACAACAAAACATGCAAGCAATATCACGAGTTCTTAGCATGAAGCCACGCATATAGAAAGCATCTAGTCCAGTTTAGGTGAAGAAAAGATCAAGACATAAAATGTGATCGATCACACTAGATTTGGCTTTACAAAAAGAACTCAGTTCATGTCAAGTATATACCACAATTTGTATCATGAATAGGAGAATCGAACGCATCAGGTGGAAGGGGGTCAAATTCAATAGCAAGTTGGGGACCATCTTCCCGATAATTCCTCCCTAATTTCCACTTAACAGCAGAAATGGCATGATTTTCACTTTCATCCTGTAGAAAGGGGTACCTGGAATTCACTGGATGCCTTTTGCTGTCGCCCTTAGCATTTATATTGCTCATTAGCATGTTACCATCAGCCCAAATTGAGCACCTGGAAGGTTGTGTAACACGAATATTCTCAGCCTTTTGCACAGACCTTTTCAGTGATGCTGAACTGCTTCCTGATGATCTATTATCTGAAACGTGATAATCTCCAAGATAGGCATGCTGATTGCTGCCTTGGCATTCAAACATAACACTTGAAGATTCGCATCCATAAAACATTTTACTTTCTACTTCTTTAGAATCTAGATTTCTATCTGCTTGCTTAGTACTACAACAAGATTCCTGTCTAATTCCACTTATACCATCATGTAAAGCACTGCTGGAAAGATTTTTTTTTCCAATTGATTTAAGTTCACCTTGCAACAGCTTCTTTTCTTTCTGTCTTCTGTGACAGAACCATCCAGAGACTTGTTTTTCTGACAGACCCACTCTCTCAGCAAATTCCATTTTCATTGCTTCACTTGGGTACTTGTGCTCTGCAAAGCATACACACTACTTTATGAACATATTGAGCTTTCTTGTAAATTCAAATACTACAAATTCAGTACTGGTACCATTGTAAAATTTCTCTAGTGCATCAACTTGTGCTGGCGTCTTCACTTTCCTCTTTGCTTTCTCATGACAGCTGATGTCTCCTTCCTCCCCCATAGCTTCACAGAATCCTGAAGTAGTTTTGGTTTAAAAGAAACTAATTAATTCTGTACCTATGTAGAAAAAAATGCATTAGGTAGCTATAAGGATCATTAAATTGTATGATATAACTAAAAATAAATGAAATTGACTGAAAAGACCAAAAAAATGAAGTTTCATAGTGCAAGAAAATCAAGTGGAAAATTAACTCAGTTCATGGAGGCACTTATTTTTTGCACTCTTCATATGAATATTGCAAAGATCGTGATTGGCTCAAAGCTTTTTCATTAAGAGGACAACAAAAAACAGCAATTTCTGCCACAATCCGAGAGGGGAGACCTTGAAGATTTAAGTGCTGCCGATCGTCAGACACCAAATCAATAGCTATCCTATGTCCTCGCGCTCCCAATTCATTAGCCCATCAGACGAAAACACAAAATCCTTTCACTGCATCTGAGATCAAAAACCTGCCATCGCGAATTCAAATTGATGACCGAACAACCCAAAATCCATCAAAACAATAACAAATCGAAGGGGGCAAACAGCGGAAAGCGGAAATTGTAGATGGCGATCAAAACCCATATGCCCAAATACCCAAAGAAGGAATCGGAACACGAAGGGAGGTCTGTCCGTACCTTCCATGGTGAGAGACGACAGCCAGCAATTTTACTTCTGCTCCTTCCCCAAAAGAAGCATCTTCGAGGAAGAAGATCAACACAAATCTTCGTCTGAAGAGTTAAGACCGAATTGCGATGAAGAGGACGAGAACTACAGAGGGAAACTGAAAAAGGGTAGAGGAAATCGAATGAGACCAAATGCCTCTGATTTTGGTTGAATTTTTTTTTTTTTTTTTGATATCAGATTTTGATTGAAATTTATGGCGCTTAGAAAAAAAAAATGAAATCGAAACAACGAAGAATATTTCAATATCAATAAAAATAAAAAAAAAAGTATTAAGCTTTTTCTTATTACTATAAAAACAGTATTTTCTTACTTTTTTTAATAAAATAATTTGTTCACAATAAAAATGTTTTTTTTTTATATTTTTTATAATAAAATATTATCCCAATAAAAAGTAATTTACTCATAGTGAAAATTAAATTACTTTTCAGGGTTGGGTTTGGGTCCAACTCCAAAGTAACCTAACCCAACATGAGTCAGCTCAAATTTTATCTGACCCAAATAATTAGTCTGAAATTTTTAAAACCTTAAGTTAACCATGATTTACAATAAAAAGTTATCATTTTATTAAAAAATTTGAGTTATTATAAAGTAATTTACTCATAGTGAAAATTAAACTAGTCAACATATTTTTATTTTAAATTTGAGAATTTTTTTCGAGTCGACCCAACATAAATAATTCGCTGTGATTATAAAAATTTCGAGTCAGAGTGTAAGTACTTGATGCCCATACCAATAATTTCTCCCCCAATGAGATGATTCACGTGCCATAATAAAAAAAAAATATTAACGCAGAATTATAATTAAGAAGAATTACCTATGACACAAAAAAATAAATAATTACACATTAACATAAAAAAATATGGAGAAATTACACACTAATTTCCTTGAATTACATATTAACTCTTACAAATTACACATTAACCCTTTAATTTTGAACGTTAATATGTAATTTTACACCTATTTTGCAGCCAAAAAGTGAACATTTAGTTAGGGGATATTAATGTGTAATTATATATGTTTTTGAGACTTGTATGTGATTGCCCCTAATTAGAGATAATGTCAATGTGATTTGTTGTTTATCTCTATTTTGTATGATTAGGGGGTGAACAAAAAAATGCATATGACTCGAATCGAACACGTGTGATTCAACCCAATTCGTTCAACATCAATAAATTTGTTGAGCCAAGACAAGAAAATATATAGCTTCTTTAAAACAAGTTTGAGCCGTGTTTAGCTATACCTACAAAAGTTGCAACTCGATGATAATTTTGAGTTGAATTATTAGGTTAGGCATTGTAGCTTCTAATCATTTGATTATTGTTGAGGGTTACAAAATTATTAGATTATTACTCATTGTTTTTTTTTTTAAAAAGCATATTAGTTACTACATCTTTTAGGATTTAGAATTTAGGTCTTGGTTCCATAGAGGAGAATAATTTCATAAATTAATTTTAGAAAATTTAATTAAAAACAATGGTAAACTTAATTATGCATTAGCATTTGAGATGTGATGTGATTTATACTCAAATTTAGTTGCTATTCTTAGCATTGATGAGATGATTGTGGAATCAAGTTTAAATTCATGACCAAAATATAGATAATCACAGAATGATCCCCAAATTGAATTTTTATTTTTTGCAAAAAAAAGAAAAATTACACATTAACCCGTAAATAACACATTAACTAATTAACCTCCACATTTTGAGTGTTAATAACAACAACAACAACCAAGCCTTAATCCCACTAGGTGGGGTCGGCTACATGAATCCTTTGTTTTCATTGCGTTCTATCAGTTATCAAATTCTTATCTAAATTTAAGTAACTAAGATCACTTCTTATAGTTTCTTGTCATGTCTTCTTTGGTCTTTCTCTTCCTCTTTGTACATGGGCAAAATCCAATAACTCAATTTTTCTAACTGGCGCTTCAACGGCCTACGATTTAGATGTCCAAACCATGTAAGCCGACTTTCTCTAAGTTTATCATCAATTGATGCAACACCAACTTTCTTTCGGATATACACATTTTGAGTGTTAATATGTAATTTTATATAAGTACTTTGTGATCAAACAATAAATATTCAATTTTTGAAATGTTAATGTATAATTATCTATATTTCTTGACATTTGTATGTAAATGCCTCATAAATTTATGCAATCACTAGCAATATCAAAATATGTGTTCTCTTAGGTTTTGAAAAATACATGGATGTGAAGTTTTAAAAAAATAAGTTTACTAGTCAAAATCAACTCACGAATCGCACTTGTTTAATGTCATGAGTAGCTTATTTAGGTGCAACTTAAACTCGAACTCAACTAACATAAGAACATACATGCACACCTAGTTGGTATTAGAATTAAGTTTGAAACAAGATGGATAAAAAAAACCGAATTAAGCTTATTCCAAGGCAAATTTGATATCACTAGTGTAAGAGAATAAAATTATTCATGGATTATAATCTACAATTTTAAGGTAAGTAATAAAAAAATTTAATAAAATAAATTACATTTAGTTCTTTGAATTTAGAATATAATAATACAGATTCATGATTTTAACTTTTTAACACTTAACTCTTTTTTTTTTTTAAATTTTTATTATTAAATTTTTTATGGGATAATTACCTGCATGCCACACCATTTCACTTTATTTATGCGTTACACATCCATTCTTAATTAATTACACTATGCACACTCAAAATATTATAAAATCTTACATACACACACTAAAGTTAAAGTTTAGTCAGAATCTATTTGAAAAAAAATATTTCGTTAGTAAATCATTAAAATTATATTTTTACTCTTAATAGTACATTTTTTTTCTTCCTCGATGGCACACTAAAGCACTAATTTGTCCTAAAATCAATTCACATTGCAGATGTTTCCTTCCCTTACCACAACCTAAATATTAAAGTTTTAAGATTTTCACTCAAAATATATTTAAATATCCTAAAATAATATGATGAACGATTCAGATTTTTTGTAACATAACTATAGTTAGGTTATTAGAAACTTATAATTACTCATTATAATGAAAACAAGTGAAAGTGTGTGTACGTAAGATTTTATAATATTTTAAGTATGCATAGCGTAATTAACTAAGAATAAATGGGTAACGCATAAATAAAGCGAAATAGCGTGGCATGTAGGTAATTATCTCATTTTTTAAATATCATTTTTAACCACCTCCTCTCTCTCTCTCCTCTCCCTCTCTTCTCTTTCCTCTCCCTCTCTTGAAACTCTCATGCCATGAAATTAAACTACGGCCCCGTTTGTTTCCAACTTAAAAATTAATCTCGTTTAATTTTAATCTGATATATCATATCATACATAAAATTTAATATTAAAAATTAATTTTATTTTACATCATACACACATTACTAAAATAATAACTAACTTTATATCACATCCCTCACATATTCCAACATAATAACTAACTTTATTTCACATCATTCATAACTTTCAATAAAAAAAATTTCTATTCAAATTTAATTTTAACCGTGTTAAATTACGACTACAATCACAGCATCAGAAGGAGCCAACGAGGCAGCCATGGCTTCTTGGTCTCTAGAAAGCTGGCAAAGTTGAGTTCAAATATTTCTTTGGTGACATTCCCACCTCTACTAACCTGGGCGATTGTGCTGCGTTCTCCTCATTTGGATCTGTCTACAGCTTGTTCACAAGTTGAAGCCTTCTCTGCTTTCCTTCCAAGGATTTTCTAGACAGCCTTTCTTGCTCCTCCTCTTCCTCTGTTAGCTTCAAATTCGACGTTTTAGAAAGGAACTCGCTCTCTTGCATGCCTCAGTGCCAGGATGCTGAATATCGAAAAGAAACTTGGGTTCATTTCAAAGTTTGGTACCGAATTCTGCTTTAGTCTAGCCCGGAGAGCTTATAGTGAGACAAATATGAAAATTATTTTTTGGGATATAGACCTTATGTGTGTGTGTGTATTGAGAGAGATTTAGTTCTTGTAGCCGTCAAAAATAATCCCAATATAGCGATCTCATCCTATGCCCATGATTTTTTTCCAATTTTAGAATTGTTTTACGTAATTTATGCGTTCTTGTTTTATGTTTTCTTGTTGTTTAGTCACAATTGTAACATAATTGTCACTCAAGATAATTGGCTATGCGTGTGTTGATGGCAAAATATGGATCTTGGAATTAACGGTACATGGCGTTCAGCCAAAAGGGTTAGAGTATTAAAGGGGGAGAATGACATCCGGATAAGTAACATACAGAAATTTAAGATGATTTAGGGAGAAGATCCCCTACGTTCACCGGGCATCAATGAGGAGATTTTACTAAGGAAGAGAGGGTCTAGTCGGAGAGACCAAGTACAAGGAAGATTACAAGCAATGTCTTTTCTCTTTTGCAGAGAGATTTACAAGTATCTCAGGGTGTATCCTGAGTGATTGTGGTGACTTCGTCTGGTCCGTCCCCTTCTCCTTCCTCCTTTTTTCTCGGCGTGGCTTGCCGGTGAGTATTTATAGGAGAGTTACAGTGGAGTTCGACGGATTCGCCGGAATGGGTGTTGGATGCTTTGTCTATTGAGTCCATACTGGTGGTGCCGCTTCTGTCGGCTTTTGAAGGGACCGATATTAGTGGATGGAGTAAGTGGCTTCTTGATCTTCATGTCTTATGGGAACTCGTAGCTGTTTGGAGCATGCGGGTCCTTAGTCTTCGAGCCTCATGGGGACTTGTGCTGAGCATGTGGGCTCTTGGTGGAAGTCCGCGCTGGCAAAAAGCGGTGTTGTCGTGGTGTTCTAATAGTCGCAGGTAGGGTCGGAGAAACATCGTTCCTGATGTGATGCAAAGCAAGAGTTCAATCATCATGGCCGATGGTTGTAGGGAGCCGGAAAAACATCATGCCCGATGTTATGCTGAGGTTGAACCATCGTGTCCGATAGTACGCAGGTCGGTGGCTCAAAACATCGTGGCCGATGGAAATCATGGTATAAAGGGTAGCAACACCATCATCGTGACCAATGTTTGTGGGGATGCTGCAGCTGGGGAGTCGTCTCCGAAAGGTGCGGAGGTCAATCACCGTTCTGCAAAGCAGAGGTTAAATATAGCATAGGTGAGGGAAATAAATCCCTGAAAAATCTAAGCAGTGCTTTATGGGGGTTATAAAATCTTAATTTATAAGTGAAGTAATATTTTTATTCACTAAATGAGTTTACACTTAATTATATATATGACGTCATAAATAAGCAATTTTTATCTTAAACTTGAGCTCTTTCCAAAAAAAACAAAATGCTGCAGCCTTTTAATTTTGCATTAATCTGATTGTTGCAAAAATGTAGTAAATCAAATTTGAATTTCAAAATTATATTTAAATTCATCAATCTCCAGCTAATTTTATCCATTTTTTCCATCTTCTTTTTCAATATTTGAACAAGTTAAATTTATAGCTATTAACTTTATTTTTTATGTTGTTTGAGTATAAACTTATTCAAAATTGAATTATGTATGAACTTTTTATTATAAAATTTATATATTATATAAAATAAAGATATATGTATTGTTATTTTTTATTTCACATAAATTCCTATAAACAAAATTATAAGTATGAAAATAAAAGGTGAATATAATAATACAAAAAAGCATTGACCTACTTGAAAAGTTCTCCTAAACTCAAATACCTATGATATTTAAAATTTTAAGAGGCTATTTAGTTTAATATTATCTAGATATTATGTCATATTATTTATATTATTTGAATGTTATTTTTTTATTGATAATTTCTTTAATTTTTTTTAAAATTATTTAAAGATGTTATGGTAGGCTTTTGGCTTAAAAGCTAACTAGCTTAATTAATTTTTTTAAAATGAAATAAGCCTAACTTGCTTAATTAAATTAGGGTATGAATATTGCTAAAGTACCATATAAATTATAACTTAAGATGTTATAGTTCTAATTTTCATCATTAATACAAAATCCTTTCATATAAATACCTCAAATAAGATATTGCTATCTCAAAGGTACTTTTGTTGATTTTTCATTTTCTTTTGTAAAAATTACCAATTACACCACTCGTGTAGTCTAGATGATACTTTGAGGGCAGCCAATGAGAAGAGAAGAGAAGAGAAGAGAAGAAAAGAGAAGAGGAGAGGGTTACAGTATTCAATGTGGAGGTATTGTCTGCTTTGGCTTTAGAAAAATTACGTAACTTGAGTACTTCACAGAAGATTATTCATCTCAGTGCTACTCCAGCTATTATATACTTATACAGCTCAAAAAGAGAAGAATATGACGAGATTAATACCAAATTATTAGAGAGGCTGAAGTAAGAGATATAGGGAAAAGGGAGGGGGAAGGGGCCCGGCTTAAAGATCATGAAAAACAGTGAGAATTTTCACAGAAAAAGTTGACAAAAGAGCTCCACGAAAGTGAACTCTAGCATCATAAATTCGTCAAAGGATTTCAAATTGAAAAGCTCAAGGACCCAGATGAAATTTACCCTATCATAATTCTTTATGATCTTTATGCATCTAAATTAAAAATGAATAATGTTAAACAATTATAGGTTAAGCATCAAGCTAAATCAGCAAACAACTAGCTGCCCTTTATTGTGTTTAATTATTTGTTTCTCTCTATTGGCTTATATGAGATTTAACTAGTTAATCTTTCATTAATTATTAATGATATATTGCATTAAACTTAATCAAAGTCAAACTATTTAATCACATTAATAACAGTGCTGATGTAATTGTACTATCTAGCTTGTCTTATTATTTTAATTATTGATTAATTAATAATTTATGATTTTATTATTAATATCATTGTCACTAATTATCATCATTGTTATTGTAATTATCATGCAAACTATATGTATCATATATAATATAACTGTTTGCAAAGAAATTTTAAGAGCATCTGCTTTAATATTATGTTATATTATTTAAAAACTTAATTTTATACAAATTAATAAAATTATCACTTAAAAAATGATATATGTATATTAGAATATCTATATATCAAATGAAGCATTATATTTAACTCATTTTTTGTTGTGATTAGAACTAAAATTAAATTAGAGCAACTGAAGAATAATTTTAATAGAAAGTTGTGACTCCGGCCCACAATCGAAGGAGGTGGGGGTAGCTTATCATGATTCGGTCGAAAGAGAGTAGAGAATAGAGAGATTCTTAATAGACTTCTAGAATAATAGAGGGGCAGAAACTCTTAACAGTGCTTATTCTAGATCAAAAAAAGAGATACACGACTGAATTGTCTCACATAAAAAAAAAATCTTGAGCTTATGGTCGTCTTCTAAGAGCAAAACTGTGAAGCGGAATTGAACTGTAATTAATTAAATATACTTAAGTTATATTAGCTCCACAATCAAAATCATCTGAAAAATTCTTAAATCACGTAATTTCGAGAGGTTACAAAATTTGATACAAAACAAAAAAAAAATTCAACTAGAATTAAGCATAAATTTGGCTTCGAACTTCTTTAGATCTCAACAAACTACATTTTATTTACACAAAACCTAATTATTTATATACAAGATCATGCTAATTAATTACAATAATTATATTTCTTTACAAATTTCCTAAGAATAGAACATATAGTATAGTTTTAATGATTTTTAATGGAAATTTGGGCAAAATCTTGAAATTACAATGTTGACCTTATTAATGGCATACTTGATTCTTCCTGTATCAGCTTAATAAGATGATCGCAGTAGATCTGACCGTCCATTCCAGTGCAATCACTTGCCTGCTTCCCCATCTCAAAGGACAAACAAAGTAATTAACCCATAAAATATTACTAACATCAAGGGTATTATATTTATATATATTAAAAATCAATAGTTTACTAATTATAATTTAAAATCTTAATTTACAGAATTATTTAATTTATTAATACTGAATTTCCTAAATAACTTACATTATAATTTATTAATTTATTTATTAATTATTAGGATTATGTGGTAAGATTTTAATTGCTATAAACTAAGTATTTGCTTTTGAATTAAAAATTGGTGACTACCTACCTTAGAAGTAATAATTTATTACATAAAGGTGTGTTTCTTTAGCCATAATGTTAATTTTAACATGATATACCATCTCATAATACATAAATTCTAATATTATAATTTAATATTTTCTTTAAAAAAATATTAGAATTTAATTATAGTTTATGTAATGCATATATATGTATATATATTAAAATAAAAAATTTAATTTTTTTCACATTTAAATTACTTGTTTCACGCATCTCAATATAATAATTAATTTTATGTAACAACATAATCTAATCTAACCTATCTTAGTTAATTATATTATTAATTACCTCAAGGTGGAGGAAATGAAAGATCCTTCTATCATTAGCTACAAAGCTAGAAGCATTCATGAGTTGGAGACCCTCCTCCTCCAATGCCATCAAAACCCTAGAGAAGGAACCCCTAGAGCCAGCTTTATTGTTATCCTTCGTAAAACATAACTGGATCATGATCTCCTTCTTGCTCAAGCAAATGGCAGAAACTATCGGAAGAGCACAGTCATTGTTACGATGGGCGAGATGCTCTTGCAAACTGCCTTGCGAAATCTCTATTTGCAGCTCCTCCTTCTTCTTCTTTAGCTGCTCGATGTGTTGTTGTAGTTCTGGTATGTACTTCAACATTTGATTGACGGTTGATGGAATACTTAACTTCTTCTGAAAAAGACTAATGTCAAGTTTCTTATAATCAACTAATCTAAAAACTTACGTTAATTATACGGAAAGCTTTTTGCCCGTTGTTAACGGCACAAATGCTTAAATTTGTGGGTGCCATTAGTACTTTACGGCCTTTAGCTCTAACCTTAAATCAATTTGGATTAAGGGCCAGGTTAATTAGCTAACCTTCAATGTACTAATCTTATTAATAATATACCCCAACTAAGATAAAGGATTAACTGAATTAGATTTGATTGTTAGATATCTCAGAACTCTGTTAATAACTTCTCCCATGTTACCCTAAAATGGCTAATGAATGGGATTAGGGTTTCCCTAGGTTAGCAAGCATTAGGGGTTGCTGACTTGCTTTGAGTTGATTTCAAGCAAGCTCGACATTGAACTGCTCGATTTGGATTTGAGTCGGTTGATTTTATGTTGATTTCAAATTGATTTTCAATTAGAATCAAGCTAAATTATAAGTCATATTTTGTTGTTACAATAAATATATATATATATATATATATATATATATAATGTTAAAATATTTTGTAAATTATAGGCATGTTTTTAAGTTTATAGTATAATATCACGTAGATTTATACTTTAAATTTTTGACGTCTGCATCTCTAAGTTACATTATATGCATATCAATAAAAAAAATTTGCAACTTTTAACTATTATTCCCTGGTTGGCAATAGGCCTAAAAAACATAACTTGTTTTAGCTATGGGCAAAATCTTAAATTTGTTTTTTAAAAAAAATTAAAATTTATTTTATATCTCAATTTATAAAAATTTTAATATTAAACAACCACTTTATTTCACATCCAATATAAATTTTAATACAACTAACTCACTTTATTTCACATCATATATATATTTTTAAAAATTTCTGTAATTTTTTATTAAATCATCTTTTTTTTCCTCCAACCAAACGAAGCCTAAAAGCTTTCGGCTGGGTTAACTCAGTAACTCCGCTAAGTCAGTTAACTCAGGTGGAAGAGAAGGTACCCTATGACCGCTTTCCGGCAGAAGCGAGCGGAGGGAGGAGAACAAGCTATTAAGCTTTTTCCGGCGGTCGCGCTCGTAGGCGTTATGGTTCTTCTTCCTGGGGCTGCGGCAGTGGCCGGAGATGGGGCTGAGAACAGACGGCCAGCTGAGATCGTCAAGCTCCGCCGGCGGCGCCGGCGAGGGGGGTAAGCTGAAGGACACTTCGTCCAGGCATAAGAGGTCTTGCATGGAACGGAGCTTGGAAGCTTGAGTGGGGTCGCTAATGGCGGGCAGGGATGATGAAATGAAGAAGCTTGAGGGTTTTCTTCCATTCCCAACGGCTTATTTATAGGGGAATTTTAATTGATTTTTTAATTAATCATAGTTTTTAGCGAATCATGCTAACACTCAGTGGGCCCACTGCTTACGTGGCTCCTGCTGATTGGGGGTCGAAATTTGGGGAACCCAGAATGCAAAACAATTTCATTAATTAGAGAGCATGGCACGTGCTTTGCATGCCAAGCACGAGCATTCACATGCCCTTCACGTGCCTGAAAAGCGATGCCACGTGGAAGCCGCAGTCACTAAATTTACGTGGCACCAAGCTTATTGTAGCACATTATTTTCAACTCCTAATTTTATTTTTTTCACATTACGATATAAACTAATTCTCTAAAATCGATGATTAATATCGTGATACAATATTAATTATTGGCGCTCCTAATAAACTTACTCTTGATGATAAATTGCATTTAGATTACTCAAATTAGTGTCTATTATTAATAGATTGTCGTAACTTCGAAATAATAATAAATAGATCATGGAGTTTTAAATTCAAAATACTTTCATAATCTTAATCTCTCATATAGTAGATTTCTTTTTTTTTCTTTTATTGGTAGAAAAAAAAAGCATAAAAATTGCTCATTTTAATGCGTACTAAATCACAAATGATTGTAAACAATGAAGACGGTAAAATAATACAAATAATTTTATCATATAATTATTTGCAAGAGTTTCAAAGATTTTTCAAAAATCAAATGAAAATTTAGCCAATTTTTTTTGAATTTCGATAGAATAGATGTGGTTAAACTAATAACGATGAATTGTTAACAAAAAATGGCTCACCAAAGAGTTGCAATCAGGGACGATAAAATGAGTTAGCAGATTGGGTTCGACTTGAACTCAAATCTGACCTATTCTGATTAACAAACGGGCAACATAAATGACTGAACGTAACCTGATTAATGAATGGGTAATTCAAATCTGGCCCAACCTGATTATGTTTAACCCATTTATAAAAAAAATTATGACTCGTACCGAAATTATAGGTCGAATTCAAGTTAGGTTCACGAATCGGATCATATATTACTACCCTTAATTGTAATTTAGGATGTCGGTAATTCATGTTATAATTAACCAATCTAATATAGGACTCGACACTTTTGTTTGGTTGAAGAATAAATTTGAATAAGAAAAGAGAAAATATTTTATTTTATAGAATTTATGGGAAAAAAATTTATTTTAATATTGGGAGTTGTGTATGATGTGAAATAAAGTTGATTTTAAGGTTGAAATTTTTATTACATGTGAAATAAAATTAATTTTTAAGATTGGAATTTGTGTTGGATATGAAATAAAGTTATTAAAATTTATAATAAATTAAAAATATTAGGGCAAATTACGCCCAAGTCCTTGAGTTTAATGCTTAATATCAAGCAGATCCACATTTTTTAAAATATAACATCGAAATCCCTGAGTTTTAATAAATATCAAATGGGTCCTTTTTAAATTTTTTTTATAATTAAAATTTTTTAAAGTTATCGTTTTACCCCTGCCATTTCTCTCTCCTCCCGATCCGGCAGACGCGCGCGAGAGATGTCAGGGGTAAAACGGTAATTTTAAAAAAATTAAAAAAGACTCATTTGATAATTTATTAAACCTCAGGGATCCCGATGTTATAATTTTAAAAATGTGAACCTGCGCGATATTATGCGTTAAACTCAAAAACCTGGGTATAATTTACCCAAAATATTATTATTATATTATTTTTGCCCAATTTGGTATTTGCCAAACAAAGCAATATGTTTAATAAATGGGTCAATATATTGACCTGAATCATGTTTATTTAACTGATTAATATTATAGAACAATTTGATTTTTTTTTTTTAAGTAAAGCATTAAAAATTTATAAAATCTAACTGTTCCAAGATCTTTCTTGATCATGAGTGAGGTGTCTTATGAAATAAAGGGTAAATTGCATCCGGGGCCGAAAGGTTGAAATTGCATTGCAAATTAGTCTTAATTTATGAAAACTTTAATTTAGTTCCCTGAAGTTGTAAAAGCTCTATAGTTTTGAACCCAATTAAAACATAATTACTAATTTTTTAGGAGTATACTGTAAAATTATTCTCATTTGTTAATTTTATAATTTTTAAAAATATAATTTTAAAATACTAATATTTTTAGTACAAAAAAAGCAAAATATGAGGGAAAGTAAATTTTAGATTTTTATTACATTTTTAAACATTGGCAAGAATAAAAAAAGGTAATGGTCCTTTAATATGTATAAATGATTCAAAATTAGTTAAAAATGATCAGATTTTATCTTTTTTATTTTAAAAAATAATGAAAATGCATGATGAGATTCTAAAATAGGGACGAAAACTATTGCACTTTTATAGCAAAATTAATTTTTTAAAAAAATTGAGACTAATTTTCAACGCTCTTCCAACCCCATGAGACTGCATGCTATTAACCCATTAAAAATACTAAAGATGCATTTAATTCGTTGTTATTTTAATATTATATCATATAAATGATATACTTTATGAACTCATATAAAAGATTTCATATTTATGAATTTCAGTGAAATAATTCCTAAGTTTAAAGGACTCATTATATATATTATATAGATCTTATTAAATACTGATATAATAGATTATACAATACAAAATAATGAATAATATCATTGATATTTGATAAATAATTGACTAAAATGGTAATCAAATAATACAAAAATTTTTTCTTTTTCAAATAAGATATTTGATGTTATTTCCATTGAATAAATTTAAATGGGACGAATTTTAAATTTTTAAAAAATCATAATTTATCACAGGTTGTTCTGGCTTAATAACAAGTTTTTTTTTGTGGTAGAGTTAACAGCAATTAATTTTTTTTCTAGTTTATATAATTAGTTATCTTTAATTTTTTAAATTAAATAAATAATAATTATAGCTTTTTAAATATAAGTTCAACATAGCTCGAATTCTTTTACCATATAATTTATATCATTTAAACTTAAATAATCAAGTTTACCTGATTGCTTTAAGTAATTTGTTTTTTTAAATATATTGTTAAACCAGATTAAGTTTAATTTTATTTATTTTGATGACATAGGTAGATAATTTTATAAAAAATTATAAAATTATCATTGTAGATGTTAGAATTTTATTTATTTTGATAACATATATATTACCATATTTTCTGTGCTTTATGTATATATGATTTATCTAGGATATCACATGTACATATTTCGAGACTCAAGTCTATGTTGAGAATTATCTCGTTATTTGCTAAATCGTCATTTAGAGTGACATTGATATCGTATGCAGTCAATTGATCGATTATAAAAATTATTTGTTTTACTCAAATGGCCATTACAATTTAAAATGAGTTTACAAAGTAGAGATGTATAACCTTTTTTATTGGTTGGTGTGAAAAAATATTGGATAAATTATTAATAGTTTTTTATAATTTATAAATAATTATATTTTAGTTTATATTTTTAAAAATTTTTAAGTTCTTATAATTTAAATAGGAATTTAAAAATAAAGTAAAATAGATAAGTCTTTACAATTTTAAAATGAGTGAAGAATTTTAAAAAATATGTCTTAAAATATAATTATAAATAATCTTAAATTTTATTAGTAATTTACTCAATAATATTTTATGAATTTACCTTAGAATTAGTTAAGATAAAAAATACTTGAAAATGAAAGGTGAGCCAGAAATTTTTCTCTTTTTTTTGATGAAAATTCATAAATTCTGATGAGACCATAAAAAACCAAATATCAATATTAACTCGTTATTTTTTAACAAAAATGACTCAGATGTAATTTCTCCATAACATTATGCAAGTGTACGAAATTTTACAGGCACAACGGATTCTCCCACCATAATATGCAAGTCCATAAAATTAAAGAATTTCACCTTAATCCTTTTATTTTAAAAATTATTTCATGTGAATCTTTTCTAATGAATTCCACCAAAAATTTCATAAATTCTAATCGATGTCTTCTACTTTTGCTGCTGCAGCGAAGAAGTGATTGGTGTAGTCCCGCAGACTTTTCTTCTCACCCTACTTGATGTTGGCGAGCACCATATCGGAGACAATCATTCGTGTCCGGCCGATGAAGCGGGCGATCAGCTCCCACTTCAGATGCTTGTAGGAGCAAATGTGACCCTTGGATTGCTTGACGAACCAGCTGAAAGCCGCTCCTTTCAGAGTGTTGGTCATGAGGTGGCATTTGGTGGCTTCGTCGGGTTGGCGATAGCGGACTGCGGCCTTGAACCCTTGAACATATTTACGGGGATCAGTAGCACCCCTGTAGGCTTCAAGTTGGGGTGGCTTGAAGTCTTCTGGGACCGGCGCCTGCTGGATAGCTTCAGAGAGAGTTCTAGTTATTCATCAATATCAAGAGGTATAATTTGTAGAAATATATTTAAAATATACGATCATATATATAAACATTAAATTTTAAATATTAAATAAGTAAAACTATCTGTTTTAGGAGTGACACGTGTAATTCTCCTTTAAGTTTATCATCTATTTTTTTTTCTAAACCGCATATAAATTGGTAGTTCTAAGAAATTATTTTAAAAAATAATGTGCAGGCGATAATATATAATTTAAGGAAAATTTCACTTGGGCTCCTAAGATTAGATTGTCATTTCAAACTAGTACAAAATTTTTCAAATTTTGATTTTAGGCTCCTCAAGTTATTTGTTGGCGTTAGGTCCCAAAGCAGATGACATTGTTAAACTGATGTATTTCACCGTTTTTTTCTTCTTATGTTTCGAGATATTCTTGAAAGATAAGTCGAGAGAAAGAATGAAGTAGTACGGGTATTTTGCCATATTTCAAAAAGGGTTCATCAAAATAGATTATTTTCATTTAAGTTTTGAGCAAAAAGTTAGAAGCCAACATCAGAGATCTACCAATAATGTAAAAAACATATTCGAGAAATTTTAATTGAGAATTTTTAAAAATTAAGGACAACTCGCAATAGCTATCTACGTGCAAATTACCCTGAAATTTATTATGAGAAAACCGATTGTTAAACGCTATCATTTTTATTGTGTGTACTATGCATAATTTTTTGAATAATATGCTAGATTTATTTTGATTTATTTCTAGCAAAATATGCCTATTATATTTTTTCTTAAATTTATTTTTTATCGTTCTCATATATTTGATCATTTCTTGTATTACATGTATAAAAAATAATATTCTTTTTCTTCCCTCTTTTATAGGTTCTTCGGATTTATAAAAAAATACATCATAAAAATTAATCATTTTTGTTGTTTCATGAAGATATCAAAGTTTTTCCCTCCAAAAGATAATGTTTTTTTTTTTTTCGTTTTGATTATTTTCACATCTTAGCTTTGAGCATGAAAGGCTTCCATTTGGTCATCTTCTCTTTTTTTAATTATTTTATTTTTTAAATATCATTTGATTGGGTGCAAAATTGTCTCGTAGTCATCTGATTTTCAGATCAATATTTAGCTTGAATTAAACTAAGTTTAAATTTATTGAGCTGAGTTATGAACCACGGTGAATTAGATCGATTTAATTTGATCTCTATTTTATTAAATATAAATAATATATTCAGTCATTTATTGTATTATTTATTATTTATAGATAAGTATATATATTAGTTGTAATTAGAATATCAGCAGGTAATGTTGTGAGTATAATTAATCTAATTTAAAATTCTAGTAGAGTCAATTTTTAACAAAAAAAATTCTTTTTTTTTAATGAAATGAAAATTCAATTCCTCGAAAGTTTGAGTTAGCTCAATTAAAGCTCAGCAAGCTCAAAGTTGAAACGAGTCATCTTGAACTCGAATCAAATTGAAATGAGTCAAACTTAAGCTGTGTTTCACTTGGTTTGAACTCAAATCGTTTTCACCCTGTACTCAATTGTGGTCATTTTCGTATCTTACATGCTTAAAAAATTTGGTACTTCACAATGAAGTAGTATTGCTTCAAATTAATTTTAAAAAAATAATTACTTATATGCTATTAAAATCTAACTTTTTTACATATTCGATACTTAAATCTTTAATATTATATATTAGATACAAAAATGTCCATAAAATTATAACTTTTATTATAAATTCTGTGTTCTCCCCATTCTTTTTTATTTTTACTCATTCAACTTGAAGAAGAAGAAGAAGAAGAGGTGGAGAGATGAGATGGCATACACTTCTCCTCATCTTCTTATTTGCCCTTCAAGGCTTTACCATTGCTGACAAAAAGGTGATTAGTTCTTCAGAAGCTTCTAATTTAATTTTCTCAAAATTCTTTTTTTTTTCTATCTATCAAAAAAAGTTCTTTTTTTTTTTGAAAAAATTAATTTTTTTCTCAAATTACAGCTTTTACTATAGGAAAGGGTATAAGGAGATATGAATTTTCTCATGCAACTTGTATAAATTTCTATTATTTATTTCTTCTTCTTATTATTATTGTATATATGTGTGCATTTTTCTTTCATGTAAATATATTTAATTAATATGCACTAAAAAAAAAAATATATATATATATATATATAATTAATTAATACTTCTCTAAAAACAGCCCTATGTTATTTACCTTGAGGGAGATCCTCCTGGTGCAGCTCATTTGACTTCTGTCACAGATTTTCATCCCACAGAATCCCACTTTGAGTTCTTGAGTTCTTGCCTTAAAAGGTAGAGTTTTTTTTTTTTTCAAAAATTACTTTTTATAGTAATGTGGCAAAGAAAAAAATCATTCCATAAAGATTATTGATTTGCTTTATAAAATCATAATCTAGTAGGTAATGATTTATCCAATTGATACCAATTTTTTATTTTATTTTATTTTATTGGGTGTTTTTAAAGCTCATTTTTTTACTTAAAAAAAAAAAATTTAAGAACATCTCTTTGGAGATGGCATTGCTTTAGTAAAGATATTTAATTTACTAGTTTGAGTTCAAGAATGATTTGACTTGAAAATCTTAATCGAGTCGTCCAGACACATAGCAGATTGAAATCTTTCAGAAGAATTGCTCCCCAAAACCGTCGTGTAATAGGTTAATTAGATTCGAGCTGAAACATTGGGGCTTTAGATTGGAAGAAGTGCCTTGGGTGTGAGAACGATCCGAGTTTGAGTCGAGCAGGGCACAGCTCAAGCTTGGCTCATCTCAATTTGATTCGAGTTTGAGCTGGTTCTTTCGGTATTGAGTTTGCTTAAGCATTAATCGCGCCAACTTTAACTCTCTAAAGAATAAAATTTGTATTTAAAAAAATTGCTTTTGCTAGAATTTGAATCACATAACAGATATTTTAATCACAATTAACACATATTTAAGTACATATAATTACGAATTATAATAAATGACTGAATATATTATTTATATTTAAAAGAATTAGAGATCGAGTCAAATCGATTCGATCTGACCATGACTCGTAACTCGGCTCAATAAACTCAAGCCGAGCTTGATTTAGCCAAATATCGATCCGAACATCGGGTAACAATCGATGTTCAAACCAAACCCTACTTGATAACGATAAGGTAATCCTAGAAAAATAAAATAAAATTTTCAATATATTTGCACTTCAGTCTTCTTTTTTGTTAAGTTATACTTCTTTAAATTTTTTTTTTTATTAAAAAAAATTTATTTGGAGAGGCTGATGCAGCAAAGAAAAGGCAAGAGATGCAATAAAATATTCATTCACAAGCTTCATCAATGGCCTCTCAGCAAGCCTTCACGAGGAGGAGGCTTTGGAGATGTCAAGTTAAGAGAAAAAAAAATATATATATATATATATATTTTTCTGAATTTTACAAGCATTATAATTAAAACTATACAGGGTAAATAACATTTGATGTGTACAAAAAAATATAATTTAAGGGTTATGTAATAATTAAAGTATTTTTTTTATTTTAGGGTACCCCACAGTTCTTCATGTTTCTCAAAGTATAAGGTATAAACTTGATACAACTCATTCATGGCAATTCCTTGGCCTAGAGAAGATGAATGGCTTGGTCCCAAAGCAAACCCTTTGGACCAAGGCAAGATTTGGTGAAGATGTCATAATTGCAAATTTAGATTCTGGTACGTAATTTATTTATTTTTAATCTACACTCTACGTAAATATTTTAAAAGTCGAGAAGGTAAAATTTTGTTTCGAAAAAATTTGAGAATATATATATATATATATGTATATTTGTTTACACGAGATTTCACTCTTTCACATGACACGAAGGAAAACTAGAATTAAAGACTTTGATCTAAGTTGCATTATTCTCATTCATTTTGTTAAATGGAAAATTTTTTTTCCTTAAAATGACTCGTGGATTTAGGGGATCTTTATAAATCATAAATATTCTGTGTATTTTCTCTTATCATTTCTTTTCAATCTTTCTTGTACCTTAAACTGAATTTTTTCTTTTACATGATTTTTTATCGTTGCTTTCATTTAACCCTTTCTCTCGTGAGCAGCTCCACTTATGTCTTTGACGGTAGAGAGGAGGCATGCGGTGGTTGGTGAATTTGGGGGGAGGGGGGCTTTTGTTTGGTTGAAGCTTAAAAATCCCCAAAATTATTATTTTTTTATATTTATTTTACGTCATATATACAATTTAATATTTAAAAATAATTTTATTTTATATTCCGTAAATCTCAATCTTAAAAATTAATATTATTTTACATTCTTTACATATTTTAATAGAAAAAATAAAATTTATTTCACATTCATGTGATGCGATGCTCAATAACAAAATATTTTTATTTTATATTATAATATTAAAATAATTTTTTTAATTTTTTATCTAAATTTTTTTAAATATTTTAAAAATATATACCAATCAAATGTGGTCATAATAAATGGGCATATAATGCAAAATATGAAGAAGAGAAAAGTGATAATATTGCATTTGAAAATTTATAATATATTCTTTATTATTATTATTATTATTATTTACATATTTTTATTTTATTTTATTTTATTTTTTTGAGGTGCAAATCCCATAGGAAGAAACAAGCCAACTAGTCCTTTATACAAATTATAAGATTAGATAATACAAATAACAATGAATAAAAATTTTCATCAAAGAAAAAAAAAGCAATGACAATAAAAATGTAGCATCACACTTTAGAAACAAATTTGGCTTGATATATTTTTGTTATTTATTTGGGGTAATTTCATCCAAGAATCTGTGTAGAATGCTGATTTTATATAGGTCTACAAAAATAAAAATATATTATTTAAATTTTTTTTCTCAAAATGTTCTTCGCACATGAATCTTTTTTTATATATTTCATTAAAGTTCATCATTAAATTATCATTTTAAAAAATAAAAGAATATGTACGTATTTAAGCATTAAACATTACTATTATAATTAAAATATAAAAAAATAAGAAATTGAGTTTGTATTTTTATTTTTAAAAATAACAACTTAACAGTCAAACTTAAGGCAATCTGTCAAAAATGACTTGTATAAAAAAATATTGACAAAAGAAAAATAGTTAATATATTTTTATTTTTATGAACTTATATGAAATCAAGATCTACGTCGGGATGGAATTATCCGTATTTTACTTTTATTGATGTATAAAATGTAGAACATATTGTAGGTGTATGGCCGGAATCCGAGAGCTTTAGAGACGAGGGAATGGGACCAATCCCGACAGCATGGAAGGGAATATGTCAAAATGAACATGATCAAAGGTTTTCATGTAACAGGTCCAAATTGCAAATCATAAAAAAAATTATATCATTTTTTTTTTCTGTTATAACCACAGTTATCATATTTATTTTAGTTTAATTTATAGTTATTTCAATGGTCCGTATTTTATTTCTTTATGTTTTCATAATGAAAATTAAGATTATAAGATAAAATGAAATTGAATCTAGTCCTATTATCAAATCCCATATTAATTTTTTTAGAAATAAAGTAAAAAAATTTAAAAAAAATGTGAACTAAAATATAATTATAATTAAAATATAAAACCTATATATTAAGTAATTTGTTTTTAAATTTATAATATATATATTTTTTATTTTTTTCCTAATAAGTAAATATTGAAATTTTTTGTGTCAACTTAAATAAAATGTAAGAATTTTTTAACTAGGGTGTGTTGGTTGTAAAATTAAAATAAATAAGTGTGTGTCATGTAATATTAACTTTAGGGTGTCTAATAAATAAATATTAAAGTTTTTTGTGTTAAAAATCCCATTTATTTATTTATTTATACAGGAAGCTCATCGGAGCACGGTACTTCCACAAGGGCCGTGAAGCCATCGCCGGCCCGCTCAACTCCACCTCCTCCAACAGCCCCCGCGACACCGGAGGCCACGGCACGCACACCCTCTCCATCGCCGGCGGCGCCTTCGCTCCCTCTGCCGCCGCTTTCATCTCCTTCGCCGGGGGCGGCTCCGCCAAGGGCGGCGCCCCTCGAGCCCGCGTCGCCGCCTACAAGGTCTGCTGGCCGGAGGCGGAATCCGGCCTTCTCACGTGCTCCAGCGCCGACATTCTCGCCGGGATCTTGTCCGCCGTGAGGGACGGCGCCGACGTGATCTCCATCTCCGCGTCGACGAGCCCAACTGAAGTGGCGAGTCTCGCTGATGACGTCATCGCCGTCGGGTCCTTCAGAGCGGTGAAGAACGGGATCGCCGTCGTCGCGAGCGCCGGCAACTTGGGACCCATGGCCGGAACTGTGGCTAACAACGCGCCATGGGTGATCACGGTGGCGGCGAGCGCCATGGACAGGGATTGGGCTTCTTACGTCTGCTTCAACGAGGATCAGTGCCTCAAGGTCAGGTGAAACAGGGCTAGCACAGTAGCCCCAAACTCGCTCAAAATTTGCTCAAATTTTAATTTGATTAAAGATCGACAAGAGTTGTGGTGAGCCTCCTGTGATTCCAAGGTTTACTTGAATCAAACTTCAAGTCAAGGTTGGCTTGCTCTATATAACTAAGAGATAATTTGATAATTTACATTTTCAAAAATAGAAATTTATATTAGGGGAGAAAATACTAGAAGATCGGATAGTCATTAACCCAAAGTTTAGGGTCAATGAATAAGAGCCACTATTTATATATCAATACTATAACAATACTATAAAAAAAGAATTATAATTTGCTGTTGAACTACCAATATAAGGTAATCGCTTATATGATATCAACAATTTCCTCTTTACATAAGAATTCGTTTGGATGAGTCTTTTCCTGTTCAATAGGCAATTTTGACCTATCAAGTGCATGTATATTAACTGTCTACTTTACCACCTTGAGTCACAATATGAGCCATCTGGTCTAGGATTTCTTATTTAATCATGGTAAAATGTAAGTAAGACTCATGGGAGTACAACCTGCATGACCAATTTGATCCTAGCTAAACTATCAACTGTGATGTCACTTATTGGGAGAGAAAATATAAAGGGTTTACATGTGGCCCAATATAAAAGTGATTTGACACCCATTAATCTAAAAGTTTAGGGCCAATGGATAAGGGTTGCTATTTATATCAAGGTCATAATATAACAATCTCTTGCGAGCACATAAAAATTCATTCGTACGATTGTTTTCCTATCCAATGGGCAATTTTAACCAGTCAAGTGCATGCATGTCAAGTGCCCACTTAACCACCTCGAGCTAATGTGTGAGAGTCATCTGCTCTTGAACTTTTTGCTTAACCATGGCAGAACATGGGCAAAACTCATGGGAGCACAACTAAACCATCAACTTTGATAGTACTTGTTGGGGGAGAAAATATCAAGGGTTCAAATGTGGCTCAATACAAAAGTGATTGGACACTGATTAGCCCAAAAGTTAGTCCTTTAATAGCTAAGGGATAATTGCTCGTATGCATTCACAATAATTTACATATAGCATCCCCAGGGCCATTAATTTTAGTAAATTGTATTTTAGGGTTTTCTTTTGAAAAGTATAGGTTATATAGTTTCGACGGTGCAGTTTGCCAAAATTAATATTTTAGATGGTGTAATGTACGAGGTTTTTGGGGAGCGCAAAGGGTAAAATTATGTTATTTTGTATTGCATTTTACATCGAATTATATTAATTTTGAATAATAATTTGTATTATATTAAAATTTGATTTTGTTAAAAAATTGATGCATAAATTTTAGGGGAAGAGTTATTCATTGGATTCCTTGCCCAAGGGCAAGTTGTATCCCTTCATCAGCTCTAAAGAGGCAAAATCCGCCAATGCTTCATCAGAACAAGCGTAAGAGTTGTCATACACTTCTGAATATTACATTGATTCTCTGTTATTTTGTCACATTTTAGATAGGTTCATGTTCCATAAACTTTTTGGCAAAGGTCTTAACGTCCTTCGATCATTTTATATTGATTTTTGGTTTGATTTGTCGTTAATTAAATTTGAAATACTCATATTATTGATCTTCAAGAAGGAGCAAACACCTCTATATACCACAATGTATCATATAACTTTGTCATATTTATGCTTTTTAGATGCTTCTATAACATTATGTACAAACTACGCCAAATTGCATTGTCATAGAGATATTGATAATTTTTTATCAAATCTTTCACTTATTTTTTTGTCTCTAAAATAAATTTGATTTATGTTGATGTATCTGTTAAATATATAATATATGTTGTGTGGCCAAATTATCATGCCATTTGAACTATTTATGTAAAGGAGATTAGATTAAGAGCAACTCTTAACAACTCCCGAATACATATTATTCATTTAACCCCGAGTCGTCGAATAACTCTTATAGAGGTGAAACTGACCTAGAGCCAAAGAGTCTAACCGAACTACCCAACCGAATAACACACCTAAATAGCCTATCCGAATGGGCTATTGGAATTTGTCGCTTTAACAGGACAATTAATGCCGCTTTAACCAACCATACCTTCACAATATGGTATATGAGCCTATGGAAGAAACCTTAGCTAATGAGACAAATCTTCTAGTATGTGCTAGCCTGACAATATACCTAAGAAACCCTTATTAGTAAGATCAACTACTTTCTTTTCTATAAATATCCACATTTAATACAGAATAAAGAATTTTTAATGTATTTCTCTCTCTCCAAACCTGATATCTCTCTCCCTTTCTACTTCTAGCTCTTCGGCTAGCTCGCAAGACCAAGCTTTTTGGCTCCTAGGGCTCTAGTTAAGCTCAGCTACTCAACCCGATTCCTTGATGGCAGTGAAGGACCAACACAGTCCTCTATCCTCCTTTCCTTCCTTGAAGCAGATCCCCCTGCTCTTTTTTCTACCTTTTTTTTAAACTAGGGTCCTGTTTGGCAATAGGCTGAAAATCATGGTTAAAATTATCCATGACTAAGATTTTAAATTTATTGAAAAATTTTAAAAAAATATTTTATATCTCATCTTATACAAATTTTAATATTAAACAATCACTTTATTTCACATCTCACACAATTTTTAATATAACTCACTTTATTTCATATCATACACGTTTTTCAAAAATAACTGAAAATTTTCAACTAAGTCTTCTTTTTTTTCTCATTACCAAACAGAGCCCTATTATAATCTTTGTAACATTCTTATTTGTTGGATACATTATGCTTTTCTTCATTTTATCCTGCTTTGTGTGTTAATTTGATTTTTTTCCCACAATTTGCTATAACACATTATTAATTATCTGGTTTATCTTCAGTAAAAAAAAGAAAAATCAAAAGATTCATTCATATTTCTTTGGAGACCTAAATTGTTCCTCAATTTTGTACTATTGTTAATGTCATAAGAAGTTGTAAATGAACACAAACATAATAAGCTACAGATATACATTTCAAATATTGATACTGCGCGAGCTGTAGGTTTTAAATGTGATCAGTTACGGTTCACACGACTATCAGAACCCGACACGATTCGGCCTACACTTGGTTCTAGGCATTTTACGAACCATGCCTAAATTGGAACGTGCCTAAACCAACTCAAATTCATCATATCGATTCTATTCTACTCGATTTTGGCTATTTGTTGTACACCACTAGTTATTTCTTCTTCTTGGTTTGTGCAGTAAATATTGTATGGTGGGATCTCTGCATCCAAAGAAGGTGAAGGGAAAGATTGTTGTGTGCACCAGAGGGAATAGTGCTGTGGTTGAAAAGGGGGAAGCAGTCAAGTTGGCCGGCGGCGCTGGCATGGTCCTCGTTAACAATGCCACCACCGGCGATGATCTCACTGCCTTTTTTCATGTTCTTCCAGCAACTCATATCAGTTATTCAGATGGCCTTAAGCTTTTGAGCTATATTCAATCCAATGAGTAAGTAGATGTGGGAATCTCAACTTCATATTATAAAATTTTGATCTGTTTGGTAATATCATTTCAAATGATTTGGTCGAGTTCGAGTTGACCATGTCGAAGAGTTTCATCTTTAAAATTGGGCAGATCATAGAATGATTGGGTTGTGTTTGATTCATTAGTGAACTATTAGTAAATGGATTTGGGTGTTGAACCTCATTGCTCTCGCAAAGGTCTTAAACAATCGATAGGTTGCTCGTTGCGAACGGGTTCTACCTCTAACTTAGTTAGTAAAAGTGATCATTTGTCTGTCTATATTTTATAGTAAAATTAATCGATTTCGAGATACTTCTCAGGTTGATTCGAGGATATCTTAGTAATTTTCATAAAAGAACCCTATGATGAAAAAAAAAAAATGTATATATATATAAGCCTTGTGAAATAAAAATGATTTTAATGTCTTAATTAGTATTAATAAAAAATAATTTGTGAAATGATGAGATTTTCATACATCCACTGCAGGTTACCTGTGGGTTGCATTTTGCCACCCAAAGTTGAGCTTCATAAAAGGCCATCTCCAGTCATGGCTGATTTTTCATCACAAGGCCCAAATAAAATAACCCCTGAGATCCTCAAGGTGAAAGAAATTCTCCCTTTTCATTCCCAATGATAAAAAAAAAATAGCTGAATTTTTCTGTTTTGGTAGTCATAAAATTTTATCTTTCCGATTTAGTACTTTTATTTAAATAAATATTATTAGCATTTAATTAGTACTGAATGTCCTTAAGGAAAATTATATATTTCGAAAGAGTTTTGCAGCACAACTTTAATAACTGCTGAATAAATTAATTAATTATAATTTAAAATTTTAATTTACTGAGTACTTTAATAGGTTATTAAATGAATTAAAATTTTAAATTATTAATTTATTTATCAATTATTAAAGGTGCATAGTATTTTTTATTTTTAAAATGGTTAATTTATTTAAAAAATAACCATCAAAATATGGGCTTTTTTTTTAAAGATGAACGTTTAAATATTTGTTTTTGTGATATATGATGATCAAAATATAATTGAAAAATTATGTATATTCTCTCTACAATATTATCTTTACATATTAACTGCTTTTAAAAATTTATTTGAGCTACTTCTCCCTTTAATTCTAAATATTATATAGATGCTATTCACATTAACACTGGTCAAACATAAATAGAATATGTATAGAATATTTTATTTGTAGCCTATCGGGAAATGTCCCATAGACACGCTATTGGGCTTTCCACTAGTGTAATCCAGTCACCATCGGAACATCATATATTGGCCGCCATTGTTAGTTGGCCGCCATTGTTAGTTGCCCGCCGCCAGTCAGCCACCGTCAACAACCATTTCGCTGGCCGTAGACCACTAAGCACTATCAGTAGCTACTACAATTGCTATTATAGGTATTTGAGTTAAATTAATTATTGTTTATCTATAGTAATACTAATAGAGTGTTGATGTTGTATTATTGAAAATTATAAGATGGCAAATACGTAAATAAATTTTAATGTAAATATAATCTTTTCTAATGGATCTATGTATATAATCCTTTCATATAAATGAATATTTAATGTAGAATTAATTATTTTCAGCCTGATATCACTGCACCTGGAGTTAACATCGTTGCCGCCTTCACTGAGGGAGTCGGATCGACGGGATACGACTTCGATATGCGTCGCTTCCCCTTCTACGTACAGTCTGGCACATCCATGTCTTGCCCCCACGTATCCGGCATTGTTGCTCTCCTCAAAAACGTTCATCCTGATTGGAGCCCTTCCGCGATCAAATCCGCAATTATGACAACAGGTTAGAATCGTCTCTATAAATATAGTTTTTCAGAGCGACATGCCACGCTGTTGTAGGGCTGTTAAAAATATTTAAAACTCGAAATTCATTCGAATTTTGACTCGATTCAAGACTCTTCTAGTTGAGTCTTTGGCTACATAAAAGATTTGAACTATATTTCAAGTTGATTTCAAGTTAAACTTAACTGGCTTGAAATATATTCGAGTTAACTCTCTCTTTCTCTCTCTCCATATATATATATACATGTAAGTTGGTGCAAATGCAATTATCTTGTTCTCTTTCACAGTGCAGAGAATATATTGGGCATTTGCCATTTCTATGGTTTAATTAAATATGATGATGTGAAATAATATTATAATTATAATTTATCACTAATGAAAACCAAAGCTATAATTTATTATGCATCTTGAGTTGACTATCGAGTTGACTTAAACTTGATCCATTTCAAATTAACTCGACTCGAACTTAATACAATTCAAGCTCGACTGGAGTTGAAGTTGAGTACGAGTTGATATAAATTTGCGTCAACTCGGCTCATTAACAGCCCTGCATGTGAGCCTTTTATGCCATATATACGATGAAGTAAAATTGAATTTTTGATAATTTTGTAGCAAGAGTGCAAGATAACAAAGGGGAGAGCATAAAAAATACATCACTCGCCAAAGCTACTCCCTTCAACTACGGTTCAGGCCATGTCTGGCCCAATCGGGCCATGGATCCCGGCCTGATTTATGACACAAACATCACCGATTATCTCAACTTTCTATGTGCCATCGGCTACAACTCATCACAAATTGCAGTTTTTGAATTCTATTCGTGCCCGTCAAACCCTCCCGCACCTGAAGACCTCAACTATCCCTCAATCACTGTCCCTAACCTTGGGTCTGGTTCTATTACCGTTACACGAAGGGTGAAGAATGTCGGTGCGCCAAGCACTTACATGGCTCGTGTTCGAAGCCCAAAAGGTGTATCAGTGTTGGTGGATCCAGAGAGAATCACATTTGAGAAAATTGATGAAGAGAAGGTGTTTCAAATTGTTTTGAGGCAAAAAGTAAGGAAGCCAATTAAAGATTATGCTTTTGGCTCACTCACTTGGTATGATGGGAAACACCTTGTAAGGAGCCCCATAGTTGTGAAATCCTAAATATTGACAAACTTTTGTTATTGTCATAATATTGTTATTAGTTTGATGAATGACTAAAGTTTTCTTTAAAAAAAAAAATTGAAGAAATAAAATTTTCTCAATTTAATGAAAATGATGATATTTGTAATTTTACATTTAATATATAAGATTACATATATAAATATGTAATTTTAAGATTATAAATAAGTAAAAAAAATATTTTTTAAGGGTACTGTATATTTTTTTTTCTCATATTTATTATGTACATATACTTTTAAATTATGTAGCCTTTTTAGTCGTGATATTTTGTAGTTTTAGTAAAATATCATACCGATTCTGTTAGATATTCTTAAAAATAAGTAGTGATTTTTTTAATCATAATTTTTCACATTTGACATGATCGTTAAATAATAAAAATTATTTATTTTGAGTCATAAATAATATTAATATAAAATATTAATGAAATATTTATGTGTCACAAAATTTTTAAAATATATAATATTATGCATTTTTTTCATAAAATTTATATTATATAGTTATCATTTTTTGAAAATATGCAGTGCAATATAAAAAAAATTATGAGAAATATATATAAAAATTTTAAATTTAATTTTTAACATATTTTTTAATGTAACTGTTAATTCTATTTTATATCTTACATATTTAATATATCAAATTACTATATCAAATAAAATTTATATATTTATAAGATTGCATTTATAATCTTAACTTTTGATTGATAAGTTGTTGTTTTTGGACTTCACAAATTTATTTCAAAGTGTAGTGCAATTTAAAAAGAATTACAACTTAAAGTTCATATTAAGAAAAATTGAGAGAATAAGTTATAATTTTTATAAATTAAAAAAATTCAAAGACTAAATTATAATTTTATAAAGTTTAAAATAAAATCTAAAAAAAAGGTCAGTAGACTAAATTATAAGTTTTTAAGATTTAAAATCAATTGAAGAAAATCATAAGTCCAAATGATAATTTCTTTAAAAAAATAAAAGTTTTAATGTTTTAAAAATCAAGTGACTAAATTATATTATTTTAGGATATAAGATTAGAAATAAGAGATGTTAAAGGACTAAATAATGATTTTAAAAACTTAAGGCTGTATTAAAAAAATTAGTGACTAAATTATAAATTAGTTGTAAGAAATTATGATTTAATATTAAGATTAAGAAAAATTATGAAATTAAATTATAATTTCTATTATAGAGAATCAAGGTATAAGGTCAAGATTTAGAGAAAGTAGTAGAATAAATTGTAATTTCATAGGTCATAAAGATGAAATTTAATCAAAATTAGTAGAGCAAATTATAGGTTTAGGATTTTAAACCAAGAGAAAATGAAATTACATGTCTAAATTATATGGCTGTTTTAATTTTTTAGAAATCGAGAGACTAAATTATAATTTTTTAGATATAAGATTACAATTAAGAGAAGTTAAGATAATTTTTTAGAACCTAAAGTTATATTTAAAAAAAATTAGATCCCAAATAAAAAGTCTAATTGTAAGAATTAGTGCCTAGGATTAGGAGTAAAGAAAAGTTAAAGACTAAATTATAATTTTAATTATAGATACTCAAAAATAAAAGTAAGACTTAAAGAAATTAGAAAATGACTAAAACTTAGCGCAAGCCCGAACTCAAATTTATTAGAGCTTGGTTTACAATCATGAAGACATTTTTGGGCTTCTAATACGTGAAAAATCTCACAAATGTGTCTGCGAACAAGCTCACTAATATATTCGCTAATAAGCTGATATACAATATCAAAAAAATGGTCATATACATTTGAGTTAACAAACATGAAAATCATAAATTTTTATCAAGAACATTAACGTGTTCACGAACAAGCTCATAATTGAGCATGCTTATGAGGTTCATTTTTTAAAAAGTTCATGAGTTTCATATGAATAATTTACGAGCATTAGCAAACTGAATACTACCTAGTATGTTTAGACTCGTTCATTTACTAATCGATTTTTGAAATTATGTTCAAATTTATTTATTAATATTAACAAATCAAATATAAACAATTTTATCAAACACGCATTCATCTACAACCCTACTAATCCTTAAACTCTAATGAGGCATGATGCGATAACTCACGAGCTATCGATCGATTTAGTGGTTTTGACGAGAGTTAACGGTGGACAATCAACAACCGGACTTCATTAAAGTCGCTAATTCCTAGGGATGGTAATAAGGTAAAATTGAGTTAGGTTAAACGAAACTTATTCCTATTTATTTTCTTTTAATCATGACCCATACCCGTCCTATACTTGCTTTCACCCCGCCCTGCCCTGTCTTGCTTCATTCCTACCAATCGTGCCTGTCTTATTCTATCCTGCCCCAAACTGTCCCAAATCTAATATTAATAATTTGTTTTAAGTTAAAATATAGAAATGATATCTATTTAAAATTTTTTATTCGTAACGAATCTTGTGTCAATATGCGTTTAATTTTGTTATATTTGAATTATAGATTACATGTATAATTTTACTATTTATACGTCACATTATTAAACATATTTCATAAAAAAATTGCCACCCTGGCATTGTTCGCCCACGTGCATTTTTCGTGGCGCTATACAATTGGCTAGGAATGCCGCACGCTGTTCTTGTCTTCGTAGCTGATTCCACCCCTGAACTTAAAAAATGACAGGCGCACCTTTCACTAAAAAAAAGAAAGCCCGTCCGTCTTTTCTTCATCATTTTTTTTTCAAATCATTCAAATAAATTTTGGCAAATTACATCCTGGTCTCTGAATCAAGCATCACTTAAACATCAGTATAACCCTTTTTTCATGATCAAGTAAAACTTAATTTTAAACAATTGAGGCAGACTAACTTTTAAAGAAAATAGTAGAGAAAAAAAATGAGTGCACAAATTCGTTACTTCTCACAAATTTTGTAACAGTTTATGTCCTTAAATATTAACTAGTATTTATTTATTTATACATATATATATATGAGATTAACACAGAATTTAATTAAGATTTCTTTCTATTATTTTTTAGGGCTTAGTATTAATGTGAAAGTCAATATCACTATATTCTCCAGTGTACATGAGCTTGTCCACTACAGAAGTCTAGAGGCCAATAATGACTTTGATCCCACACGTAATATCATAATTTCATAAATATTTTAAATATCATATATTTTGAACTACTAGACTTCACAATTTAAAATTGTATCTATGAGAGCAATAATGCATTTTTTACATACCCAATATATGTAATTTCAAAACGCATTTAACAGATAAAAATGTGCTCTCATATATATCTAATTTTGTCTGTGTGAAATTTGTGTAAAAGTACTTTTAAGAAAAATAAATAAATTTTTAAAAAGAATAGTCTTACTTCAAATTTATGAAAGTACACGTCTTATATCTTATATTTTAGTATACTTATATGCGTCACTTTTCTGAAAAAAAAATATAATAAATTAAAGTAGGCGTAAGTATCTTGCAAAGAGCGGAATGGATTTGCAAATAAGAAAAAGTAATGTTCGGATTGATTTATTAAAGTTCACCACGGAAGTAATGCCTAGGTCATATTGCAAGTTTTGTTGAAGCTAAGGTAGTTTCAAGAAGTTGAGACCATTACATAAGTGATGCTGGATCACAAGGACCCAGGTGTAATTTTCTCGAAATTATTCACTTTCTTTCTTCCACTTGAAAGCTATAAAGAAATCTCATGATTTCTTCTGTGATTCTCTCAACCCGAATCGATCGCCACTTCCACGGGCTCGATGTACTCCTGCTGCCGTCCTTCTACTGATCTCACCTTCTTCCCTTCGGAAGACAGGCTCCGACCGCCGTACCGCCGACCGATCTCTGCCCTCGCGCCGTCTCGATGGCCGGCGGCGGCGGCGGCGGCGGCGGCGGCGATGGCGTCATCGGCGGGTGGGTCGCCGGTTCTGGAGGCGATTGTGATCCGCTGTGCGGGGCGCCAACGGGGGAGGAGGAGAAGGCTGGCGCGAGATTGGGCGATCGCGGCGATCGGGGAGGCGATCGGGGGTTTTGAACAGGGAGGTGAGGCGGCGGCCGCGGCGGCAGAGGAGAGGAGGAGGCGGGCGGAAGTGGTTGCAGCGGCTGCGATGACGGCGGTGCTGGGGTCCGGGAATCGGGTGATGTACAAGCTCGCTCTCGTCCCCCTCAAGCAGTATCCATTCTTTCTCGCCCAGCTAGCCACGTTCGGGTCAGTGATCCTCTCCCCCTTCTCTATCTTTCCTTACTGCTCTCGGAAAGCGGTTTTTGAGTAGAAGATCGAATGAAAAATATTTGTTTTTGCACTGTCGTCCCTTGAAAATTTTTTATTTACATTTGTACTCTCGGGTTAAAGTAGACAGGAGGCGTAACTTGCTAATTTTGTCAATGTTGGGAGGTTTTCCGACATGTTTTGACGGTTTTTTAGGTCGCGGCGCGGACGAGTGCAATAAAGAACTATTCGTTCTAAAAATGCTCTTACTGCGGAATTTTACTCCATATTTTCTGTTGAGAATTTGTAACTGAAAAACCTATGCTGGGGACTGTTGAGATACCTTAAATCCTAACTCATTCAATGTTCTTAACCAATTATCTGGCCTTTTACCATAAACTGGTTGACCCAAAATTTTGCCAACAAATCGGGAAATGAAGGAATCTTTTTTTAGGTTGTGATGCAAGCACAGATGGAAGGGAAGTTATAATTAAATATAAAATGACAAAAGAGAGAAAGAACAGACACAAAAATAAATATGTACATGAATACATAAGGATAAGTGAAGGTCAGAGATAATGTGAAACTGTTCGATGCCCTTCTCTGCTATTCCTAAGAACTTAATCTCGTTCAATGCCCATCTCTATGTGGGCCATACCTTAGGAGATCCTAGTCCTATTCGATGTCCATCTTTACGTGGACCATACCTTTGAAGTCCATCCCATCAGCATTTCTACGCAATGTGGGGTTTAGAAAGAAAACTGTGATTTCATTCCATAATAACGTCCATCTCTATTGCATCATTACATCCATATATATAGATTCACGATATTACAAGATGACAAATGTAACTTACCTTAACAAATAACTACAAAATGACAAGTATATCATTTTTATGATAAATAATAACCCAAATATCAATAATAACTACAATAATGTACATAAATAAAAATAGCTTGTATGCTCTTTCGTCAAAATACTAAATGTGATATAGGCATGAACGGAAGGGAAGTCATAATTAAATATAAAAATGACAAATGAGAGAAAGAAAAAGAGTCACAAAAATAAATATGTACGTGAATATATAAAGATAAGTGAAGATCAAAGATAATGTGAACCCATTTGATGTCCTCTACTTAGGTATCATATTTTCTCAATCTCTTGGGACTTAATCTCGTTCGATATCCATCTCTATGTGGGCTATACCTTTGGAGTCCATCTCATCGACATTTTTATATAACTGCAAGGTTCAGAAAGAAAACTATGATTTTATTCCATAACAACATACATCTCTATTAGACTATTACACCATTATATCCATATATATATATATATATATTCATAATATTACAAAATGACAAATATATCTTCCCTTAATAAATAACTACAAAATGACAAATATATTATTTCTATAATAAAGTACGACTCAAATAATAATAACTACAATAATGTACGTAACGTAAAAGTGGCTTCTATGCTCTTGCATTAAATTACTCCTTTTAAAAGAACTTGACCTTGAGTTCTAAAAGAGCAGAGAGGTGAGGTCCTTGAAGTCATTAAAATGACATAATTCTATGCCTCTCCCATCCTCTCCATACATGAGTTGCTTACATTTTTTTCTTTCTTTGGACATTAGATACTTCTTGCTTTTATCAGCACATGAAATAATATACTCTCCTACCATTGGTTCCTTCTATGAATCTTTGATGTTTTGATGCATTAAAACTTCAAAGTGTCCATGAATGTAGTTGCTGTTATGTTTTGTGTGCACACCTACCCAATTTCTCATTGTTGTGGCAATAGAGTTCAAGTATCAAATCAAATCAATTCTAAATAAAGCTAATATGAAAATCTCTAATAGCTCTAATTAATTTGAATTTGAATTTTGATTCAGCACATGACGTCATCCTAGCCATCCAATTCGATGCTGATCTGTGTCCCCACCACTATGTTTAGGTTTTATGCAATTCATCCTCACTTTATGAATTGCTTAACCTCACCTAATTAAACTCAAGTTTAGAGAAACTTACACACATTTCCTCAAAACAATCAATTCAATTAGGTGATTTAGGATCTACATCAAGTCCATTTCTAAATCCTCATTAATCAAACATGAACATGTATTACTAATTAAGTTCAAATTTAAGTCATTACAAAAAAAGCCAAGGCAATGGCACATCCCATGATAGGTCAAGTGAAAACTTCATTTGGAGTCAGATCATATGCTATTTCAAAATCCCACTCAACGTGATCTGTGACAACGACATAGGCTGCACTAGTAATGCTATTCAAGACCTATATTTCAGCCACGAAACCAACCTGTAGTTTGCCTCAATACAACATCCACAAATTAATAGGCAAGCTAAAGCATGAAACTCAAAATTCATCAACACCCACAAGAAATGACGCATAAGAGCAAGGCTCTATGGAACCGATGAACAACTAGAAATGGTTTTGGAACTTAACACCAATCGTCGCAATGAGTGAAACACTATATTCCCTAGTTTATGAGGGGATGATAGTGATCCTTGTTGAATTTGACGCATATTCTCCTAGAGTCAAACTAGCGGCAAGCTACGACATAAAGAACATTTGTCAATGGAAGAGCTGAAAAACCAAGGGAGATGGCTCAAGTTGCCACTCAAAGATCTAAGGTTAAAATGGAACACAAGCAATGCAATGTAAAATATTATAACAAACATATATACAAATGGAATTTCAGTGAGGAGAGCTTGTCCTCAATATCAAAAATGAGGTGAGAAAAGGCATGACGCTGAGAAAATTAGAATCAAAATTAGGAAGGACCACTTATTGTTAGAGAATTGGTCAGTCCCCACTCCTACAAATTGTTGAGAGATAGCAGCAAAATTATGCCAAGGACATGGAGTAGCAACAACCTTAATAGATGCTATTCCTAAATTTTATACACAAATATATCTTGTAATTTCAATAAAGCAAACTAACCTTACTCAGGTGCACATCGTCTCAATAAATCTCTTCGAATTAACCACATCGAACAGCCAGAACATGTTTTAGGAATATTTAAAGTTATTTTTGAGATTGAACGAGAAAAATATTATTTTAATGTTATGATATGAAATAAAATTATTTTATTATTAAGAATTGTATTGAATGTGAAATAAAATTAATTTTTTCATTAAAATATGTGCAAAATATGAAATAAAATTATTTTTTAAGGCTGAGATTTCTATAAAATATGAAATAAGTTATTTTTTAATATTTAAATTTGTGTATGATATGAAGAAATATAAAATATTGATGAAAGCCTTTTTGGATGAGTTTTGAGTTTTAAAGCCCCAAACAAACGAGGCCTAAGTGTTCCCTGTGAGTCAACAAATTTCCTAGTAATGCTCACAAGAACCATATTCAAAAAAGAGACTTAAAGGGCCAAAGGATCCATCCTCCTTAAATCCCCTAACATCATGAACAAAATGACTATTTATACCTAAGGAATCAAGGGCAACCCCTTTCTCAAAGTCCCATCCTATAACCTAAAACACTTAATAGCTAAACAACTAACAATGAAGGGCAATTATCTTCTCGAAGTCCCATTCTAAAACTTAATACATTTAGCAACTAGACAACCAACAATGAAGGGCAATCCCCTTCTCAACGTCCTAGCCTAAATTCCATCTATTTATGACTTGACAGCCGACAGTAAAACGCAACCTCTTCTCGAAGTCACGACCAAAACCCCAACAAGTTTTTGCTTAGTAACCAACAATCAAGAGTCATTTCTCTCTTATGTACATTATTGTAGTTATTATTATTATTTGGGTTGTTACTTATTATAGAAATAATATATTTGTAGTTTTATAGTTATTTATTAGGGGAAAGTATATTTGTCATTTTGTAATATTATGAATCTATATATATGGATATAATGATGTAATATAGATAGAACAAATTACAATTTTCTTTCTGAACCTTGCGGTTGCGTAGAAATGTTGATATGATGGACTCCAAAAGTATGGCCAGCGTAGAGATGGACATCGAATGAGATTAGATTCTTAGGAGATCGAGAAAATATGATACCCAAGTAGAGGACATTGAAAGGATTCACATTATCTTTAAACTTCACTTACCCTTATGTATTTAAGCATATATTTATTTTTGTGTATCTTCCCTCTCATTTGTCATTTTCATATTTAATTATGACTTCCCTTTCATCTGTGCCTACATCATATTTAGTATTAGTGTGTAAGTTTTTTCTTCATTTCTTAACAAAGTGATCTTTTTAATTTTTATGTTTTCATTATTTCTAATACTTTTTCTTTTGTGTTTCTGTATTTTCTTCATTTTTCCTAACGTGGGCAATCTCCTGTAATGAATATGTTGCTGAGGTTGTTAAACCTTGGGGCCCGAGGGAGTTGGCATTTGAATTTCTTATGCTATCGTGATCTTCCATTTTTTTAGCAACTGTGAGAAATATTATTATGTTTTGTCACAACTAAATTTATCATTTACAGGTATGTTGTTGTATACTTCTCCATCCTCTATTGCCGTTATCAAGCTGGTATTGTCACTGATGAGATGCTTTCTGTGCCCAAGACTCCTTTCCTATTTGTTGGATTATTAGAAGCTCTAGGGGCTGCATCAGGGATGGCAGCTGGTGGTATGCTATTTATAAATTCTTATACACCATAGCATATATATATATATATATATATATAT
>KZ451951.1:2332047-2398914 GCA_002786265.1 Apostasia shenzhenica
ATATATATATATATATATATATATATATATATATTATACTCTTTTATATATATATATATATATATATATATATATATATTTGTTAAATTTATATATATATATATATATAATAGCTATGTTTGGATGTAGCATACTTGAATAAATTAAGCTACCTTGCACATTTGCTATCTTGGAGATAGCTTAGACTTAAGAAGCATAAGGCTCTTTAAGCTGCTTAAGTTCAATTAGTAAGGCTTAACATTCAAAGTTAAGTTGCTTTAGAAAAGACGTTTGGCAATGTATTTTCATTAAGCAGCTTAAAACCTTTACTTGGCTATTTGGAGCAGCTTAATTGGTGTAGCCAAATGCGATGTCTATCATCTCCATAAACCACTGTTCTTGCAATTTCTTTAAGGTGCTGATGTTTATTTTTCCATGACCGTGTGCTTTGTTGTTCTAGTTATCGGCAAGGAATGTCGAAAAAACAAGGAATTGTTTGATATGAAGCCTCATGAAATATTGTCAATGGGGAAATCTTCAAAGTTCCTTGAACAAAGATATCCTTAAAATAGATGGCCTTCAGGATGGTTATCTGTAGAAGGTGACGTAAAATTGAAGGCCTTTGTCGGATAAATGTGTTCTTCAACAAAGATGGAAGTTGAAGAAAAGTATTCTTTGATGAAGGTTATCCTTGAAGAAGTTTTTTCCCCCCATAAGAGGTCTCCTAAAGTCAAAGAAGCTACCCGTTTATCAAATTCTTCGAGAAGAGTTATATTCCTTGAACAAAGATATCCTTAAAGTAGATGGCCTTCAGGACGTTATCTGTAGAAGGTGAAGTAAAATTGAAGGCCTTTGTCAGAGAAATGTGTACTTGAGATGGAAGTTGAAGAAAAGTATTCTTTGATGAAGGTTATCCTCGAAGAGGTTTTTCCCCATAAGAGGTCTCCTAAAGTCGAATTATCAAATTCTTTGAGAAGAGTTTTCTTAGGAATACTTGAATTTCTTGTGTGAAGCCAGGTCACATGAATTAGGCTTGTGGTAACAGGAGAAAGTTGACAAAAACTTCATCTTTATACACCTGAGCATAAAAAAAGAATAGTTCTAAGTGCTCTTTGGTGTTGAAGAAATAGAACATGTCTGGCCTGCTAAGATATGATAGATATAGGTGGTTGTCTTGGAGGTATCCTATCATGTAGCTTCTTGTAGGTGCTATTTTTGTCTTGCTGGCCCGCCAACTATGGAGTTTTATAGATCGGTAACTATGATGTTTTGAAGTTTGTGTCAAGATTGTTGAATTAGAAATCAGCTTGGGGTGCAAGTTGATGCTCAGAGATGAGAGGCACATTGATGCTCCTTGCCTGCATCACACGTACCAAACATTTGTCGGAACTTGCTCTTTGTCGGAAAGCTCAATGACAAATGCTACATTAAGACCTTTAACAAAGGAAAGTGGAAGCTTGCCAAGGGTCATTTGCGGCAGCTAAGGGCCAAAGTGCTGTTCCCCTTAGAAAAAAAAGGCAAGGTATGTAAATTCTTAGCAGAAATGTTGAAGGAAGGCTTCAGAAAGGAGCTGTGGCATTGAAGGATGGGCCACGTAAGTGAGAGGGCCTATAGGCCCTCGAGAGGAAAAAGCTCATGCCAAGTCTTGGAGGTACATATCTTAACAAGTGTTGGTGTGTTGCAAGGAAGTAGACTAAGAAGGCCAAATCTGTGGAGAAGGTGTAGTCTTATATTTGTTAGATAAGGCACAGGTTGCTCTGGGAGTGTAGTACTTTGTCACCTTGATGAACGACTTCTCAAAGAAAGATTTGAGGTTACCCCTTGAAGTTTAAAAGATACTTATATTAAACATGTAAGGTCTCTTAAGTGCATCCTTATGATACTGGGGGTGAATGCCATGGATTGTTCATACAATATTGTCAGCTTGATGTCATTCAACATGAACGCTTAGTGACGAAGTTCTCTCTTCAAAATGGTGTTGCAAAAGGATGAATTATGCCATTATGTAGGGTTAGATGCTTGTTGTCCCTAGCGAAAAATGCTGAAGTCATTTTGGATAGAGGTAATGATGACAGCAATGGACCTCGTCATCTGATCACAGAGCATGCCTTGGACCTTGATCTTTCATAAAGTTCTGACAAAGAAAGGTTGTCTCTCTCAAGCATGTACGAGTTTTTTATTTTCAAGCATTTTTCATTTGTTGAAGAATGATAGGGCAAAGTTTGGCCCTCAAGATATGTGAGTTCATTTTTCTTGAATATTCACAAGGAGTGTTTGGGCACATTACGTGACCTAAAAGACAACAAATTTATGATAAGTCGGGATGTTGTCTTTGCAGATCACATCCTTGATGTCAATAAGGGAAAGAAATCTTTGTCATTTCCATTCACCTTTGATGAAGACCTTTGATGAAGACAACGAAATGATTCCAGTTGAAGGGGGGATACAAGAAGTATAAGTAAAATCTGGGGAACTAATTTGAAGAAATGTTGGAGTAGAAAACGAAGAACAAGTCGACGGAATCTTTGAGGATCCCCATTTGTCTAGCATACAAGCCAAAGTAACAAGCAAATCTTTGAGGCAGAGATGACCTTCGACTTAGTATCCAATGACCTGAACCCAAGGAACATGAGAAAGCATATTGACAATTTATTTTTCAGAGCTATCATGCATTGAAGCATCTCAGCCTAGAACACCCTTTTCAAGATTTAAACATCTTCAACGACTTAAAAATGTTTCGTCACTATTGGATTCAATTTCAACAATGACATGCTATTCTTATTCTAACTTATATGCAAACAACGACCTTGAATTCGTTGATAACTTCATTCTCAATAAACCGATGACCTTTACTTTCGATGATCTTCCTAGATATCTCAAAATGCCTAAAGACAAAGGTTACTCTATTTTTGTTTTTTCATGTGTTTGACTTCTTGGTCTGTAGGGTTCATCTCACATTCACCTGAAGATTGCAATTGTTTTTGATCCTTCAATGTGCCAACTTATCCTTCTTGTTTTTGATTCTTCAAAAGTGCCTAGAACATGAGAGAGCAATGAAGCCTTCATGTGTACGACTTCTACATTCAATATTCACATTTTCTCTCATTTTCACATGATTACTCTCTGTTTTTGATCCTAATGTGGATGAAAATGCTCTTTGTTCAAATTTTATTTGTTACTTATTAGTTTCAACTTGACTAGTTGTATGGCACGTAAAGAGTTATCCATATTCCCTTGTTAGTTTACCTGTGAATGTGCCTATTGCAATTAATTTCTCTGGCAGTTTATCATTTATCATAAGGTTGATATGCTAGCTGAGATTTATTATTTTTTAAGTTTCTAAATCATTTGTGTGCATAACCAACTAGTTGCATTCATCCTCATCGTATGTTGACATTTCCCTTACCTTTGCATTTGGTTATGTATAGTTCATATTTCATTCATATCTAGTCTTTAGTTCATCTCATGTCATCCCACTAGTTTGTCATCATTACCCAACAGAATCTTTGACCGTGCCTATGTCAGAATATCAATATTGTTTAAAATCTCTCTCTCTCTCTTTCTCTATATATATATTACCATTTTCATTCTGTTCAAGTGCATTCACTTGCGTCTGCACTTTGCTCAGGCCTAAGCCAGTTCATGTAGCTGTATACTTTTCACCATATCATGGCGAGCAAACTATTGTATTCTTTATGCATGTCCCATCTACATGGGGCATTTGAAAAATGCTTACTCTTATAAACAAGCTTTTGCATTTTGATCCTCACATAATTTTCTTTTGCTTCTCTTAATTAAGCTTATATTTTTTGATCCTCAGCTGCTGTATGGTTATTTTGATTCCACAATTTATTTGTCACTATAGAAGCTTCAATGGTGTATATTATCATTTGCAGCTGTTCTATTGGGGGCATGGATTCCGATATTATCACAGGTGATGACCTTGTTAGTCAATGCTGCACATTCTAATGAGGAAAGAATCAGATTGAGGATGCATAATTATACATAACTTGCAGACTTTCCTTGTGTGGCAACTTATCTTGTCATTTATATTTTTGGGGAGACGCTATCGTGCCAACCAAGTAATCGGATGCCTTCTTGTGTCTATTGGTGTAATAATAACTGTAGCTAGGTATGCATTCCTATGACCAATTCTTCCAATGACATGCTCCAAGTTTAATTCCAGTTGTTTTCTTTTCCATCTTTATTATCACATTGAATAAATCCATTTTCTTTGCTTAGTTTAGTTATTAAGTATAATTTGTTTTCTCATGTGGTAGTTTATTAGAGTAATGTTTTCTTATTGTTGATTCATGTTATCCAAAAAGCTTTTTTTAAATAATTACATTTTTTAGTAGAGTGCCAAAAAGATTGATGTATTTCATGGACAACATTTGTGATTAGTTATGATGTAATGATGATGTAGGGCTGAACCGCTGAAGTTTCTAAAGACAAAAGAGTTGTGATGTTGAACTAGGAAAAAGGACGAGGAATTAGAAGAAAAGGAAGAAGACTAGATGAAAAGAAATGGAAGGAGTTAATTTTTTCACACTAATTACAATTGCATAGGGCTTTATTTAGAGTTCTAACTTAACTAACAAGAAAGAATAAGGATAAAAAGGGATAATTACTACTAATAATAAAGATACTAACTGACCCTCCTTGATCTTCTAAGTTAAGATACAACAACAACCATATCATTATCCCACTGTATGGGGTCAGCTACATGAATTATTTGTTTCCATTGCACTCTGTTAAATAACATCACACCTGAGCAAAGCACAATGAAACAAACCTACCTTATGCTAATGCCAAAGCAACAAGATGACATATTTTTTTTTGGTCTTTTTTTCCTCTTTTTTACATGGGAAAGATTTAATAACTCAATTCTCTAGCCTATGATTTATATATTCAAATCATCTAATTCGAGTTTTCTGAGTTTATCTTCAATTAAGACTATTTCAATTTTCTCATTGATATACTCATTTTTCATTGTGTCCTTTCGTGTATACCCACTCATCACTTTAAGATCGTTATTTTTGCGACAATTATTTTATTGGTGTTTTTCTGCTTTGTAGGTCAGCATTCAGCAGCATACATCATTGCTGGTATAATAATTTGATTGAGTAAAATTAAAAATATCAAATTTCATATTTGGGGCTTATTATTTTATCTTCTTATAACATGAACAGTTAAATTTATTTGAAACTTGGATGTAGGATTTTTATATATTGTGTGGATAAGAAAACTAAATAACTAAATTTATACCAAATTATCTATAAAATATAATTATATAATTAGATTAAAATAAATAAAATTTGATAAAATATAATTATTCTCTCCGTTGTCTCTCTTCTCTCTGCCACCAACCCTCTTTCTATCTCTTGTTCTCTCTCTTTTGCTCACCCTTTTCTCTCTCTCTTTTTCTCTTAATACTGACAGCTGTAATTTATAATTTGGCAGCTATTGCTAGCTCCTACATATCTAATTTAGATAGAAAATAGGATAAGTACAAAATTTTCAGGGGTAAATTGATTCTTATCAATATTTGACAGGTTCTATGTATGATTTTTTATTTTGGATAGCTAAGGCAAGTTAATATTGGAACTTTACAATTTTTAGATCGGAATAATAGATAATATGAAAGGGTAAAAGGGAAAGCGATATTTTAACTAGCTTAAGTACTAATCTTAATATGATAGTAAGAGATAACTAAGTTTTCTTTTGGGTTATCTGGATCTGCATCATTGTCCTCCAATGGAAAAGCACCGGACTATGTTGAGTTGTGTGCAAACGTGACTTGCTGAGATTTGAATTCAATACTTCCATTCTTCCTTTGTGATCTAAGCATCAAACTAGTCATTTAATGTAAACCTTCATGGAAGAGGAAAAAAAGGTTAAATACAAGGTTCAAATGTGCCTAGCTTAGATAATAAATCCTTCCCAATTAAAACAAAATTAATTAAGTTAACCGGTTAGTTTAACTAAATTTGTATTGTGTTCTGATTTTTGAAGAATAAGAATAAATTCATTGAGTCCATACCTTAGTGTAAATTTTTTGACTACCTGGTGTGAGGGGATAATTTACCTGTCTGCTCATGTCTGGGTTGTGCAGAATAGCCCCTTGGATTCTAGTGGAATGCGGTAATTATAGCTTCTCTGCACTTTATTATGGTTAAGCAACAATAACATTAGAGCCCTAATCCAAAACTAATTAGGGTTGACTAATTAAGTTATGGTTCAGCTAAAAAAATATGTTTTTGGTATTTTGGGGTTTGCAAATTTTGAAATATTTTCTTTTTGGCTTTTAGCAAAAATGTTTGACAAACCAAGACAATGTTAAGCTTAACATTATAAGCTATCATGGTTAGTCATTTCCTAATCAGAATTGGGATTACATGGATCCATCCTTTGATGTTTATCCGGAAATCATGTGCTACACTACCAACCCCTCTCTCCTTTTCCAGACCCTCCAAATACATCAGTGAGAAAAGGAGTATCTATATTGGAAAATCAATCGAGTAGCCCTCCTAGTCCAAACTCTGGATAGTAAAAGAAAAGATTTCTTAAATAAGCTTCTCCTTTGTATTTCATTCAGGGTTTCCCTTTTTCAATCTTATAAACACTTTATTTGAGCAATCCATGATTAAGACTTGATATATGATGCCATGAAGATAGATTATACTGTTCTGAAAATTTATTCTCCATTCTTCTTTGGCAGTGGCTCTGGTTGTGGTCTGTCATTGCAAAACGTTGGGATCTTCTGGGCACTTCTAATGATTGTTTCATTTTTTTTCCAAGCTGCTGATACTGTATTAAAGGTATAAGCTGATCTGTGGAATTTTAGTTTCTTTGATTTTCTACAATCTATTAACTCTTGATGCTTGGCAACCTGTTTTGTAATAGGAAATAATTTTTTTGGATTCTGCTAAACAATTGAAGGTATACATTTTTTCACATCCTTCAAAATTTCTAGCTATATTCTTGTGAAAAGTCAAATGCTGTTTTTCTTGTTAATATAGCATTGCCAATTAGCAGGCATCAGTGTTACCATCTGCACCTTTGTTGTGCATATCCTTTTCTGAAACTAAGAAATCAAGTTTAATTCTTTCATTGTACAGGGAGGATCAGTTGACCTTTTTGTTGTAAACTCCTTCGGATCTGCTTTTCAAGTAAGAACTTGTATTGGAGTTCTTCTTTCTACTAGAAACTTATTACTCACACAACACCCCATACAGGCTATGCTGCTGATAACCTGTTCTAACTCTCCCCGTGCAGGCAATTTTCATATGTTTGCTACTGCCCTTTTTGTCAAAGCTATGGGGAATTTCATTTTATGAGCTGCCAGGTTACATTAAAGATGGTGCGGCCTGCTTTCTCCATATCGGCAAACCCATTACTGGTATGTTTTAGTCTTGAGCTGTTAGCTGGTAATTGCCAAGAAATATTGTTCACAGAGAAAACAGGGTTCTTGACAGACCCATTCATAATGTTTACCCTTGCAAAAAGGATGAGCAAAAAGAGAACAAACACAAAGAATGCAACACAACAATGGATATGCAAGTGTTTGTGGTTCGGAAAGATCCTTCTATATGTACATGCTAAGCTGAGAGAAAATTCTACTAAATAGAAATGATTCACCTAAGGTGGATTACAAGGTTCCCCTATGATAGGGACTAACGACAGTACAAGGAAGGAAATCCTGAAAAAAATAATATTTCTAGAGAACTCTCGTGAAATTAGTGTTCAGCTAAAGATCTTTGTAGAACCTTCAACATATTTGGATTTTTGTCTTGTGTATCCTCTCTTTTGAGTGAGTGTGCGATCCAATATTTATAAAAGAGACCAGTATCATTTCTGTAGAATAGTGGATAAGGTATCCCTGAAAAACCTGTTAGCATGTCTATTGTTAGTAGTCTGGTCGAGGATGGGATGATGCCTCTTCAGCCAATATTGCATGGCGATCCAAGAAGATTCTGTTGGGTTACTTTGGGGAAAGAATATAGATTCCAAAAGGTTCAAACATGGCTTGATGACATGATCCTAACTATGTCTTGACTCTATCATAGAGGTTTGACCAATTCCAACCATTGTCCTTAGTTTGTAATGCTGAAGAAACCCACTTTCTCATTGTTGTGGAGGGTAGAGTCTGCAAGGAGGTCAAGGGCCTACTCCAACAACATACTAGCATTTTTCCTCTAACATCTTCCTTTCAGGAGTACTTGCAGATGATAGCCAAAGTTGCTAGGAGCAACAAGCATGATATAAGACTTAGTTTGGAGTTAGCTTGCATCTAGCCGGTGTGCTCGCAACTCCAGGTCCATGGTCATCCAACTTCTAACCTGGAAACCACAGTGGCTAACGTTTTGAGCCTAGTTGAAGCCGACTTACACCAACAAAAGAGCCATTAGAACCCAATAGCCCATCAAGGGCCCATGTTACCTCCCTCTTAATTGGTGTAAGATTAACTTTGGTGGCTCTCTTCAGAAAAATGAAGTTGCTGGAGTGGGCTATATTAGGGGCTTGTTTGGTTGGAGGATGAATTTGGGTAAGGAAAGAGAAAATAATTTATTTTATAGAGTTGATGGGAAAGAAATTTATTTTAATATTGGGAGGTGTGTAGGATGTGAAATAAAGTTGATTTTAAGGTTGGAATTTGTGTTGAATGTGAAATAAAGTTGATTTTTAAGGTTGGAATTTGTGTTGGATGTGAAATAAAGTTATTAAAATTTATAATAAATTTAAAATATTATTAAGATATTTTTTTGCCCATTTTTGAGCTCATGCCAAACAAGGCCCTAGGTGACAAAATGTGGTGGGTTGGGTTCGGGTCAAACCCGAATCCGACCCGACCCGAATAGCTTCAACCCGAACCCGACCCGATTAATAAATGAGTCGGGTTGGCGGGTCCACCCGACCCATTTATAGAGTATTTTTTTTAAATGACCAACCCAAATCCTACCTGACCTAATTATGCCCAACCCAAATCCGACCCATTTAATAAACAGGTCAAAATTCATGACCTATACTCGAAATTTGCTGGTCGGGTTCGAGTCGGGTCATGTATTGCCACCCCTAGGCTATACATAAGAGATCACTGTGAAGCCCTTTTACATGCAGGAGGGAAGCAAGTCCTTACTCATTTTGTTGCCATTGTGGAGAAAATGGCTGCTTTATATGGGATTCAATGTGTCATAGACTTTGCTCAGCATTACAAGCATATTTGGCTTGAGGGGGACTCAATTGTGTCACTCCAACCCAATCACCACAAGGAGATCCGAAAGTTTCACGGGGCATGAAGGAGATCTTAAATTGCTATTTTGATAATTGTTGGGATTCTTTAGTTTTCACGAGCTTTTTAGAAGATGTTGAGAGGGAAGGCAATATTAAGGTTTTGGAGGCACTAATCATTCAAAGGTTAGTTGGAGAGAGCTTTTTCCAGATTGCTAAGCAAGCTGATGGGGATGCTTGAGCCATATTTTAGCGGCTAAGCTATTGCTACAGAAGTTGCTGTAGAAATAGATGTGGATAGGAATATGATGCACGAAATGTCCACTGAGATGATTAAACAAGAGATGCCTTAGATTAAAATGTCGACCACAGAAGTTATCGTTCACATGGACAATGATCGAGCCCTCATACAGATTTTGGAAGTGACATAACCACACGGAGGAGATTTCATCATCTATATCGAAGGGGGAATGTCCTAGGATCCCAAGGCCATTCTACAAGGGGCCTCACTAGGCAGTAGGCGTAGGTCTCTGAGAAGGGAATTCCATCAGAACTGGCAACATTGCCAGAGGAGATCTCATTAGCCACAACTGTCAGCAAGCTTTGCAGGACAAATGTTCGTGTGTGGGGTTGACAGCAGTGCAATCCTTTCACTTGGTTTTGTTTGTTTATTTTTCATTCACTTTGCTTACTTTAACTTTGGCTGGTCTCACCTTACATAAATCACAAAATTAATAACTAACAATTTTTCACACCCTTCTCAGATCTTATTATGGAAATTTTCTCACATCTTCCATGGATCCAAGAATTTAAGTAACTTTATTTAAGGTCCTACTTAAATCTCAAGATAGAATATTATCATTTCAGTTTAAGTTTAGGTGGATTAACTTTCAGCAAATTATCAAACGTTGTTTCTGTAATTGATTGACCTCAGGATGTGAAGGAGCGCCAATGCTGCCACTGCTGTTTGTGATGGTTAACATGGCCTTCAATATATCAATGCTGCACCTCCTTAAGATCTCTTCAGCTGTGGTCTCTTGCCTGGCCTCCACTTTCTCAGGTTGCTTATAATCTTATTCCTTGAAACTTTGTGCAAAGAGCCTTTTTATAGGGCTAGCTAGCGTTGAGTCAAAATGAGCAAGTTTGTCTCAACTACAAATCAAACCTTTCAAATTTTGTGTTGGGTCGAGCGATTTACCAGACTTATAGTTTGAATTAATATGCGTTGTACCGTAAATGCATGATAATTAACCTTGAGGCATAAGTTCATAGTTTATGGGCTTACGACCCGAGAAGAATTATACATCTTTATATGCATTGTACTATCAAATCTCTTATACCAATTCACCTAAAAGTTTTAGATTGTAGTTTATGGCCGTATGACCCAAAAAGAAACATACATTTTTAACAAAGCTTTGTGCATATGGAATCTGATTTCTATTGTGCTTATATCAACAGTATGTTTTTTGATCTATGCAGTGCCTCTCTCAATCTATGCCTTCACGCTCCCACTACCCTTCATTGGCGCCGCTTCACCGCTGCCAGCTAGATTCATGCTGGGGGCTGCTGTCCTCATTGCAGGACTCCTCATCTACTCTTGGACTCCACCGGCGCCACAGAGATCGGCTGCCTCTTTGCCGCCGGATACCTTTCTGCCCCAGGGCTGAAGAAATGTGTTGCTCTAGTTGGAAGTTCCATTGCATCCAATATTCTCCTCTTCTCCCGTATGTATACCTCTTCCTACTCGTTCTTTTTAGATTTTTAGATAATAAGCTGAAAAGATATTTCTGTTGCATTTTTTATTTGAGTCGCGTATCGCATGGTTGTCTACCAAAATATTTGTATTTCATTTAAGAAATGTGTTTTGAAAATGAATGAAATAAGGCAGGTGTGCATATAAAATGGAATGACTTGTATATTTCCAATGTAAACACAGTCCACTTTAAGTTCAAACATTCACTCATAATTGAGATGCTACTGTAATGTCAATGTGAGGATTAGTTACTGTCAGATCCTTGTAATTTGCATTCTTAAACTCCTTCAGTCAAGTTCTTATAATTTGTGTGGCATAATAGTTTAGCATTGGTGTCAACTCTGTCGTCAACAAGACATGAATTCTCAACAAAACAGTGTCAACTCTGTCATCAACTCTGTCATGAAGCCTTGCGGTACTTAAACTCACAAAAGAAGTTGAATTCAAGACACGCAAAGTGGATTGATTTCCTGCAAGAGTACACCTTTGTACTTAAGCATAAAGCAGGAATCGAGAATAAAGTCGCGAACGCTTTAAGTGTCAAGTCTCACTCTTGTTCACTATGAGCATCGAAGTTGTGGGATTTGACAAACTCACTGAATCCTATAAAGATTGTCCTGACTTTGGAGTCATCTATGTCGCCGTGAAGGAAAGACAATCTAGAGAGTTCATTGACTTCTTAATTCATGATGGTTATCTTTTTTGTGGTGGTAGACTTTGTCTCCCACGAACATCCGTTTGAGACTTCCTTGTTTGGGAGTTACACGCAGGTGGATTGGCCAGTCACTTTGGCCGAAATAAGACGATTGAGGCCGTATAGACCAAATTTTATTGGCCAAGCCTCAAGAGAGATGTCGCGCGTATAGTTGGTCAGTGTCGAACTTACGCTATGGCCAAACAACAAAAACAAAATACTAGACTTTATACGCCTCAACCTGTACCTGATCGTCCTTGGCAAGATCTTAGCATAGATTTTATTCTAGGATTACCTAAGATAGCTAATAAGCATGATTCCATTTGTGTCGTGGTTAATCGATTTTCTAAGATGACGCATTTTCTCCCTTGTTCCAAAACATCAGATGCCTCTGGGATCCCTCGCTTATTTTTCGATGAGGTAGTTAGACTGCATGGATTGCCAAAGTCAATGGTGTCTGATCGAGACACTAAATTTACAGTTATTTCTGGAAAACTCTGTGGCATCTCCTCAGTACGAAACTTAAATTCTCCATGGCATTTCATCCTCAAACAGATGGACAAACAGAAGTAGTTAATAGAAGTTTAGGGAACCTACTTTGTTGTTTAGTGGGAGAAAATGGAAGAAATTGGGACCTTGTCTTACCTCGTGCTGAGTTTGCATACAATAATTCTGTCAATAGGTCTGTAGGCATGAGTCCATTTGAAATTATGCCTGGTTATAAACCTAGAGTTTCTGTAAATCTCATTCCATTACCTATGCATGTTAGGATGTCTGAGTCTGCTGAGTTATTTGCATAGCATGTTAGGAAATTGCATAAAGAGATCAGCAAGAAAATAAGTGCCAGTAATGACACTTATAAGAAATTAGCAGATTGTCACAAAAGAATGCAGAAATTTTCAGAAGGAGATTATGTGATGAATTATCTTAATTTAGTTGATCTTGTAGGGAGGTTCATTTAAGCTCACATTGTTATTCGGACTTGCCTTGAGTTTTAGTTCGAGTGGTGGTGTGACAATGCCGGAATCCATCACTACTCGCTTTCTCTCAAAGGCCGCATTTGGTTGGGCTTGTTTAAGGCTTTTCACAATACATTGGTATTCTAACAAACTTAGTTTTGAGATCGGGGTCAAATTTCTCGGTTTCGATGCCCCGCCAAATTTTTGGCATGGCATGGGACCCACAATAGTAGAAATGTAGGATCAGTGTTAAATACAATTAAAATGAGTTGATCTAGAAAATGTGTTAATTCTATGTTGAGATTTTGTTATAAAAATTAATTTATGACTGCAAAATCTGTTGCCATTTATAATATATATAAATGCAATATGCTAAAATATATGCTTAATAAAGTGCTTATCAACATTAAAAGATTATGAGGATTTCCTGAATTCAAGGAGTGGAATTTTGATTTTTTTTTATTTGACTGTATCTCGAGGTTAGATCTAAAGTCTAACTCAAAAAACTCGACTTATTTAAAGTTTGAATCAAATTTAAATCAAAAAATAATAGTTCAAATGCATTTTGCACGGCTCAAATTTGAATTGAACCAAGTCTTAATCTCAAAGTACTAAAACCATAATGCGTAGCCAGTGGCTTTCCTCATTTAGTTTGAATTTTATTTTCAAACTAGAAAAAAAAATATTTTATTTTTTAAATTTAATAAAAAAAAATATTTTAATATTAAAAAGTGTATAAAATATGAAATAAAATTAATTCTAATATTTATATTTATGTTAAATGTAAAATAAAATTAATTTTTACAATTAAAATTTATATTAAGCTAAAAAAAATGTCAAATTAAATGAGGCCTTAGTGATGTAGTCTATAATAATTGTGAAATTACATAGTTATTGACACAATGGAGTAATTTATGTCATTAAAATCAAATCGTAGTAAGTTGAATTTGAAAATCCGTATATTTAAGATTGGCAATAACTTTTCGTCTATTTGAAAACTAGCTTAATACTATACGAGCAATTACATATGTGTTATTAAAAATTAATTATGCTTATTTATTTTACTTTTCACGTCTCTTGTATTGTAGCTAGAAATAAGATTACACTGAATATTTTGATTACCTTCAACTAGTGCTAAAATCTTCGTCCGACAATACGCAACTCTAAGCTTTTGTTTTGTAAGTTAATTATATTAAAAATTATGTTGAATGTGAAATAAAATTAATTGATTTATTGAGAATTATGTTGAATGTGAAATAAAGAAATTGTTAAGTGTTTGAATTTGTATATGATAAAATATTAAATATTTTTAAATAAAATAAAGTTTTTGACAAATACTATTTTAGCTATACTTTTTTTGTTTTTCTGCAAACCAAACATTTTTTGTTGGTTTTTTCTTTTTCACTCATTGTTCATTAGCTCGCAGCTTTGCTCATCAACTCATTGTTTGCAGAAATTAACATCAATAGAATTTATATCATATTTTAGATCAGATTTTGAAGCTGAAATATTTGAAATTAAAATTTAATTCTGATTTAAAGATTTTTACATGACGTTACCCTAATGTTTTCTATTTAGATGCATATAATTTCAAATCTTATTATATGGTGTAATTTTTCAAAAAATTAAAAAGAAGATTAAGATAAAATTTGAGTTATGAAAGAATACTTTAGGATTTAAATGTTTATATATATATACAATTAAAAGTCTTTTATTATATATTATGAATCTAAAATTGATTTTAAAATTGATCCAGCCATCAACTTCTAATATTTATCTTATGTTGCTGTGATTTTTATGTTTTCTTTTATAACACAATAAAATTATTTTTAAAATTATTTTCAATTTCGATCCAATATCAAAAATACAAATTTCAATAGTTCGATGACTCGATAAAATTCTGATGTTTTCGTATGAATACTTAATACAAATTTTTAAGTCTTAATGTAAAAATGAGTATTTCAAAGAATTTTATTTTGAGCTGAAAAATGATAAAATTTTAGATCAGTCTTGACTAGTTTTGATTGAAACTTAAAATCTGTTCATTGTTTCAAACATATAAACATATATAAATTTTATACAAATATTTTTTATGAATAGAAATCTCATTGTAAGTTTTTTATTTTAAAAAATGGGATGTTTAATTAAAATTCTGTTATGCATGAGAAAAAGTAAAATAAATAGTAGTTTAATTTATAATAATATTTGTGGGATAAAAGAATGAGAGGAGGTTGGAGAAAAGTGGTAACTGTGGTTATTCTCATAATATTTAAGAATATATAATAATTTTTGTAGTTAATTATTAATAAATAAAATTTGTCAAATAAAACGCTCATCTCTTCTTAATGGCAAAATTTAATTAGCGGCTTTCTTCCTCCTCTTCTTCTTCTACTTTTTTTAATTAATGATTTTATAATTTAATAGATAGATATATTAAATTAAATAATTATTTTTTTTAAATAATATAATATAATATCAAAATAACATTGAACCAAACGCCCTCTTGTAGTGTGAAGATTACCTGAAAGCTAAATCGAATGTTAGATCAAATTAAAATCAATTCAATTCAAATGAGCCGATTAATAAGCTATTTTAATAGTTTGAGTCTTTTTTATTAGATCCTGAGATCAGATTGAACCGGCTCGAGATGTGATAAATTTGAAAGGAGCAAATAATATAGTATTATATAATTATATATATGTATAAGTATATTACATAACGTAACTGTGGTTGCAGTGGTTTGTACTTTGCTTCTATTATTGCATGGCCTGATTTCGGATATTAACTTATGCATGCGGTATTTTTTTTTTTTTTTTGAAATACTAGAAGTTAGTACCACATTGTGAGATTGCAAAGGTAATTGGGAAATGTCTCTTTTATAACTGAAGTTTAACTTTCCACTAATTAAATTGTCATTAAGAGGAGATAAGCGTTTTATTTGACAAAATTTATTTATTAATAATTAATTATAAAATTTATTATATATTTTTAAATATTACGAGAATAATCACAGTTGTCATTTTTATTCAATCTCTTCTCAATTTTTTAATTTAATTTAAAATTTTAATACACAGATATGATTTAGTTGGATAAAAGCGATAACTGTGGTTATTCTCATAATATTAAAGAATATATAATAGTTTTTATAATTAATTATTAATAAATAAATTTTGCCAAATAAAATACTTATTTACTTTTAATGACAATTTAATTAACGGAAGGTTAAAATTCAGCTTTTTTTCCTTTTCCTCCTCTTCTTCTTTTTTTTTAACCCATTTTTGAATTAATAATTTTATAATTTAATAGAAGATTATTTATAAATATATTAAATTAAATAATTATTTTCTCTAAATAATATAATATAACATCAAAATAACATTGAACTAAACGCTCTCTTATAGTGTGAAGATTATTTGAAAATTAAATCGAATGTTAGATCAAATTAAAATCAATTCAATTCAAATGAGCTGGTTAATAAGCCATTTTAATAGTTTGAGCTTTTTTTATTAGATCTTGAGATCAAATCGAACCGGCTCGAAATGTGATAAATTTGAAAGAAGCAAATAATATAGTATTATATAATTATATATATGTATAAGTACATTACATAACGTAATTGTAGTTGCAGTGGTTTGTACTTTGCTTCTATTATTGCATGGCCTACTTCAGATATTAACTTATGCATGCGGTATTTTTTTTGTTTTTTTGAAATACTAGAAGTTAGTACCACAATTATCACTTTTATCCAATCTTTTCTCAATTTTTTAATTTAATTTAAAATTTTAATACACAGGAATTATTTAATAAATAATTAGTGTATTAAAGTTTAAAATTAAAATTAATTAATTTATGATTTAGTTGGATAAAAATTTGTAGTTATTCTCATAATATTTAAGAATATATAATAATTTTTATAATTAATTATTAAAAAATAAATTTTGCTAAATAAAACACTTATTTTTTTAATGACAATTTAATTAGCGAAAGGTTAAACTTTTGCTTTCTTCCTCCTATAGATGAGCTTTGATAAAATTTATTTATTAATAATTAATTATAAAAATTATTATATATTTTCTTAAATATTCGCAGTTATCACTTTTATCCAACTTCTTCTCAATCTTTTAATTTAATTTAAAATTTTAATACATAGAAATTATTTAATAAATAATTAGTATATTAAAGTTTTAAATCAAAATTAATTAATATATGATTTAGTTATTGAGGTTATAAATTATAATATCTTTTCTATGTACTAGTATTGTCCCATGGAAGAAACTTTTTTCATTTTTTTTTAAAATAAAAAAACTAATTATACTAAAATTAATTAATGAAAATAAATCATATTTTAAATATTTCAAGTATTAAATAATTTTATTAAAATTTTCAAAATTAAAGATTAAATTTAATGATTACATGAATAATAAAATAATTTAACATAATATTTTTGAAATTTCATATATAAATTTTATACAAATATTTTTTATGAATAGAAATCTCATTGTAAGTTTTTTATTTTAAAAAATGGGATATTTAATTAAAATTATGTTATGCATGAAAAAAAGTAAAATAAATAATAGTTTTATTTATAATAATATTTGTGGGATAAAAGATTGAAAGTAGGTTGGAGAAAAGTGGTAACTGTAGTTATTCTCATAATATTTAAAAATATATAATAATTTTTGTAATTAATTATTAATAAATAAATTTTGTCAAATAAAACGTTTATCTTCTCTTAATGGCAATTTAATTAGCGGAAGGTTAAACTTCAGCTTTCTTCCTCTTCTTCTTCTTCTTTTTTTAACTCTCGCTTGCTTCTCCGCTGCCATTTTATTCATTGTTTTCTTCCATTTTCTGGTTAGAATATGCCCTTTGAGTGAAGTCCACGGCTCCCTTCCCTCGTCCTCTCTGGTACAGCTAAGCAAATCAGGTCGTTGAAGATTTCCGCCTCTCTTCCTCCACTTCTGCGCTGGATGTTCAAGGTGTTTTTTTTTTTTCTTCTAATCTGTTTTTTCACGCTAGGCTTCTGAATCTGCCCCTTAATATCAATTTTCGTTTGTTTTTTTTGGTCTGAAAATTGGTTTTCTGGGTTTGTTTTTCTCGCTTTTGTGCTTGCTGGTGAGTGATTTTCTTTTCAGGAATTGGCCGGGAATTCATGGAAAAGCCCTAATTTCAGATATCTTATCCTAGCTCCTACCAAGCACAGATGACACTGTTTTAATGTTTGCGGGATTGAAGCCTTTGGAGAGTTTTGGTTGAGGGGTTGGATTGAATCTTTGGAAGAAGTGTCAGGATAAAGATGGGGAAGGCCTCGCCTTTCTTCCTTGTCCTCCTGGCCTTTGGGTTCTTCATTGCCACATACAATCTCCTTGCTTTGGTGATACAAAATCAAAACAGGGATATGGCATCGAAATCGGGGGATGGCTCGGCCCTTTCTCTTCGAATTGATCCCATTGTTGGGATGCCGAATGAGTTGAAGAAATCCCGGACGAGGAGACCATTTCATGTTGCTCTCACTGCCACTGATGCGTCATACAACAAGTGGCAATGCAGGATAATGTACTACTGGTACAAGAAGATGAAGGAATCGGAGGTCTCTGAGATGGGAGGGTTTACTAGGGTTCTTCATTCAGGAAGCCCAGATAATTTGATGGATGAGATCCCTACCTTCGTCGTGGATCCCCTCCCAGCTGGTATGGATAGGGTGAGGATTCTTCCTATTTTATATGGCTTTCTGCTGCTTTATGGGGCTATTAGATTGTATTTCCTATATTTTTTGAAGCATTTTAGAACCAAATACTAAATCTGGTAGGCAACACTTGCCTTCAGCAGTACCATTAAGTTCAGTTTCATACTTTAAATTGTTTGAAGAAAAATTCATTGCATTAAAACTGAAAAAAGGATGTTTGTTTCATATCAACATGTGAAATTTCTTTTACTGGAACATTAACTTGTATTAAATTATATCTTAGTTATGGTTGAGTTTATCTTCTTAGAGTATAATCGTTTATTGTGGGATGGAATATTATTTAGTTAATGTTTTAGATATTGATGATGGCTGCATTTGGTTGCACAGCCTAAGCAGTTTAATCTAAAAGTTAAATTTGCTTAAATTATTTGTGCATCCTAACGGTTTCATATATGTAAGCAAGTTAAGCAGCTTAAGTTATTTTTGAATCCAAATGCTTTCATGTATGTTCTTTTATCCTAATTAAGCTACTAAAGTTGCTTAAGGGGGCATTTGGTTTGTTATCTTAGTATTATGTCATGTTATTTAAATGTTATCTTTTGAGTGACAATTATATAATTTTTTAAAAATTTTCTAAAGATGTTGTCAATCCAAATAATTATTTTTCCTATATAGTATGACATAATATCAAGATAACATTGATACAAATGCCCCCTAAGTTTCTTAAATGGTGAGTTAAGCACCTTTACTTTAAGCTACCTGAGAGATTGCTTAGCTTGAACTTTTGAAGCTCCTTAACTTAAATAACTTAAGCTTTCATAAACATAATCAATTTTGTACTGAAATTGGTTAGCAAGTGCTATGGTCCTGTGATCTTAGCAGTACCTTAATTTTCTTTCCTTTGAAACCATTGATCTTTGAAGTAGTGAAACTTTTGTTGGTTCAGTTTGATCTTGTAGAGTTATTGCTAACCAAGGAGTAGTTCTATTGTATGGTTGTTCGTGATTTATTTCAAATGAGGCTACAAACATTTAATCTTCTTCTTGTGCTTCTTACACATTTTTTTTGGTCTGTCCGTTTTCTTTCTTAGGGTTTCTTCCATGGCAAGACATAACCGATTAACAGAAGCTTCTATTGTTTTAGGGTAGCTTCAAGTTTTACATGCTCTTTAATCATTCTTGCAGGGTTACGTTGTATTAAACAGGCCATGGGCCTTCGTTCAATGGCTGGAAAAGGCAAAAATTGTGGAAGAGTAAGATTATATGGCCAGCTAAATCTGCTGCTTTTTTCTACTATCTTTGTCTGAGTTTCACTGCTTATGTAAAAATGCAGTTACATACTAATGGCAGAGCCAGACCACATATTCGTGAATCCCTTACCAAACCTGTCTCGTGGAGATTATCCTGCAGCATTTCCATTTTTCTATATTAAACCCTCCGAGAACAAGAAAATAATAAGGAAGTTCTATCCCGAAGAGAAAGGTCCTGTGACTGATATTGATCCCATTGGTAATTCTCCTGTTATTATAAAAAAGGTAGGAATTATAATGTGATTAGTAATGCATGTCGGTTTGATACATTTATTTTGCTTGTTGAATCCCCTCCCTCATAACCTAACCGCTGGTTTTGCAAGCTATTTTTTATTTCACGGTGGTTTTCTTGCTAATTGAATGCACAATGTTAAGGTGGGGATATACAGTTGAGGGGGGCCTTTGGTTCAATGTTATTGTGATGCAATGTCATGCTAATTTGAGAAAATAACATTAATTGTTTGGTTTGATGATATTTTTATGTAGTATTACAAAAAAATTACAAAAATACTACTCTAAGGTGACATCTGAATGTCACCCAAAATCGAACGACATCTGGATATCACCTCCTGTATGAATAAATCAATAATAACAGTGGAAGTCGGAGTATGAGATGCAAGGATCTAACTTCATGGGGAAGAAGTTGGAGGTCGGGATTTTAAACGTAAATTACTTTTAGATCCTTAAATCCGATAATCACTAACACTCAATCCGCAATATAATGATATTGAAATAAACTAATAATAATTGCTAGATAACATAGACATCTCAATAATATTGATAGTTAAATAACACTGAAATCTACATTGCGTTGAAGCACGAGCCTCCTAAAGTTTGTTGGAATAAAAGAAAAAGACCAGCTGAAAGAAACTTGTCAAATGTCATACAGAAAACTATGGAAACGTTAGAATCTAAACTGTGCAAATTATAGAGAGATTTATGGAAACAGATATATGAAGCTAGTTGCTGCCTTGCTGGGTTATGGCTGTCAGTGATGATGTTTTGTAACCTTTCCAGTTATAACGCATGGTGCTTACTATGCTTTTTGACATTTTTCAGTCCCAACTGGAAAAAATTGCTCCTACTTGGATGAATGTCTCCATCAAAATGAAAGACGATTTTGTGACAGATGCAACATTTGGATGGGTGCTTGAAATGTAAGGATTATTTTTGTGAAATGTAAGGATTATTAATCATTCTCTATATATCATAGTTGGTAACTTGTAAGGGTTATGCTGATTAATCTGTTTCCTGTACATGACTGTAGGTATGCTTATGCTGTTGCCAGTGCCTTACATGGAGTGCAACATATTCTTCGAAAGGATTTTATGATACAGGTATAATTTGCCATGTATGGTACATATTTGAGTAGAACTGAATTATGTTTGAGACCTAAAACTTGCTCAAAAATCACTCGAACTTTGCTTGTGTGAAATTCAACTTGAATTTCCTGTGGCTAGATGTCAATTTGCTTGAAATTAAATTAATTAAAATTAAAAATTGAGTTGATGTAGACTCACTCAATGTGACTTGATGCCAGTCCTTTATTCAACTTAGTCTATAATGACCATCTAAGATATGTTTCTTTGTTTGATTTCAGCCTCCTTGGGACTTGAATGTGGGTAGTACATTCATTATCCATTACACCTATGGTTGTGACTATAATTTAAAGGTAATACTTCTTCCCAGAGACGATCATTCTTTTACTAGTATTTTTGTCCATTAGATAAAATGCTAAATCATTTTCTTTTTCCTTTATATTTATCTTGAACTCCTTTGTTTTTTGTGGAAGGGTGAACTAACTTATGGAACGATTGGGGAATGGCGGTTTGACAAGAGATCACACCTTCGAGGTCCACCACCAAGGAACCTCTCGTTACCCCCACCTGGAGTTCCAGAAAGTGTGGTATGCATTTTTCTCAAACGTAGAATTTGTTGTGGTTGTTGTTCTTGTTCTTGTTATTTATTTTCTTTTTAAAATGAGTATTGGGCTTGCTAAGTTTTAATAAAAAAATTCGCATACATGTTTGGTAAAAACTTTTTACTTTGACCCTTATTAGATTTAATTCGATAGAAATTAAATTTTGGGACATAATAACATGTAAAAGTTAGAATTGAATCTAATGCAAAATAGTTTGTTTGTGAAATAACAAGGAATGACATTAGGATCGCAGAAGTTGCTTTAAGTTCAGATATTTTTTTGAGAGATCATGTTCTTGAGACTATTGATGTTGAGAATATAGCCTTGACCAAGTAAAATCTGTTAAGTGTGGAAAATCATTCTTTTTCTTCTGTAAACACGAGCAGGGTTTGATAAAACAATACATGCTTAAAGAAAATTATTTCATTTTTCTAAATATATATAAATTACCCTTGTAATGTTGATTTGTTATTAGTGTTTATCAAAAGGTGTTTATTTGCTTCTTAGCAAGTTTTTGTATGTTTAATTCTTTCCATCACTTAAAGGAGAATCAGTGCTTGTTAAATTGATTGTTGAAGTTGTTCTATTTTGGCAAATGCAAGTATGGAGTTTGCTAGCTTTGATGGGAAATATTTATTTACAAACCTGGCTTCATTTGGATTTGACAAATGACATCTTTGTTTCGAGCTTCATGGAAAGAAGGTGTTTGATTGTCAGCGAGGTTCCGACTATTCAATCCCGAAAATGGTTTGACTAGTGATCATATTAAATCTTGGAGGTGTTTGGTTCAATTTATCTTAATATTATGTCATGTTATTTAGAAAAAATAATTATTTATTTACTGTTATGTGTAGTTAACCATGTAAAAAATGGCTTCTAGATAATTTGACATAACAATTAGATAACATTGAACCAAATGTGATTGTTTTCAATGTGGTTGTTTTTTGATATTAAGTTATTAGTTATATTGTGGGCTTGTATTTATGCTAAAATTAGATTAAATATATGCACCTGAATTTGAATTTAATCCCTTTGGTGTTCGACAAATTGGCTTAAGACTTGGATTAAACATTAGACTTTTAGAGTAATGTATAAATCCTAAAGCATGTTGCTTAATTAAAATTTAATTGCAAAAAAAAATTATCTAGGGGGCATTTGGTTTGATGTTATATTGGTGTTGTCATATTATCTAAATGTCTTCTTTTGATTGACAATTCTATAATTTTTTAAAAGTTTGTCTAAAAATATCGTTAAATTAAATAATTATTTTCTCTAAATAATATGACATAACATCAAGATAATATTAAGCTAAACACCCCCTAAATTTAAAGTGACAATAGGTTTGAGACGTAAATCCTGACCAACTGATTTGATGTACGCTATATGTGGCATTTTTTTTTTAATTTCTATGATATCTGTTGTTTTCGTCTTATATCAATTAAGATCATGGAAACATCATTGAAAGCAACTTTCTGAAGTAATTCTTTAATCATGTTTTGTATTGATAATGCAGGTGAAACTTGTGAAAATGGTGAATGAAGCTACTGCTAATATTCCTGGCTGGGATGAAGGAAGATAGAAAAACATGGAGGAAATTTTAAGTGGCAACTTTGATTTTTTTTTTTTTTTTTTTTGTTTCTGAGAGTAAACAATGAATTAACCTTGAGTGCCTTTTCTTCTTTCTTCTTTGGTTCCTTTTTTTCATTGTAGCTTGTCTGTTTTTGATGTTGTTGACTTATAGATTTTTTTTTTGTTGACAGACTCATAGCAGAAACTTTAGGACTGTAGAGTATGGGATTTATGTTGGCCTCATTTTGATTGTGTGGAAAAAAATATATTAAAAACATACCACTAAAATTATTATTTGTTACTTGTGTGATATCTAAATTTTTATATTTACATATAAATCATTAAAATATTTACATATAAATCACTTGACATTTTTAAAGAATATTCTAGTGGTATGATGTACGAACATATATTGGAATACTTTTATGGTAATTGTAGTGAATTCATGCTACGTTCATTTGTGATTTGAGCGTCTTTGGGTTCTACTAATGTAACGAAAATGTGTTCAACTATGTGCTCGTATATCAAATAAATGAAATGTTTCTTAAATGTGATGAGAAAATTAAAGATTATGAAATCATCAGTACACAATAAGATTTGCACACAAAGTAGATCAGCAGGCATAGATCTAACAAATTACAAACCTTTGACCAAACTCTCATGTCGAAGGTATAAAATTACGTACATGTCTTTTATAGACTAGAATTGCTTTTAATATATCGAAAAATTTTCAACGAAGAATTAGATAAAGCTGTAAACAACGCAATATTTAACGTTATAGAATCTCAACAGTGTCTCCTATGACCAATCCAATGGAAACTAGTTACTCGCTATTGCGATCAAGATCCGAAAGACTATCAAAAACATTCTGCCACTAAATTTTCTCACTTATTCTAATGGTTGGCAAGCTCATTGAAGGGTATGTAAATACATATAAATCTCATTAGGGTAGGGGCTGGTTCTTAGATTGTATTTTGTTTATTCTATTTCAATTTTCTCTTCTCCCAAAAATAAGATTAAAATGGTACTAATTTAAAAAAGAATAATAATAATAAATAAATTTTATTTTTAATTATTATATATAGATTTTAATATAAAAAAATATTATTTTACTTCATATATTTAATAATTTTTAATAAAAATATCTGCTTTATTTCACATCCTAAATTAAAATATTTGAATCGAGTATTTTGATTTAGAATGTGAAATAAAGTTATATTTTTATTAAAACTTATTGAGTATGTGAAGTAAAATAATACTTTTTTATATTAAATTTACATGGAATAATTTAAAAAATTTATTTATTATTATTTTTGTTGTTTTTTAAACTAGTGCCATTTTAATTCTCGCGCCAAACAGGGCTAGGATTAGAAATTTTAATAGAAAGTTGAAGTTTGCTTAGTGCTTGACTTGAATTGATATTGAATCAAATAAGTTCAAATTGAGAGCCACCCATTCTCATACGTTCTCTTTTCATCATAAATATCCGCATTTATGATAAAAAAGGAAGGAAGAGAAAAAGTCAACTATTTCTCAATTCAACTTTTGGAATTCTCTCGAGCCAGAAGGAAGCTTCGATCTACTATTGTTCTCTTGCTCTCAAGCTTTCTGGCTCTAGCCAACCACGACTATTCGTCTAGCTCTCCTAGTGGAGCTCCCCTTATACAGCAAACAGCTTGTCGTACTCCTCCTTCTCCTCATCAAGAATCCCTGGGAGAAACCTTTCGTCTTTTTTTTGTTGTTTTCTTTATTTTATTTTTTAGAGTTTCTTTTTAATTTGAAATTTTTTACCCAAATAATAGTATTCCTCTTGTGCCTATTCGTTTTCTCTTCCTATCTGTAAATTTTTTTTTTAATATTCTAATTTATGCTGTATATGCCATAAATAAAGTAGAGCAATATTATATATAATTATAATCTAACAATATTACTAAACTATTCAAATTTTTTTTTTCAAATCTTGAATTTTATATTTAGTAAATTATTCATTTTAGTGTCGAAAAAGCCTGCTGATTTGAAATTCTATGAACATCAATCTTCGAGGGTTGAATTATTATAGGAAATTTACATATATGTTACAAAATATTATCGTATTTACTCATTATATACACAATATAAATATATTTCAAAAATACTACTTTACTCGTCACATAGTATTTGATTTAATTAAATTATTATTATATTAGCCATCAATAATAATTAAATTAATCATTAATCATATTTTATTTACATAAATATTCTATAAATAAATAATAAATAATAAATATTATTTAGTAATATAAAAATATTAGTAATACTACTTTTATAATTTAATACATAATATTAATATGTGATGTTATTAATATTTTTTAATTATTAAATAATACTTAACGTATATTACTTATTTTTAAAATATTTATTAAAAAAATCATAATTAAATTCAATGGTGGGCGATGAATAGATTTCATAGTGTGGAACAGATAATATTAATGTATTTAAGTTGTTTTTAAAATAATACTTATATTTGGGGTGCCGAATGCGTAAATAAGATAATTTTATGTATTATGTAAGTAAACTTTTTATTACTATATGCTTTGAATTATTCAGATAAAAAATTATATATTAACACCCATAAATAAAATATTTACAGTTTGATTATGAAATATAAGTAAAACTATATATATATATATATATATATATATATTTGATAATAAGTAAAACTACATATTAATCCTCAAGATTAGGAAATGAATATATAATTCACAAGAATTAATATGTAATTACGGAAGTTAATGTGCAATTCCTCATTTTTGGGTCAAACTGTAAATATATAGTTTAGGGATAATAATATATAATTATGCCTCATTAGTATTTATCTGTTTAAAAAAATGGAATTTTTACATACAGGACATAAAATTTATACGAAATTATGCATTTCATCGTTAATTCATAAATATTACCACTATCACACCGTATTCATTTAAATTTTACGCATTTCACCATCAATTCATAAATATTACCACTATCACACCATATTCATTTAAATTTTACGCATTTCACATATTTCACATCATATTCTTTGATGATGAACTTCACATTTCTAAATTGGCCGTGATCTTAACTATATTATTAATATATTAATTAAATACTATAAATAAATTAATTTATATAAATAACAATTTAAATATTTATGAATTTATGTATTTTAATTTATTTATCCTATTTAAAATTTTCAATTAGGGTGCCGAATTTAAATCCACGTGACTATAATTTTTAATTGAAGTAAGAAAATTAATGTGTTTACAGTAAAAAATAAAAATATATATTAGATTTTAAATATTAATGAATTTATGCATTTTAATTTATATATAATATTATAAAGTATATGAAATATGTGAAATATGTGAAATGCGTAAAATTTAAATGAATATGGTGCGATAGTAGTAATATTTATAAATTAATGATAAAATACGTAATTTTATGTAAATTTTATGTACTGTATGTAAAAACAACTAAAAAAATATGCTCAATGTCTCATTCTAACTAAAATAATTGATCCTGTCGGCTGTCATACACATTATCACATATTCCATCACATATTCTATATAATATTATATATGGATATCTGCCGCATTAAAAAAAAAAAATTTAATTTCACTATCTAAAACTTTGGTGTCTCAAATCTGACCCGTTATGAATCCAAGAATTTGACCCGATATGATTTTAATTTTATTTCAACTCGTTTAAGTTGGATCCAAGCCAACCTGAAAACTCGATCCTCCTCGAATCGTGTATAAAATAGTTTACAGTAATTATCACCGAATTGGTACTTATCTATACATTTAATACTAATCTTTTGTCATTTTTATATGATTAGTTTACAATTAAAGTGCATATATAGAGCTAAAATCAAGTTTATAATTAATTTGATCGGATCGAGTTCAATCAATGAGTTTGACTCGGAAGTGGTTCCAATGATTTAAGTTTATGTTGATATTTATCGAGTCTAGTTGAGTCGAGTCATACATATAAAATGAAAAGCAAACAGTAACTAGGTCTCTCTTGTTTGCCTGTATGCGAGAATGAGTTCCTCAAATATTATAATGCAGCAAATTGATCCTTTAGTTTGATAAAACATATAAATCTACTCTTTCGTGGTTATAGATGTCAAAAAAAAAGACTTTAATACTTATATATTCTATTCGTAATATACTTTTTATTTTGTTGTGTATAAGGGTTCTCAAACTTTTGGTGGACTGGCAGACGATGAAAGGCAACAATCGATTTTTTTTGACAAAGGCAATGATTGACTTCTTCTTCAAGGTGAAGGCAGCAGTCGACTTTTCAACAAAGGCGGCGATTAACTTCTTTGGCAAAGGCGATGATCGGCTTCTTCGACTAAGGCGACAACTACTTTGGCAAGTGCGACAGATGACTAGTTCGGCAAAGGCAGTGGTCGCTTTCTTTGGTGAAGGCATCACGAGTAATTTACTCAAAGAGAAGGAATAAATTTTTTTTTATTGAGGGTAAATAAGTAAATGTTTATAAACTTTGACATCCATAAAAAAAGTCTACTTGTAAATTTCTTTTAAACTAAAGGATTAGTTAGCAATATTATAATATTTGAGGTACTCATTCGCACATAGTTGCTATTTGCACTAAAATGAATTTTACACTTTATTTTTCAGACATGGTTTGCGTTGAGGAGCATGGCGATGCTGCTGAGGAAGGTCTGGGGATCGGTGCTGAGCCGCTCGGGATCTGCCTCGAGCCGGGGGTCGGAGTTTCCGGCGAGTTGTTCTTCGATGGGGGCGTTCGAGTGGCTTCCCACTGATGTCATCATGCAGATCCTGAGGTTGGTTGGACCCAGGGAAGCTGCGAAGGCGAGAGCCGTCTGCCGGGCGTGGAAGCTCCTGGCGTCGGATAACATGCTTTGGGTCTTCTTCCTGCAGAACGGGAAGGATCCTTGGGATCTTGTGGTGTTCGCAGAGTCTCTCCTGCGGGTTGGGTTTCGTTCCATGTGCGTTCAGATTCCTTCTCAAATCCCCCCCCCCCCCTGCTTGTCGTACTGAATTTGGTCTTGATAAACCTCACTGATGAATATGTTGGTCTGGTTGATGCATGTGAACCTGCAAACTTTGATGAGGCACTTGAGGGCAAAAATGCTAATGAGTGGAGAAGGGCTATGTAGGAGGAATTGGATTCTTTGCATGAGGACAACGTTTATGATCTGGTGAAGACGCCTAGAGACCGAACAACACTGTAGAATAAGTGGGTGTATAAGATGGAGACTGAGAATTCACGACCTAGATACACGACAAGGCTCTTCGTTAATGGCTTCGAATAGAGCATGGGATAAACTTCGAAGAAATATTTTCGTCGATAGTGAAGATGTCAGTCCGTGTTGTCTTCGGTAGCAAATCTCAATCTCAAGGTAGAATAAGTGATGCTAAGCATCCCTGGTACTGGCGTTCATGATGACAACACGTCTTGCTCAGAGACATTATTCATTGTCGCCTTGCCATTTTATTTCGCCTTCTTAGCATTGTATTTTATATGTGGACTATTATTTTATTTTCATTTCATGTTCAGAGGGGATTTTCAGATGCATATTTTTTATGAACATGGTGAGTAAGAAAACATATGTAATTTGGGTTTTTATTTGGAGAATTTTGGCTTTAGAAGCAATTGGGCCAAAACATGGCCCAATTCTTTTATCCCTCTAAGTGGCATGCCGTCCCTCCCTTTTTCCCCTTCATCGGATCAACATGATGGATGACCAAGATTATTTCCATAAGACCAAGGTCTTTGATGATGATTGTTGAAGACTAAGGATTGGGATTAGAGTGGAGCTCCTATATATGTGTTGGAGGGATTAGGGTTATCCATTAGAGAAAAGACCCTACTTAAGAAATTAGATGTGTCCTCAATACCTACAGCTGCTGTCAGCTTACTTGTTGTCGTTGGTAGCCTTACTCGATATCGTCGTCTCTAGCAGCCCCACGCATTAGGCTCCCATTGTTGTGCCACTAGAAGCCTGAGAAGGCCTTGAGCTTTTCCTTTTTGCTGCTCACCAGACCTTGCGTCGTCGCTGCCATCGAGCTGCCTTCGCCGTGACCGTCTAGTGGTGGTACGATTGACGAGATATTTATCTCGGAGTTTGGTGTGACGCCACTCTTCCCTGTGCAAAATAACTGCCAATTCGCAATGGATTAGCAAACTACCTCTTCACCATAGTATCCCTAGATTATTTTTTCATCATTGGACCTATGTATGGCTTATTACCTTGTGTATTGTGAGTTTCCCCTACATGCTAGACTTCATTCCCCTTTGTTTCTTTGGAGTTTGGATGTTGTTGGGAATGATTTTATGAATGGATTATAGTTATGCCAATTTGTGTTCAATTTTATGTTGGAGACCTTAATGTGTATTCTCTTTTATTAATACAACTATTTTGAGGGTTTTTATGCTTAGGAGCATGTCTTGTGGATATTCCTTGAGTATTTACTTGATGGAGATCTTAATGTGTACGTTTCCTATGCTAACATTGAGGTCGAGAACTTTCTAATTTAGGGTTTAATTTTCTTGATGTTGAATCTCCTTGTGAAGCTCTTTTTCATTTAGACTTAATCCATATCAAATACATTTAGTTTGCATTTAGTTTAGTGTAGGAGAAACTTACATGACCTTGTTCTACATCATTAAGTGGATATGAAGACAACTTTCCTTCACGGAGATCCAGAGAAGGATCTACATGATGCAACTGCAAGGCTTCAAATTGAAGGCAGGAACATCATGTCTTTTGGTTGAAAAATAGCTTGTATGGATTGAAGCAAGCTCTCTAACTGTAGTACAAGAAGTTTGACTTGTTCATGGTTGAACATAATTGTGGCGAACAACCTTAGAATATTGTGTATTTGTGAATAATAATGGTGACGGAGTCTTCATGGCCCTATACGTCGATGATATGCTGTTTGTTAGACGTAACATTGAGGAAATCATGAAACTGATGAGAAAGATCAACAAGGCTTTTGTCATAAAGGACTTGGGTTCATTGTCACAGGAGTCTTACGTCGAGAAAGTCCATTTTAAATTTAATATAGACAGAGCAAAACTTGTTGCAACTCCTTTGGGAAATTAATTTCAACTGTCCTCTAAGCAATATTCTTATATAAACAAGAGGAGGAAATGTTGAAGATCCCTATTCATCGGTGGTTGGAAGCTTGATGTATACTATGGTGTGTACATGGTCAAACATAGCTCTTGCGGTTGGAATTGTCAGTTTCTTTCCAATTTGGAGTTCTATGTAATGGTCAAATAAACAAATTCTTTAATATCTTCAAGGCACCTCAAAGATGATATTGTGCATTGGAGGAGAGAAATTGAAGATTGTTGGCTACTCTGATGTAGATATGGATGGAAATTTGGACTGTAGGAAGTCAACATCAGGATACTTGGTTACTCTTGTAGGTGGAGCTGTTTCACGGTAATCGAAGGTGTAGCCCATAGATGTGCATCACACTTTCAACAATTGAAGTTGGGATAATTGTTGCAACAGAAGGGTTAGGAGATACTATAGAAGAAGCAGCTACTCAAAGAAATTGAGCACAACTAAGATGAATATTCCTTGCACCTTGGCAGTTTAAGTTAAATTCACTTAGCGAAGAACCCCAGTTTTTAGTCACGGTCGAAGCACATTAAAGTCTGCTATCATTGGATAAGAGATGTACTTGATAAGAAGAAGCAACTCTTACTGAAGAAGATTTATATCAATGAGAATTTGTTGAATATGATGACAAAATCTGCATAGCTAAGCATGAAGTTGTAGAGCTATAGTTGACTTGAAACCCGTTTCATAAATCAGGAGGGGGAATTTGTTGGGGATTTCTTCTTATGAGGATGTTCGAAGAAGGCTCCTCGAAGAGAGCTTTATTGAAGGAAATGTCATTGAAGAAAGCTTTGACGATGACTTTATCAATGTCTAATGATTATGGGGCCTAATAAAGGACCTTTTGAAACATCCATCAAGTCCATGGATCAAGTTGAGATTAGGCAACCTCGAATGAAGAAGGGCAACAAATAGAGTTTCAGCAAATTGGTGCTTGGCTTCTACTGAGAGGCAAACCTTGGGCCTAGCATTTTGACAAATATTGGCTGAAATTGGGCTTCGACTTTTGATAAGAAGCATAACTCGTCCAAGGGAATCACTATTCGGAACAGTCTCTTGGTAGTACCCCTTGCCAAGAAGCCATTGTCAGTGGTGCCTAACGTCATGGAGCTACCACTAGATTTCAAGAAGTTCACTTTAAAGATATTTTCTCAACTTGAATTGAATTTGTGCTTTTAGAAGGTTTGAGTATCTTAGACAGTTTTGACGGAGTGGACATGTTGACCTGTAACAGTTGTGGAGCAAGGTTCATGTCATATCACAACTGAATTGCTCGGAAGAATGCCTACATAGGACAATGATATGCAAGGGCATTCTTGGAAGATCACTTTGAAGATTGTGACTCTTTTTTTCAGGCAATAAAGGGGTGTCTATGTGATTTTGATGTAGCAGTTGATGTTAGTAGTGAGAGACTTTACCAGAGTGAAGCGAGCGGTCCATTGTGTAGGGCATTAGGAGACCTTTGGCAAGAGCTTAAGTCCTATGGTTTGAAGTAGGGGTGTTCTTGTCTTCAAGTTTTTTCATTGTCATCATTGGAGGAGGAGAGAATGAAAAGAGGTTGTTTTTGTTTAGGTAGTAAAACTTAAATAAAGGCCTTTGTAACTCTTTCAATTAGTCACCAAAAGAGAACCACTACTTAATCCTATTCCAGCTAGTTGTTCGACTTATGACAATTGTGGGCTGTTTTACTTTTTGCATAATATCCTTGTACTTGATGATCATGTAGTTAGTACAAGGTCCTTAGAGAGGAGTGTTTTCCTTAGTTTTGCTATGTTGTAGACTTGTAGAAAAATACTCAAAGTTTTCAGGAATAATGTTTATCTTTCTTCCTTGCATGTGGTTTCATGGATGAAAGTTTTCGGTCTTTCTTCGTCTCCAATTGCACATGAGTCCATCTTTCTTTTTTCTTAAGGGTAAATAGCATTTGAGTCCCTCTTATTTGTTCTTATGTACATATAAATTTCTCTAAGTTTCAAATTAAATAGATTAATCTATCAGTTTAAATAAAATTGCAGATGAGTCCTCTTTTATTGTTAAATGTTACTTTTATAGCAAAAAAGTAACAGTTTTCATTGTTTTTTTGGTAGTGACAGTTGTCTAATGGTGCTCTTAACCCAACCCTTCTGTAAGGGTAATTGTTTTCATAAGTTTTTTGCTATAAAAGTAACATCCATTACAAAAAGGACACATTTGCATTTTTATTCAAATTGATATATCAATCTGTTTAATTTGAAAATTAGAGGGATCTATATGCACATAAGGGCAAATAAGGACTTAATTCCTATTTACCTTTTTCTTAATTTTTTAGTATAAACAACAACAACAACAACCAAGCCTTAATCCCACTAGGTGGGGTCTTAATTCTTTAGTATACTGGTACAAAGTAAATACAGTTGTTTTTAAATTGAAAATTAGGGTGACTTACATCAGCTTCACTAAGGTAGGAATCTCATTTGTTGTACATTCAAAAAATTTGAATCATTAATTTTCAAAAAAAAATTTGAATCATTTCATGATAACTTTATTTCTCCATGGTTTCCTTATGTTGTTTCTTAGTTTGCATTTGATTTTTCAAATAGAACAAAACCTATGAAGAAAATGACCAAATTTTATCATCGAAGAACTTCTTTAGGATTTAGTCTCAAAATCGTATGCCATAGAAGTATCTATCGTATGCATCGTATTAATGTCAACTAGGTCTCTCTAATTTGAACCTATACGAAACTACATGATCATTTTAACTGGTTATTAACTTAATGAAAATGGTTCTTTAGTTTGAGATAACGTGTAAATAAATTCATCGACATTAATAAAGAGACCAATGGGTGAAATTATCTCTAATTTCAGGATAAGCTTAGAACTTAGAAGCTTGAAATTGACGTTAGTCGGAGATAAAGTCTAGAGTCGTTAAGTAATTAGTGATATTGTCCTCCACTCAATCTCTTTATAAATGTTAAATAACTCAGGATAAATTGCATTCGGGCTCTTGAGGTCGGATGGCTGCTATAAATTGGCTTCAATTTTTTAAAAATTTTGATTTGAGTCCTGAGTTTGTAAAAAGTGTTGTTGTCTACTCCCAATTATGACATAATTATTATTTTTTTATCATTATATCATAAGATTATTCTCAATCATTAATCTTTCGGCTTTTTTAAAAGATAATTTTGAAATATTAATATTTTAAATATTAAATTTTATTAAAAAAATATATAAGGAATTAATTTTTTAAATAATTATGTGAACAGATAAGTATAATAGTCCTTTAAAATTTACAAACGGTTCAAACAAATAAAAATAAAAATCAAATTTTAAGTTTTTTGTCAAAAAATATTAACGAAAAAAATAAAATTGAAAGAGGACTAAATGCAATTTTAAAAATTCAGACTAATTTGTGATGTCCTTCTAATTTTAGAGGCCTGAATGCAATTTACCCAAAAATCAAACATGAAATGAAATAATATCCAATTTGCTTAAAAATTAAACTTCAATTTGTAATTTTGATCAACTTTAAGCCAATCATATATATAACAGTTATGTTTTATTTTCTCCCATTTTTAAACTACCAAAAAGCTGATCATGGGATCACATGATTTTCTTAACTATTCTCTAAAAAAAAGGGACATTTACATACTTTTTTGTGGATGATTTCTAATTTTGTTATCGTGATGTTGTATAATTTATTTTTGGCACTTGCAATTTTTATGACCTGATTTATGTGAGAAGCCTCCCTCAAAACATGTTTCTCCCTTGTAAGATAAAGTTTTGGCAACTGTTCTAATGAAATCTGACCTTAATGATGAAGAAGATGACAAGCTTTAGTATCTTTGTGTTTTCCTTGATAGCCAATAGAAAAAGAATTCAGTAACAATTACCATTGAGGAATGAGGAATCTTGGAAGATTAGGCACTGGTAGGAAGTTTAGTAAGTTGAGAAGAAAAGTGCTTGAGTTGAGACAACAAATTTATGTGGAAATACTGAGCGGCGTGGTTTGCTAGCTTCCTTATATCTTTCCTATGAAAAGCATATGATTCCCCCCCCTTTTTTCTGGGTAAATTGCATCCGACCCCTAAGGTCGGGAGTGTTGCAAATTGATCCCAAATTTTCAAAATTCTCGATTTTGGTTTCTGAGGCTGTAAAAGTGCTGCAATTTTGTCCTTCTTTTTTGAATCTAGCCTTTTTTGTTGGCTTTTTTCTTTTAACCATCATAGGATTGAACAATCAATATTAGTCATTAAATTACGAAAATCTGTGTAATAATCAAAATTAACTATTAAGTTATGAAAATCTGCGATTTTATTTACTTTCTGATTAAAAGCTTTAGAGTAGCTATTTGAAGTGTAGTTCAGATCATAATATAATTTCATCGGAAGAGAAATGAGGGACAAACAAATAGATTTTAGAAGAGGAGAGAGGAAAAAAACTAGAACTTGCAGGCTGCATCTACTAGTCACTTGGGATAAGAGACTAGATGTGAGGGGTGAAAATAGAAGATGTTTAGCATATATTGTGTACCTGAATTAGCTAATCTGGCCTTCTCACATGTATCCTAGAGCTGTCCTAGTTCTTCTTATTATTTTATAAATGTTGATATTCTATTAGAGTTGTAATACTGTAATGGGGCTTATTTTTATCAAATATATATAAGATACTGTGTAAGGTGCTATAGAATGAATTAAACGTGCAAGTGCTATGTGAATGATTTCATCTGACGTTCATGAGGATTGTGTAAGTTATTGTACATAAACAAAATAAAACAAAACAATGTGTTGTATGAGACTTGACATGTCATTAATTTGGTAGTTAATTGTGCCCTACAGGATGTATTTTGATCAACCATCTGAGTTATCTTTCATGCATATATATTCACAACGTGCAAAAGTTCCAGGGGCTGTAATTATTGATGGTAAGTCCCAACAACGGTCTATTTTTGTTGCATGTACCATTAAGAAATATTTCTTTATATTATTTTCTCCCTTTATTCAATTTGGCATGATTATAGGGTTAGCTTTTATGAATTTTGTAATTAGAAGTGTGGTCGATGTTTTGGCGTATTATGTTACGTTAGGTGATTTTTATTATGAGAGGGGTATTCCCTCTTGATTGATTTTTGTAACGTCCTCAAAAAATGTTGGATAACTCTGGTACTTTTGTTATTTTAGTTTAATGCTATGACAATGTCAATTTTCAAAGAATACTTCTAAAGTATTAGTGGGATATATTTGATTGTTTATTTTTTAGAACTCTGCCTACTTCTTATTGGGGTCTCAAAATATCTATCAACTTAGTTTAGATCCATAATTAAAGGACGCAGTTGTGGGATGAACTTAATTTTTAAGTATTTGCATGTTTTGTTCATCATGGTCTTGAATTGTGATATCCTCAGTGGGGAAAGCTCACTTGAGATAATTTGATTGTAAAATCTACTGCCAACAAGGTGGATGAAATAAATTGATATTAACTGGGCACATCCTAAAGTGATGTGAGGAAGCACAGATGATATTTGCAGCTAGAATTACTGATACTAACTTGGGAAGCAAAACTACCGTGCTCAGAAGTCGTTCCAATGGATTTAGCTTGAGTAATTTTGAAGTCATTTTTGCAAAAGGAATAAATGATTAAATTTAAGTCATTAATGCAATAGTGACTAGCAAGAAAAAGAATACTGCTGCTGCTAGCAGTGACAAACACTAACATGAATGAATGTTGAAGAGCTTAAGATGATAAAATGAAATTTTTGAGATCTCTGGTGCACAGTTGACAATTCCTCAAAGTTCCAATTAAGTTTATGAATTTGGTGTTATTTAGGCATTTGAACATTGATGACTTTCTTGGTTCATTTGCTATGTGTAGGTGGATCGGGATATTGCAAATATGGTTGGAGCAAATATTCGTCTCCATCCGGACGTTGTGCGACATTCTTGGTCAGTTTTTTGCAAATTTACTACACTTGCGCATTTTTTATATTTTTTTAGTTAAATGCGGACTTAAATTTGGTCTTCTTTTCTTGTTTTGTTAGTTGTAGTTCTCCTAAATCTTTATTTTTATATGTTTGGAACTTGACTACACTAGGCTTTTCATTGTTTGCAGGAATTTGGTAATATAGAGTCACCAATGTACTCAAGATTACGTCATTTTTTTTCAACAATCTTTGCAAGGTTAGTTCTTCTGTGTTAAACAATAGATACATGCACTGTATTTAGTATGCATTTCCATAGTTCATCAAATAGAGATGATTTTGTTGTTGTAAAAGGATCGATGAGAAAATTTTGGTTGAAGGCAGCAATTTGTTGATGTCTTAAAATTTGCAAAGCAGTGTGACCATAATTAGCATAGAGTTGATGACCATCCATTAGTAGGACTTAAGACAGCATGACATCAGTTTAGATTAATAGGTCAATAGTATAAGTCTTTGATTTGCATGTGAAATGCATAGCATCTAGGTTAGAGTATACATTGGTGGTTTGCGTTACGTAAAAAGTGTTATTTTAATTGTGAGGGGGTGACAAAATGTAAACTAGTAGTAGGTGGCAAGCTTGCTAAAATATTCTGTTGTGGTACAATAGTTAAAACAACCATTACTTTTGTTTAAAATTTAATATCAAATTGTACACTATCAATCCCTTCGATAAAAGAAATTTTGTTAAAGAACATGGTAAGATGAATTATTAGAAAATTTCTTTTGCTGAAATTACTGCAAAATCATGAAATTGATTTTCTTTGATTTATTTTAATTTAGTGTGACCTTGGCTTCAAATTAACTTGTAATTAAATATTTTAAAAATAAAATGTTAGCTTTTTATAAGTGAATACCAAAAGGTTTTCGAGTTTCCAAGGTAGATTCCTTGATGGTGGTTGACTGGTTGTAGATTCCATTACTTTAGGTTCTACTTCTTCTAATTCTTTAATCTGTCTCTTTATTTGCTTATTTATATCAAATTAAACATTACCAATCAGTATCTTCTGTAAGAAAAACTTTGATAAAGAACATTGTATGATGAGATTACGATGAAATTTCTTTTACTAAAATTACTATAGTAGCATGAAATTGATTTTCTTGGTTGGTTGGTTCATTTTTAATTAGCTTGTTAGTTGTCTTAATTTAGTTTGATCTTGGCTTCATATTAACTTGTAAATTGGATTTTTAAAGAATGAAATGTTCCTTTTAAGAGTGAATACCAAAAGGTTTTCGATTCTTTGGGTGGTGGTTGACTAGCTGTGGATTCTTTCAATAATATTCTTGGATTCGATGATAGAATCTAAAAATGAGAATAGCTATATTTTAAAAAAAAATTATCATGAAATATAATATTTTTAATTGATGCTGAATAGTCAAACATTCACTTAAAATAACCTTATAATTTTTATAGTATAAGCGATCTCGTTTTTTTATAAGAAAATAATTAGTTTGCATTTTTGAAGACCATTTTTGTAAGAAATAACATGCATATATCTTTTCTTGAATAAAGTATTATGGAAAATGAAATTATAAGCTAAAAAAATCTAAATATTTAGCTATTTTGATTTTATTTAAAATAAAAAATTTACAAGAAAATTGATTTAAAATTTTTGTTATGATTTGAATAATTTAAAATTTAAAATTATTTTTCTAATCTGATTTATAATTTTTTTTATGATTTAGATAATTTAAATTTTAAAATTTATTTTCTTATTTAAATTCAAGTTGAAATAATTATATTTAAATTTAAAGTTATTCTCTTTGTTTAAAATAAATATAAATTAGAATTTAAAATAGAGATAAGTTAAAGCTCTTCTATATTTTAATAAATTTTTCGAGTCACATTAATACATTGAATTGAACAAAACCAAACCAATTATCCGTACCGGTCCTAGGAATGAAACTCATCATTGACGGCATCGAATATGACACCCTCATCGAAGCACAATATCGGGGTAGAGCAGAGAAGACCTCAGGCAACCGTAGACAAGGATCTGATGGAGGGGTATTCAAACGTCGCTCACATCGCTAGCCACCTCCTTAATGATTCCAACCTCTTTTCACAAAGCACACTGGAAGTCGTGAGAACACAACAAGAGAGAAGGAAAGAACAACCAAAAAGCGCCAGAAGCTTGCTTCTAAGGAGATGAGGTCCACACAAATTCCTTTCAAATATCTCTAGCCTCCCTTTGTCAAAAGTTGGCATCCAACCACATTGCCGCCATGGTAAGAAGGGACACAAACCCATGTGATAGCTAGCTATATCAGAAGTCAGAGGGGAGGGTTTATAGCTACATTGATGCTTGAATGGAGAGCAACAGGCAATTAACTGCACACACATTCCAATCTCAAAGGCGATGATTGCTGCTTCACAAAAAGAAGAGCTCATCAGGCCAAACAAAGAAGATGCCGCTCAGATAGTGTGAGAATGGCAATATGCCTTGTTGGGTAGACTTATTGCCAAAAGGATCCCCTTCTTCGTCACAGCTTTGGAGGCTCAGAAAAAAATGAGAGCACACAAGATTCGGCATAGGCTAACGCTTCTTTCGACTCAACTTTGCATCGAAGAAGAGAGGGATGCTATTTGGTTTAGGGGTACTTGGATAATTGCTGGGTAGGTTGTGGCCCTTGACTTTCAAACTGGAGCTAATACCTTCTCTCTTATCCCTTCATATCTTCAACTCTTAGAACTCCAGCTAGAATTCTAGGGCCATAAAATGCTTGTTAAAATTGCAGCTACAGCTAGGGTGTTTGTGTAATTTGATCAAGTAACAATGAATTGCCAAAGATGCCTCTTTGCCGGAATTTGTGTCAAAGTCAATGTGAACTAGCCCATCCAACTTGGAGTGTGGCTTGAAGGCTTTAGAGGAAGATTCTACCAAAAGTTCGAGTATGTGGGGTTAGCAAACATTTGCTCCACATGTGGTATGATTGACCATCCCATTGCTAAATGCCAAGGTGCTGCCCCCCTGCATGCATCATAGTTGGAACAAACATGATAGTTCCAGCATAGTTGGAATGGAGCACAACGGAGACCCACAACAATCTCCCAGCTTTGATGCCACCCAATCCAATCTAGAGTCCTTGGAGGATACACCGATAGGAAGGAAGTTGGAAGAGTGAGGCCTTGGACTCTTGTGACTTACAAAAGGAAGAACACACTAAACCGAGACCCTAATACAATAGACTCAGGTGGAGCTGGTGAAAGAGCAGAAGAATCAACAGTTAATCATTGCAGGTGGGCATAAAGCACCCTGCTCAAGTAGCAGGCCAGAAGCCATGCCTTGAAACCTCTGCTAATCTTTCAGGGGAAGCAGCCATGTGTGCAACAAAGAGAAGCACTAAGACTCAAAACATGATGGCTGGTTCTCCCCCCACTGGAGGTCTAGTGATGCAAATCTCCACCCTCATAACCAATTCTTCTCAGCTCCTAGGCTCAATAGAAAGTACATGGAGACCTCCCTTGACACTGAACCCATTGCAGGTATATAAAACACTAGGAAGAAGCCTAACTGAGAAGGCTTAAGGTCCAATAGTAAGCATAAGAAAGCCTTGAAAGGGGACACCTGAAGGATTGAGAAGGAAGCAAGCAAGGTCCAGATTGAAGATTCATCCCATGAACCACTTCACAAGAGGAAAAGAGAGGTAGGTGGTGACAACTCAAACTAGGGTAAGGAGTAGGCCCTCCACCAAACTGATGGATTACTTCCTGTTCTGGAATTGTAGGGGTGCTTCCAAGACCAGCACCCACAACAACCTTGCCAACATGATCGGTACGGATCATCCACCCCTTTATTTTTTGTTGGAAACCAAATTATTTAGTGTTGACAGGAGTCAGAGATATCATACTGTGCTCTCTAAAGGGTGGTCAGGTGGAATTATTATGGCTTGGAATGACCAAAGAATTGGTGCCAATATCATCCTTGAGCACAAGCAGATAATAGTGGAAAAAATCACCTCCACCAACAGCTATTTAGTTGGTGGGGTGTAAGCTATGGATACCTACCCTTGAAGGGAGCTTTGGGAAATCACATAGGCACACAATCCCTCATTCATTCTCATCATTCGATTATTCTGGGAGGCGGTTTCAACATCATCATAAGCCAGGATGAGAAGATGGGAGGACATTTTTTCAACGAAGGAATCAACATAGAGGACTTATTAGATTTTCTCCAAGAATGATACCAACATGACATAGGCTTTAATGGCCCTACCTTTACCTGGCGTAACATCAGAAAACAAAAAAAGAAAAGGCAAGTCGTAGGGTTTGGAAGAGGCTAGATAGAGTTGTCATCAGCTTCAAGACCATTGCCGTAATGCCAGAGGTAGAAGTTACACTCTTGGCTAGAATAGCTTCTAACCACTGCCCTATACTCTTGACATGCACTCAAGGAATCTCCAGAGACCAAGACATGATCGGGTTTGAGGATGCATGGCTCACCTATGAAGAGGCCCATTACATTACAACTACTAATTAGGGGAGAGATATTAGAGGACCTGCCGCAGTTTTATCTAAGAAGAGCATTAGAACACTCAAAACTCTAAAGAAATGGAATAAAACTTCTATGGGTGATCTTTTATAGAAAGCCAAGGAATTAGAGTAGATTGTCTATGCTTTACAGGTTAAAGAAATAGATGATGGGGGGCTCAACAATGAAGATCTCCAAGCACCTAACTTGGATGGGATGACTAGCAGTTTCTATAAGGCTTACTTGCAAAAAGTGAGGGGTGGCATCGCAAGAGTTGTTCAGCAAATATTTAATGAAGGAATATAGAAAGGGAGACTGTCAGTAAGAGGATAATAAATGCATCTTTGATTGTGTAATTGTGACTAGTAGTTTCTATAAGGCTTACTTGCAAAAAGTGAGGGGTGGCATCGCAAGAGTTATTTAGCAAATATTTAATGAAGGAATATAGAAAGGGAGATTGTCAGTAAAAGGATAATAAATGTATCTTTGATTGTGTAATTGTGATTGTAGCTTGCCACAATCGTGGAGGGACACTCTTATTATGCTAATTCTCAAGATTCACAATGTTGATCAAGACAAACACTTTCGTCCCATCAACTTATGCAACACCATCTATAAAGTGGTGGCCAGGATATTGGTTCAAAGGCTCAAACCGTTCATTGGTCTCCTTATTTCTTGTGAGCAAAGCGCCTTTGTTCCAAGTAGATCCATTGTCGACAATTGCATACTTGCTCAAGAAATCATCCATAGAATTCAAAATACTATTGCTAGCGATAGCTTCATGATGATCAAAGTTGACATGAAACAAGCCTACAATAGAGTTCAATAGAGGTACTAGACAAGGTGATGGAGTCTATGGGGTTTCCCCCTAGATGGAAACAATGGGTTAACATGTGCTAAAGGCCTAAGATATATTATTTTAATCAATGGCAAGAGATCACTCTGAATAGAGGCTGAGGGAGGCCTCAGAAAAGGCTGCCCATTGTCTCCTTGGCTGCCCTTTGACCCCTTATTTATTCATCCTTAGCTTAGAATTGCTTCCTTTGTTGCTTACAACAAATCATGGACACTACTATTGCCTCTCCAACCAGAAGATCAACTTTGATAAGTAATCTATCATATTCAGTCCCACTACCAACAAAAACAAAAAAATTGGGTATAAGGAGAAGATTCAATATGTAGGAGGAACAAAAATGGAAATATCTTGGCTTTCCCATCACCATGCACAGACTTGAGAGAGCAGATTTTGTCGGCATCATTGCTAAGGTCAGGGACCGCATCAATTCTTGGGGTAATAGGCACCTATTTTTTGCAGGCAAAATCACTTTGATTAATAGTGTATTCATGTCCATTCCTGTGTACACCTTCACCCATGTGTTTGTCTTTACGGGTGTTAGACACCCTTGAATAATTAGTTCACAAATTCCTTTGGAGCAGCAACTCCACCAGCAAATCTATGCACTATGTTTCCTGAGAAGAAGTTTGGTAACCCAAGAGCTTAGGTGGGTTACGCATCCATAACTTCAAAGTGTGGCATGATCTGCTTATTGCTAAACACGTGACCAAACTTATTGGTCATGGAGAATGTATGGGGAGTTAGATAAAGGCTTTTGAAACTAAGTCGGGTTGGAGGCATATATGCTTGGGAGGTAAAATAACTTCGGGCAACATGATCTATAGGATCAAAAATGGTCAAGGATCCTTGGCTCTCCACCATAACGCTCAACAGATGGCCTAACAGATGGCCAACGGTTTATCAGTGGAGGTGTGGATGACATCCTAAACACAATGGAAAGCATCATTCAAGGCAACCAATGGAACATTCAGAGGGCCAAGCAGCTCTCGTGAGAGAATTTAATTAATGGATTGGTCACAATGTGCAGCATCAACAACTCAGAGGAGGATTAACTAGTGTGGGTAATACAAAATAAAGCAAAATACCAACATCCCTTTATAAAAGCACTATGGAGGAGGTGCTAGCAATTTTGGTGCATGGGTATAGAAAATCAAAGCCATTCCGAAAGTAGGAGAGGCCAACTAAGGTTTGGCTAGAGACTTAAAAACATTGAATGCTCGTGGGGCTGCCATAACCCAGAGAACCTACATCACATTACCTCTGAGTGCCACCTTTAACAAGCTACTGCAGTGTAACTCTTGGGATGACAAATCTCTACTGATGGCCAAAACCAACTTCAAAGATATCAAGATAAGCATTGAAGCTACTATGCTTTACCTCTGAAAATTAATGTCAATAGTTCTCTAATACAAGGAAATAATGTTGGGGCAAGTTACCTCATTAGGGACAACACAAGTTGTGTATTGGAAGCAGGCGACCAGTAGCTCTTTACCACCTTAGTAGCAACTGGTGAGCTCAGTGCTGCACTTGAAGGAAGCAGGGTAATCACTAAGTGGGTGCAATTTCATAGTGTAATTTAGTTGGAAGGGGACTTCTTGAACTCCCTCAGCAGAATCACCAAAGAAATGTGTTGCAAACATACAATCAAACCAAGTAGATAAGATCAGTCAGTCAAAGATATAGTTTCTTTCCTCTTACTTTTTGACAATAGTGGAATCACCTATATACCTAGAGATCTCAATTGTACTTCTAACTACTTGGCCCATATAACTTCCCTAGGTAATTTTTTGTGGGAATGGGGATACCTCTTCCCTTGTAACTTTTGACCATCCAATGTAACTTTGCTTGCTTAATGAATGGTCCATGCTACCTTTTCAAAAATAAAAAAATAAAAACATTGGTTCACTTGGATTGTTTTATTAATATTTTTGCATTCTTTAATTCTTCTATTTTATTCACCTGAATTAGTTGTTGAAATTTTGTTAATATTGAAATAAATCAAATCAAGATTGATGAGGAATTCATCATTGATGTTGGACAGTTAGTTTATTTATTTTCTATTAGTATCTATGGATTTATTGCAAGTTGAAGCATGGTTAAAGCATTTATGTGTCTCGGGCTTATATTGAATTCATTTTATATAAATCTCGTAATATTCTCTGATATATTTGATAGTCGATAGTTAAAGAGAGAAATATTCCCAATCATTATTATAGGCATTGTGGGTCGATTTTGCTTAAATTTGTTGAGATAGTTATTGCTGGACTTGAACTTGAGAGAACCAATTTACTTTTTTAACACCAAATCCCATATTTTAACCATCCTAACTCTATCTTTGTAAATTCCAATTAACCAACAATCAATTGGAATTTAAATTGAAATTAGTTTATTTGAAGTTTTCCCAATTTTCACATATTACTCTTGAGCTTTATTGTGCTTATCTTAGTTAATTTGCTATTAAATCATCGATCTATACTCGTATTTAAGACTCATGTCTATCCTGCGTCAGTTTTGGTATTTGATATGGATTTAGTAAGGACATTTTATGGTATATCATCTTTTGTATTTTCCATACCATTTATATTTTATGTTACATAATTATTTTATGTTGTGCAATTCATTTAGATCATTTTGCATGTTCATTGGTTCTAGTGTCAAATATATAATTTCTAATTTCTGTCTCCATTTGATATGGAACTTGAGTTGAGTGCTACCTTGGTTTTGCTAAGATTGGTAACCTGACATCTAGGAGAAAGTGATAACTCAACCTTTAAGGTTGTGGTTGATCAACCATGATCAACCTAGGTGCGACATAAAGGCTAGGAGCTCTATCTGCCACCTGAGAGATGGGAGCTCATAATCATAACGCGAGCACCCTATTTAGTGTTATCCTGTGTTTGGTATAAGAAATATTCCATGTGCTAAAATGAAGTTTACCCTTCATAAAAAAAAAGGTTACCCAACTGGCTAGGCTTTGTGTTTGCAACATAGTGAATCTTTGATAATTAGAATCCAATTAATAGTTTTTTTATGTGAGTCTTTCAGTTGAGCTCTAATTTGAGGGATCATTAATTCAACTGTTAGAAAATTACCATTAAATTTAATTTGACAAGCATTTAATTCTGAACTTCAGATCTGTCTTAATGTTAGTGTAAAACAGTTTTCTAAACTAGTTTGATAAAGTCTTATCTATCAATGGCCCAATTTAATTTAATTTTCAAATGATTTATTTTATTGGATTTCATTATCTTATAGATATGTTTTGGGAAAATAATTATGTTTAATTGCAAAAATTTGACTGACTAAATTACTGAAATTTCATATGCATATCATCTCATTTTTATCCCTGCATTAGGATTTATGTTCGTGAAGAGATGGGAAAGGATCTTATGTATCTTAAAAGCCATGATTATCCTTTTAGTATATAAAAAATGAACAAAGAAACCTGTAGATCTCCTTGTGTACTCCAACCACCTTTGGTCTCCAGTTTCTCCTATGTCACCAACAACAGCCTTAGCCCTATTCCTTGCAACAAATTCTGTCTTCTTCGTTGGTCTCTTCTTCTGTGGCTTGCACAGTCACATATATTGTGAGACATCCCAATTCAACCTTTCCCCCATCCAACTGCACATGATCCCTCCACAACCTTTCATCCTTGAGTTTTCATTTCATTAATAGCAACATCCAAAGCCCATCAGAAAAAAAAAATAAAAAAATCCAAAGCCCATCAGAACTAAAGCCCATCAGCACATTTGGAATCCAGCACCCTGTGAGCTGTAGTGCTTCGATGAACATGATTGCATTTATCCATTATTTATGGTATGTTCTTGAGATATCATGTGCTAAGAGAATTCTCATCGACATCCAGTTTCCTAATTAAGGTTCAATTTCTTCCACTAAAATTGATTCCAAATAATTCAATCACTTGGATTGTTCAATTTTCTTTGAAATTGAGTGATCTATATTTTAATTGAGAGAATTTACTATTTGATTTAAACACTAGAGAACCTGTTTTCTTACTAAATATCAGATCTGGCTGATTGTGTTATATTGATAGGGTAAATCTTAATTTACCAATGATTCTTTGAAGTTTAAATTTAAACTAGTTTCATTTGCAGGATTTGAAGTTTTCCCTTTTCAAGTAATTAATCTTGGACTTTATTGTGCTTGGCTGAGATAATTTGCAATTAAATTGCTGATCTCCACTCACATTTAAAACTCCATGTCTTACATCAGTGAACTGTTGGTGTTCTATGATAATTTGGGTTGGGCTGTACCATTTTTACAGTCTTCTGTGTTGTTTTGAAATTCAAACTTTATGTTTTTATCACTTATCTTCATTAAACGATGCATTTTAGAAGGCACATTTTGTTATATTATTCAATGTATGCTCAATATGTTAATTACAGGATGCAAGTGAAGCCATCATCTCAACCAATAATTGTGTCTATGCCAATCTGCCACTCTGATGGTCAGTTAAGTTCATTGAAATGTTTAGGTTTTCAATGCAAAAAATGTCTGTAATTATTAAGGTTAATAACATATGTTAATATTCAAATATATATATATATAAACTGCATAGTATTGTGCAAGATCTGAATTTCATGTACTGTTTTGCTCTTGCCAAAAAATAATCAATTGCCATTTTGATTCTCTTTACTCTTTCTTAGATACTGAGTCTGCTCGAGCATCCAGGAGGCAACTAAGAGACGCAATATACACAGTTCTTTCTGATCTGAATGCTCCTGCTGTTTGCGCCATTGATCAGGTTAATTGCTTTGACGTGGATAAACTAATTATAATCATAATTATAAGAAATTCCCAATAAAACATGTGATTTTGGTTCTCAACGTAAGGCACAATGAAAAATGGGTTAAGTTGCTTTGTGCGGTTAAAGTGAATGTTTTATTAGCTTCTTCAGATGTTCTTAACTTTGTAGTAAATAGTTGTCGAGGCATTCACTAATCAAGCTTGCTACAACAGTGTCATATAGATTTACTGTTTTCACATGAGCAATAAAGCATTGCTGCAAATGTACACACTGTAAATTTACTTGAAAAATGCTGATAATGATACCTAACTACCAAGAAGAGAAAGCTTTTTGAATTTATAGAATATTTAAAACTGCGAGAGGTCTTTCCATTTTCCACATAGCATTCACTTTGTTACATCAAATTTGTCAATTAAATGACTAATGCTTTTATTTATAAGCTTTTGATGAATTAGCTTAAGGTTCCATTAGAGTAGTACTAATCCATTGACTCTCATGTGACACTTTTGTGTTAGAACTTTGCTACATATTTCCCATAAATGACCAATACATTGACCAATTGCAATTTAAGACTCTAATCTGCTAGATTATTCATTGAATTAATGATCTAATCCATTGGATAATTCATAATATTAGACTTAAAACTACATTTGAGCTACTTTGCATAGCTTTTTCCTTTTGAGTTAAAATTGGGTCCAATCATAGATGTGGTCATTATTTGAGTGCTTTTGTTGGAGGTTTTTTATTGAAAAATGATGGTTAAGTTGCTATTAGAGTGGTAAAAACTTTGTATCATGCAAAGAAAATCCGGCTGCTATGAACATGAGAAAATCACGTCAGTGCTATGTCCTTTTCTCTTTTTCATTGTTGATCGCCTTTCTCTTGAACTTTGTTGAAGTATCTGATTTGCTTATTAAAACATGAAACGACAGGCAGTATTGGCTTTGTATGCTGCAAAACGTACTTCAGGCATTGTTGTAAACATTGGTTTCCATGCGACTTCAGTTGTCCCAAGTAACTCTCTTCTTTTATTTTGCAGCCTATGCTACTTATTATTTTCTTCTATTTCTTTTGTTTTACTATATGTCATCCTTCATTTCAACCCAAAATTTGCAGTTCATTTTCTTTTAAGCTAGCTGGAAATCAAAGTACATCTGCGCGTGTGTTCATGTGAATCTCACTCATGGCACGTGGGCATGATAGGGTAAACTTTAGTGTCTAACTAATGGAATGAAAAATAATTCTACTAACTGTATTTTGTAATGCTAGTGTCCATGCCCTTGATCTAATTTTTAGAAATTCAGCTTGTTTCTGTCAATGTTGCCAGTGTAATAGGAGTTGGACATTTGTGACTCTTCTTTTTGTTTAATTATGACACTTTATGGTCATTTCAGCTTGTTTGTGATGGAAAATTCAGAATAACCTATGGAGATTTAACAGACATGATTTGAATTATGCAGTTCCTCTGAATTTAACTATTGATAATAATCAAGGTTTACATATGACATTTTTAAGAGGCTTCTTCTAAATACATATTAAAGAACAAATTATGTCAGTATAACTTTTGCAAAATAGCTTGTTTGAACTACTTTTGATGAAATGTAATGTTTCTGAAATTCTGAATTGATTTCCTGAGTAATTGGGTAATTTCTGAAATATCGGAGATAACTCAGGAAAATAGTAAGGAATGCTGGAACTTAAAGCACCCAGGCCTTTAGTTGAAGCTCTAGTGTTTAGATTGTGAGGCCAACAAATAAAGCTGCTTAACATTGTATTTGAATTATCACCTTTAGAATAGTACAGCTTGGAAATATGGTTTGTATCCTAATAAAATATTCGTAAAATGCTTAAAAGATTCTAGAACTCAAATTCAAACTATCAGTTGTTTATGTAACCTACTTGATGTCATAGTAAGAAATTCACTTACAAAGTAATTCTTACGTTAAATAATCCCTGACTTTGAAATAAATAAAGAAAAAATCTAAAATTTTGGCATGTTTCTCAACAGCAGTCTCTACCCTTAAAATTTACCCATTAGATCACTTCATTCAAATTTCGTAGCTGTTTTCTTTTTTTATTTTTGTAATTCCTTTATGAAGGTTTTTGTTTGTTTGTTATATCCTTGAAACTTGTGTTCTTCCTAAAGCAGGACGAACAAAAGATAATATGTAATATTTAAGACCAACAATTTTAATTAGCAAACTATCATGTTTCCCTGCTTCCCTATTCTATTTCCATACTCTGAATGTGGTGACTATCACTATATCACAAACTGAATTCCCCTACATGAATTTTTGTGTATGTGCACAGATTTGTCTAGTTTCTGATACATTCATTCAAATAAGTATGTGAATATATATATATTGGTATCCGCTTATATCTATATATAGATTTGTATATGAAAATGTCATATATGTACTAGGACATGATTTGATGTTTCTTCTGTTTATTGGGTGATGGTAATAACTTGAGAAGTAAGATGATTTGTGGCTTGCATTCTAATAGTAGATTTGTATTAACAGTTCTTCGTGGTAAAGTAATGCGGCAAGTTGGTGTTGAAATTGTGGGGCAAGGTGCTCTAAAAGTCACAGGATTTCTTAGAGAACTGATGCACCAGAGAAACATGGCCTTTGAGTCACTATATACCATTCGAACGCTCAAAGAGGTATTTTTATTTTCCTTTTAAATGCATGTCAAAAAAGTGTGTAATGCTATGTCGAGCTAAATGTAGGCCCAGAATTACTTGTAATTTTTTATTCCAAGTAGCATTATCTTAATATATATATATATATATATTTATATTTATATATTAACATGTTGAAATGCTTGCATAAATATTATCATAGTGCTGCGGAGTAAACTGTTCACTTTATTTTTTGAACTTGCTTCCTATTACTGGTGCAGTGGTGCTTATCTCTTGTTGATTTTTGTTGTATAACAGAAATTGTGCTATGTAGCTGCTAATTATGATACAGAGTTATGCAAAGATACAAAAGCATCATGTGAGGTGGCTGGCGAAGGCTTATTCACTTTATCGAAGGAGCGGTTCCAAGCTACCGAGATACTTTTCCAGCCACATATAGGAGGGGTGTAAGTTCTTTTCTTAAGATAGTATATCACAGGTACCATAGTGCGTCTATTGTACTTTTTGTGCTTTACCCGGAGTATAATATTTTTTGATATAGATATTTGCTTCACCTGTTGTTTCTGTGGGATTGTGGTAAAAAAAATTCTAGATTTAGTTGCATGTGAGGTTGCTACAGTTAATGGTATTTTTGTGATTTGCATCAGGGTAAAATAATCATATACTGAACTATGGAATTATTGCTGAATAATTTTCCTTTTGTTTAGATATCTTAAATTCCTAAACAATTCCCATAAAGTTAACTGCTCAAGTTGAGAGAGCAAGAAAATGATGGAAGGATTATAAAAAATGTGATTTGATTTTGACTAATGGGAATAATATATATATGTTCATTTAATAAATACTCTAAAAGGGATATTGATTACGTGAAAACATCTGTTAACTATTATAATAAGGCTCCTGAAATCATATCTGGCAAAAGGTTAAGGAATAGTTGAAGAGAATAAATTTGTGTAACAGTGTATTCTTTGTTTCCGTGAAGAAATCTGGCTAGCAAAATGTGTCACTACGAACCTATATGCAGTTTCTGAAGAATATTTCAAGAGCCTATAATGTACTAGCTATCTAGTAAACCTGATATGAAAAATGTTTTTGAAGAACATACCAATACTATGTTATTGTGCTGATTCATAAAGTTTTTATTGTTATGGGAATCTCGGATCGTCACAAGAAACTTGATGGTTCGAAGCAGCACATTTTGGTAATCATCAAAAACAAGATAAGATGACAAGTTCAAGCTTTCAACCCACATTCTACATTCATTCAATTATTTATCTGCATTATAAAATTGATTGAATTCCATTCCGTGGGTTGATCTCCAAATATTCATCTCTGTGAAACAGCCAACATAGATGTCCAAGCATGAATTGTTTCATAGAACTATAATTTGTTGAGATGTCCAAGCTTGCATGGTAGATGTCTGTAGGTATATTACAATGTTAAATCATTTGTGCATTGCTTTTTGAAATGTTGTAGGCTTAAGTAGGTCTGTCTCCTTTTTTGCATATTTTGCTTGATGTGTGTCGAGCCTTTTACAAACCTGAAAGCTGCTGTTGAATTTTTTTCCTTAATTCATGTCAATTATTCCCTAGCTGATTTCAGATTCTTCCAATCTGCTTTTAGGTTTGCTTCTCCACAATAATAGCAAAGTTTTCTTATGATGATGCTTAAATATATAGGATCTGAAATATTCATTTTCTTTTAATTTTACTTTTGTTTATAGTCGTGCAATGGGATTGCATCAGGCAGTAGCACTTTGTATAGATCATTGTGCCACAGCAGAAATTGCAATTGATGATGGCTGGTACAAAACTGTGGTTTTGGCAGGAGGAACAGCATGCTTACCCGGACTGCCAGGTATGATGATAATTGGTTTGATTTTTCATCTCTTGAATTATGTGTTCTTGCATTTCGCCATCCACAGATAAATGTTTGCACTGGCACTGGAATGCATGTTTTTGGTGTGCCTTTTTTGGCATGATTCTCTATCCTTTTCCAGGGAGATTGGAGAATGAGGTCCGCAAAATTCTTGAACCCTCAATTTCGGAGGGAATAAAAGTACTTCCTCCTCCATATGGAGCTGATTCTGCTTGGTTCGGTGCAAAGATTGTTAGCAATGTAAGTTTTAACCGTTGGATCCTTGAATTGCTACAAATATTATTACTTCTTTTTGAATATTTTGTGATGGCCTTGGATAAATTTGCTGAATACTTGCTTGCACTAAAATATTGCTGTTCAAACTCAAGCTTGCTTCCTGCATCATTTTTTTTTCTGAAAAAATCCAACCTGCATCATAACCTTTTAAAGCAACTAACATTTAAATTACTATGTAATTACATTGAATTAAGAGGGTGAGCCTCTTAGTGCAATGGTATGTTGTTCCTTTGTGACCGGAAGGTCATGGGCTCCGGTCCCGGAAAAAAATTATTTATTAAAAATAGAGGAAAGATTGCATCTAGTGGATTACTCTCCATCCTTGCAAAGTAGGGTGATTTGGCATGGTCAGCCCTTTTTAAGAAAATACCATCCATGGGAGCTACGTTAGACTTCATGATGGAAAAGATAAACAGATACCTTTGTTTCATTCATTTGCAGCATTTCAATGTGGATGAGTGAACTTGAGAATATCTTGAAAGTCAAAGCAGTCCTGCTACAACAGATCTAATTTCGTTTAGTTCAAGAATTGGCCATATACCATTCATTAAATTGATAATATAGAAAAAGTACAATTGTAATGCTAAAGTGAGTTAAAGGAAGTTGTACCATAGGAAGCAAAACATGTGAACTTTGTGAATAGCTTCTGGAAGTTCTTAAGAGAAATTAGAGATGTGCTTTTGAAATTCTACAACAAAAACTATTAAGCCTTTATCCCACCAGGTGATATCAACTACATGAATCTTTTATTTCTATTGTATTCTATTAAGTAATAAATTCTCATTTATCTTCAAGCATGCAATATCCTTTCTGATAATTTCCTGTAATGTCCTATTTAGTCTTCCTCTTCTTCTTTTTACATAGACAAGATGTAATGACTCAACTCTTCTTATTGGAGCTTTCATCAGCTTACGATTTATATATCCAAACCATTTAAGTGGACTCTCTTTGTGCTTGTTGACAATTAAAGCTACTCCAACCTTCTTGTGGATATATTTATTTCAAATTCTGTCTTTTCATGTATACCCAATCATTAACCTTAATATCCTCACTTCTGCGACACTTATTTTGTTTATATATTTTTATTTTGTAGGTCAGTATTCAGTATCATATAATATCGTTGATGTTACTACTATTCTATAAAATTTACCTTTGAGTCTTAGTGAAGTTTTTCTATCATAAGACACCAAATGTGTTCTCCCATTTTGTCCATCATGCTTGAATTTTGTTGATAGCATCTGTTGATACTGGATTTTGGATAGTGTGTTGATGAGGGGGGAGAGAGAGAGCCTTAAGGACCAACGGTCACGATGTTCAGAATACTGAAACAAAGGGGTCAAGAGACATCCAGAGAAATACAAGGATTTAAGGTGATTCAGGAATAGACTCCCCTACGTCTACCGAAGAGTTACAAAAAGACGACTTCATTAGTGCTCAGAAAGGGGTTTGGTCAAGAGACCACTATAAGAAGAAAACAAAGAATACGAGCATACTATGTTTCCCCTTTCTTCTAAAGCTCTGTCTAGAGGTACTTATAGATTAGCCATAATGGGGTGCGGTGGGTTTTTGGGCCAAAATATTATAAATGTTGGCTCCATGTCAACCAGCCCATATTTGTCAGCCCAAACAAGACCGTAGATAGTGGCGAGGGCATGCGGGCTCTCAGTCGGCACGATTGGCAGGAATCTACACTGAGCATCGTGCTGATGTGGCGGACTCCACTAGACTGAGGCATCGGCTATTATGGGCGAACGAGCATCGTGGACTGATATCGCTGACCTTGACTGTGCGGGTAGTTCGACATGGGGTGTTCGTTAACAGCAATTCAGTAAGTGTCTTTCATTTTTAGTCCATCGCCAAACTTCCCTTGAGCTCTTGCCACGTAAGCTGCCATGTGTACGCTCCAGATGTGATGGCGCGAATCCAGATACGTGCCACCCCACTAGCTTTGATGTGACGTGCATTGATGCGCATCCCTCCCTCTGCAGTCGCCCGTAAGCGGCGGGACTCTTTATAAATCGCCAATGGAATAGACTCCCCTACGTCGCACGGTTCCGCTGGTGGAGAACACCATCACTCTAGAAGACAATGAAGTGCCACCTGTCGAGGAAGCTGGGTAGCCTTGCCTCAGGCTCCTCTTGCTCCTATTGTCAAGATCGTCGGCACGCTGGCACAGGATCGCGTGTCGTCCGCGTCTATTCCGCCGCCTCCAACGACAACAGATGGCCTAACTGTCTCTGCAGCGCCCACCCAGCCAGAGCCTATCTCCGAGGGCTCTACTGCGTAGGTTTTCGCTCGCAACATTTGTTGTCTCGATCAGATCGAAAGGCGCGTCGCAAGTGGGGAGTAAGTGGCAGCACTTGAACAGAAGATCGACGATGCTCTAGCGCTCCTTTGGAGGTTGGAGCCCACGGAAGCGGAGAAGGCGATCGCCGACCTGGAGTCAAAGTGCGCCAGGCAGGAAAGCGATCTGGAGGCGATGGCGGCGCGGATCAAACTACTCGAGAAGGAGAAGGCTGCCCTAGAGACTTCCGTTGAAGAGCTAGTCGAAAAGAACTGTTGTCGAACGGGCTTCGCCCGAGCTGTTCTAGGTGTCCTCTCGGCGCCAGAATTTCAGCTTCCTCCCCCTTAGGGGTTCCCTTCCTTGCTCCTTCTTTCCCTTCTTTTTTTATGTATGAATGATTAGCCTATAAAAAAAAGAAGTTATTCAATGAAATTTTTTCTTTTTCAAATTGTCATTGGTACTTGAATTTTGAATTTTGAATTTCGCGGTGTAACTATTGAGAAAACTGAGGAGACACGTGTGCCTAGTAGGCTCAGATTTTTAGGTTGATAGGATCAAATGGCCAAATTTCATCCTTGGGAAGTGGAACCGTCAGGCGAGGGGCTATAAAAGATCCTGCGGCCGTAGTGGTCCCCACTTCTACTACTACTTTGTGATCGTGATGGCCAAGAAATTGCAGAGTCGGGCAAAGAAGATGTGGGAGGACTTCCGGTATATGGCCGGGAGCTGTGCTGCTTTCCTTCGCATACCTTCGACACGAAGGTGGAGTAGGTTTGGGGAAGAGATCCTAAGGTGGGGCTAGAATTCCCTTCGGCAGAGGCGGTATTCACATCCCCGCCGAAAGGGCAGATGGCTGTTTGCCTCCACCTCTGTGGCGGGCTTTTCCTTCTGTTTTCGTGAACGTCTTCAACCACTTTGGCATCGTCCCTATGTAACTCCCTCCGAATGCTGTCTCTGTGATCTACTGCCTCATCAAGGAGTTGCAGCGCCGAAGGATCCCCTAGGACATAGAGATCTTCAAGGCAATCTTTCGGTGGGAGGCAAACTCCTGCCTATACGGGTGTTTCATCCTGAAGAGGAGGTGCTACTAGGTGTTCAAAGTGAGGGACACCAAGTTCGTTGACTGGTACAAGAAGTTCTTTTTTGTCGAGCCCGAGGAGGTGAGTTTTGTTGTCCCCCGGAGAGTCGGCGAAGCGCGGTTCGTGAGGGAAGGGATTGGCTTCGAAATCCCCTACTTCCGAGCGGTGGACGAGATCCGATAGCACGTCCACGACGCAGAGGACTACTTACGGGAGTTGGAAGATGACATGCGGGTTTACACAAGTAACACTTTTTCAGCCTTTCTTCAATCTTAGCATGGTGCTAATGTTTCTCTTGACAGGTCGCCCACAGCTCGAACTGGTGTTGCTCCGCCTGTGCCAGATCGGGAACAAAAGAGACCCTCATGACAGGGCCAGCCCATCTCAGCTGCCGGTTCAGAGGAGGAGAGCGGCCCCAACAGAGGGGGCTTCTTCGGCTAGGGTCGTGGCTTCCCAAGTGGACGCCCCTGATCTGGCGTATATTGATGATATCCAGGTCAGTGACGGCGTCGAAGAGGAACGTGAGGGCGGCGAGCGTTCCGGGAATACTCGCACTGAGGGAGAGACAGCCTCAGACTAGCAAAGTGTCGAGGGATCCGGGGTGGCTCTTCGGAGTGGGATTCCATGGTACATCCCTGAGCAGGGGCGCCCGGTTCAGTGATCGTACTTAGTGCCAAAAGTGCGGATTTAACAAGGGCGATAACTCTTTTATCTCAGTCTCTTTGGGTTCGACTCATTCTGACGATTCTTGTTTTGCAGCTCTTAGAGGTGCAGGGGGCGCTCGAGGAGGCGATGGCGCAGGAGAGGAGGGCCAGGGAGTTGGAGCTCAGGCTCCTGGAATCAGAGCGCTAGCGCAACCTTGCCGAAAAGCGCATTTGCTCGGCCATGCAGTGCCTCGAAGAGTCCAGCCACCGGGAAGTTAAGCTCTAGCGGCTTTTAGAGGAGGCTCTCGACCAGAACCGCAAGGAGGCCCGCTAAGAGGGAGTCGCTGAATTTCGGCGATCGCTGGAGTTCAAAGCGATTGTCAAGGAGGCACTGGAGAGCTCGGTCAACATGCTTGGTTCGGCTCTCCATGATCGGGGAATAGTGAGGCGTGAAGACCTCGAAGGGCTGGACATCGACAAGTGCATCCGCTCGAAGAGTCACTCGTACAAATGTCCATACTTCAGGATGTTTGCGGAGCAATTAGAGTAAAAGTTCGCTTTCGTGTCATGCCTGAAGGTGCTTGCCCCTTCTACCGAGGCCGAGATGGTGAGAATGGAAGAGGTCGCTGGAGGGAGTCCTGTGCTGGAGGAAGGGTCGGGTGTTCAAGAAGAGGAGACCACGAAGGAACTGCTAGCCGTATCACCTCTTCGTTCACAGGATCCACTGGAGGGCTTCCCTCGTACCCTAGGTGCCGACATCAAAGTAGACTCCCCCTCAGAGACTTTGAGGAGGGCTAGTGAGATGTAATTTTTGCTTTTCTTTCTTTTTTTGTAATTCGGAACAGATGCAAAGAATTTTGTTAATAAAAAAATATTTCTTTGTTATTTGTGCTGTTTTTTCTTTTGGAATAGCAGCTTTGATGTGAATGGATGAATATTTTGAGTTTCTATCGTAGGGAAAAAATTTACTAAGTTAAGATGAAATAGCCTAGGACTTCGAGAAGGGGTGTACCCCTTGACTGTCAGTCGCTTAGGTAGTTAGAATTTGGAGGGCCTAGGACTTTGAGAAGGGGACACCCTTGACTGCCAGTCCCCCAGGTACTAAGTTGGAATTTGAGTGCCTTGGAACTTCGAGAAAGGGACACCCTTGACGGTCAGTCCCCCAGGCACTAAGTTAGAATTTGAGTGGCCTTGGACTTCGAGAAGGGGACACCCTTGACTGCCAGTCCCTCAGGCACTAAGTTAGAATTTGAGTGGCCTTGGACTTCGAGAAGAGGTGTGCCCTATGACTGTCAGTTGCTTAGGCAGTTAGAATTTGGGGGGCCTGACTTCGAGAAGGGGACACCCTTGACTGCCAGTCATCTAGGCACTAAGTTAGAATTTGAGAGATAGCGTTTCGCATTATAACTATGGGATTGCGAAAGGATTACAATGTTTTCATGAATAGAATTTTCTAAGATCATTGCTGCTCCATGTTCTGAGAAGAAGGGTGTTGTCCTGTCTTGCCAGTCTGTAGGTGTTTGGTCCCAGCACGTTGCAGATGATGAAAGGCCCATCCCAATTAGAATCGAGCTTTCCTAACGCCATGTCCCTTCCGGCGGTGGTTTTTAGTTTCAAGACAAGGTCGCCTTCTTGGAGTCGCCTTCTCTCTTGTTGTAGTATTTCGTGATCCGTTGCCTGTGTTCGACTTGCTAGAGTGCCGGCTAATTCTTTGCTCTTTTTGAGAAGGTCAAGCTCTAGCTTTCTGCTGTCGTCATTCTGTTGTTGCCATTCAAGGAGAGCTTGTGGTTCGAAGCTGCTGGCGTCTTCGACACGGGGGGAGTAGGCCTCCAGTTCGATTAGGATCAGTGCTTCCCCGCCGAAAATTAGAGGGTATGACGTTTGACTCGTAGCGGCAGTTGGCATGCAGTTGAGCCCCAAAATTACTACTGGCAGCTCGGCAGCCCAAGATGATACGACCCCTTCGAGTGGTCTCTTAATGGCTTTGAGGAAGTTTTTGTTCGTCGCCTCGGCCTGCCCGTTTAACTGGGTGTGACGAACTGATGCAAATTTGAGATTTATACCGTTTTTGAAGTAGAGATCTCGAATGGCGCGGCTGGTGAAGGTCGTTCCGTTGTCGTAGACCAGGGAGAGGGGAATCCCGAATTTGCAGATGAGTTGTGTCCATATGAACTTTCTCACACCTGTGTCGGTCGACTGCGACATTGCCCTGGCCTCCACCCATTTGGAAAAATAATCCATTGCCAACAGCACGTGCCGCAGATTTCTGCTAGATCTCGGAAAAGGTCCCAAGAAGTCGAGCCCCCACATTGAAAAGGGGCCAAGAGGTTACTAGAGGCTGCAGCTACGCCACTGGTTGCCTTGGGATGTTCGAGTAGGTTTGACATTGGAGGCACCTCCGGCTAAACTCTTTGACGTCCTTGTGGATGCTTGGCCAATAGTATCCTTGGTGCAGGACCTACAGAGCGAGGTTCCATCCGGCAACATGGTTCCCACATTCATCGGAGTGGATCTGTTTGAGGATAGTCTTGGAGTTTTCTTCCAGAATGCATTTTGCTAATGGCCATGAATAGCAGCGCCTGAATAGTTGCCCCTGCAATAAAACATACCTCGCAGCCTTTACCCGGAGTTTTCGGGCCTCGTGTCCGTCGGTCGGAAGTTCCCCTGTCTGAGCAAATCGTAGGATTTCGTCCATCCAGCTTTCGGGGTTGGGACTGACATCGAAAATCTCTTGATCATCATAGGTTGGGGTCAGGATGTCTTTGGTCAGCTCGTCTGTGAGAGAGTTCATTTCACGGGAAATGTGAAGCAGGAGAGCCTGAGCGAAATACTGTAGGAGGCTCTTGTCCAACTACAGATACTTCTTGAGTATCCCATCCTTCGTCTGGTAGGTCCCCCTCAACTGGTTTATCATCAGCTTGGAGTCGTTGTATGTGCCGAGATACTGTGTTCCAAGACCTCTGGCAAACTTAAGTCCGACAATGGGGGCCTCAACTCAGCTTTGTTGTTCGTGACGGGGAACCATATCTTTCGTGATCTTTGGAGTCAGATCCCCCAGGGGCTAGTGAGGATGATGTTGATACCCTAAGTGTCCTCACCAAACGCTTCGTCGACATGGAGGGTCCAGGGCAGCTGGTACTCTGGGGGTTTTAGTTATTCTGTGGTGGCCAATTCGGCGATGAAATCGGCAAGCACCTGGCTCTTCGAGGCTGATCTTGAAAAGAAATCTACGTCGAACTCTGAGTGCTTCACGACCCATTTCTGCAACGTTCTGGAGACTTCGAGAGAGTGGAGCACTCTATGAAGCGGTTTGTCAATCACCACCTTGATGGAGTGTGCCTGGAAGTAGTGGCACAACCTGCGGGCGGCAACTATTAGTGCAAAGGAGAGATTTTCGAGAGGAGGCTACCTCAGCTCCACGCCATGAAAAATGTGGCTGACATAGTGAATATGGCGCTGCCAGCCAGCTTTCTTCGCGGACGAAGACGCCGACATTGAGTTGTCGGTGGTGCTGATATAGAGGAAGAGGTCATTGCCTGGGAGCGGGGCAGAGAGGAGTGGCGGCGAGAGCAGATACCTTTTCAGCGACTCGAAGGTCTGTTGACAGTCATCGTTCTAGGCTACATACTCTCCTTGAAGGACCTTGAAGAATGGGAGGCACCGTTCTCCAGATTTGGATATGAACCTGTTGAGAGCAGTGACCCTTCCGTTCAACTTTTGTATGTCTGCAGTTGTTCGCGGCGAGTCCATCTCAAGAATAGCTTATATCTTTTAGGGATTCGCCTCGATCCCCCTGACCATCACCATGTGTCCTAAGAATTTGCCATATCTTGCTCCGAATATGCTCTTTAATGGATTTATCTTGATGTTGTAGGTACAGCAGGTGTCGAGCGTTTTGTAGAGGTCATTGAGAGTTTCCTTCCCTGTTCTATTTTTGATTAGGGTGTCATTCACGTAAGCTTCTACGTTGCGCCCCTTTTGATCTTTGAAGACGCTATCGACCATCCGCTAATATGTTATCCCTGCATTCTTCAAGCCGAAAGACATGACTTTATAGCAGAAAGTTCCCTGATCTGTAATAAATGAAGTGTGCTTCTCATCTTCTTCTACCATTCGAATTTGGTGGTAGCCGGAGAAGGCGTCCACGAAGCTCATTATCGAGTACCCTGCCGAAGAGTCGACGAGCCTGTCGATCTTCGGCAAGGGATAGAAATTCTTGGGGCAGGCTTTGTTCAGGTAAGTGAAGTCCATGCACATTCGCTATTTTCCTGTGCTCTTCTTTCGACTACGACGTTCGTCAGCGATGTTGGATACACGATCTCCTTGATGAAGCCTGCTGCGAGAACCCTTAATGGCTTGTTTTTTGCCTTTGAAATTTCTTTTCTTTTGCCTAACAGGAATCTGATCGATTTTAAGGCTCAACCTGTGTTCGGCAACGCTCTGGTCCCTAAGCAAAGACATCGAAATACTCAAAAAGTAACGCTGCTAAAGCAGGTTTTTCATTTTCAAGAAAGTCTTTAGAGATTAGTACAGATTTTCCATCAGAGGCATTTACATGGTTATTTTGGTCAGTAGGAGGCGAAGTGTGGTCCTTGGGGTCCAGGTGATCTGTGTGGAGGCGAGAGTTGACCTCGAAACATTTTCTGGCTCCCGCTCTGAACGGTGTGGGGAACTTGACGCACATGTGGAAGGTGGAGGGAACCATACGGAACGCCACCATCGAAGGCCGCCCGAGAATTGCATTGTACCCGGAGGGTGCGTCGATGAGGATGAAGTCAACTTGCTTCATCTCTCGCCCGGGGCCATCTTCGAGGACGACTCGGAGTGATGTGTAGCCAGCAGGTTGATAGACGTCCCTAGAGAAGCTAAATACTATCATGGAAGAAGGGAGGGGCTTGCAATGGCCGACACCTATTTCTTTAAAGGCATGCAGGTAGAGGATGTCGACTGAGCTCCCCGTGTCGACCACAGTTCGGTGGACACAATCACTATGAGGTCGTCGGGGAGGTCACATATAGTGAATGTAATGTCGGGCAGAGTCAGGGGGGCTTCGACGGCGCATATTTAAGGGCGCCTCAGGGCTAGGCAAGTGTAGTCAAAGTCGAAAAGTGACAACACGACCTTCTTTCCACCGACCTTTGATGACGTTTGGGCTGAAGGTGAGGCTGCTGAGGGCTTGTCCTGGGAGAATAGCGCCTGCACCGCTTTTGATGGTAACTCCTCAACTTCTTTGTAGCCGGTGAGGAAGCCTTTCTCTATATATTCATTAACGAGTGCACGAAAAGAGCGGCACTCATACAGGAGGTGGCCATAGCGCTGGTCGAACTTCAGTATTTCATCGGGTCCTCACCCGGTTGGGGCGGATGTCGTTCGCCTAAAATTTTAAATAAATTAGATCGAAGGTAATTGAGAAATTACTAATTCAGATTAGAGCGCAATTTGATTTTCAACAAGTTAGAAATAGGGAACAGGATTAGGGATCTCACAATATTTAACCAACAGTAATTGAAAATTACTCAATAATGAAAGGTCACACAGGCGGGACAAGTTCGAGCAAATCACAAGCGAGTAGAAAAATCCAGATTATTCGATTTTACCAGATTAAAGGTTTTGTTGAAATTCGTACCTAAACCAGAAAACTCAGGGACCAAAATGTAATTCTCTCAAATAGGGTAGTTCGCATCTATCGACGTTAGGGCGCGAACGAGGCAGGCAAAACGAGCGCACAGGAGCGAGCGAGGTGGGCGGCGGCGCGGCGGACGCGAGCGAGGCGGGCGCGGGCTCGGCGGATCCGATGCAAAGGCGGGCGGGGCGGCGGCTTGGAGCAGGCGGGCAGGCGTCTGCCGTGCTTGGCGAAGGAGGGTTGCTCCGAGCGGTTGAGGGCCGGCGGGCGTGCGAGAGGGCTGCGCCGGCGAATCGTGCGCAGGCGCGTGCTGGCGTGCGCGGGAGAGCACGGGGCGGTGCTGTCAGGCGAGGTGCAGTCGCGCAGCCTAGACACAGACGCACGCGAGCGCGCTGCGAAAACGTCGCGCGCACGGGTGGAGCTGGGGCACGCGCAGGCCGTGCTGGAACGTGCACGGTCGGAGAGCAGGTGCATTTGAAGGAACTGTATGAGAAGTCAAGGTGAATGCTGGAGGTGCAAGATGAATGGAACCGAACTCGGAGGGGAGGAGCTGGAGCGAGTGGAGTTTAGGGATTCTCACCCAAGGCGCCAGCCCTTCCCTATCCAGGATATCGATTCATTCCAGAATCAAATAATCCCAAGGGAAACACAAATCAGATTTATTCAGCATTCAAGAAATAAGAGTAACAGGGAGGCGTTTATATAGGCCTCCATACAGACTAACTCAATAAAGAAAAATATATAATATAATAAATTTCTTACACAAACGAGGAAATATTAGATAACATGCCTAAAATTATGATCACCAAAATAGAAACTAATACAAAATAAATGCGAGAAATAAAATCATCCCAAAATGGAATCTCCAATCAATCAGAATGAATAGGAGATTTCCAATCCATCGAGTCAGCGATCCGCAACATCCATCTTTCCCAATCTGTCCTAATAGTCAATCAATTCAAATCGAAGCAGCATGGCTAGATCTCAGCCGTCGACGGTAAACTCTGCCAAGAATGAATCGACGGTCGTTCGTAGTGTCCCCACCAGTTTGCCTTTAGGGCTTTTGCATCCTCCAGATAGATGCGCTTTTCTGCTCGGGCCCTTGCCTCCATGAGTGTCTTTGGCATATCCACGAAGGAGTCATATAGCTCTCCTAGCAGTATGCTGTGGACAAAGATCATAGTTGATCTGTCGTCAGTGGTGTCTTTTATTTTCGCATTTATCTTTGAGAACCGGTCAACATACTCGTGGAGGGACTCATCTGGGCACTGTTTTATCTGCCAAAGCTCATAGATGGTTTGGGAGATGGTCTTCGACGTGTCGAGTCTGGTGCGAAACTGCTCGGTGAATTGCTCGAAGCTCTGTATGGACCTTTGAGGGATTTCATCAAGCCAGTCCAATGCCAGGCCCGTCAGGGTGTTTCTGAACAGACGACACTTGTATGCGTCTGAAATAGGATCTCCTGTTTCCAGGGGGTTCTCGAAGCACTTTACGTGCTGCGCAAGGTCGGTGAGGCCGTCGTAGTCATTGACTTTGGGGGCCTTATAGCTGCGGGGCGCGGGTGTTGCCATTATCGCGGGTGAGAAGATTGTGCTTACTAGAGGAGCTAGAGAGTACAGTTCAGGGCGACTTTCCCCCGCTGCGTGGGTGCTAGCCTCTTCAGGGGGCAGTTCATGGAGTTTCGAACTCGGCGGAGGTGGGATAGAGCCCTCAAGCGGTAGGGCCAGAGGGAGAGGCAGCCTTTACAATTGGAGGAGAGCTGGGAGATTGGCGAGGATAGCGTTCATCGTTTGGGAGAGCGTGACCACCGCACATGTGAGAGCCTGGAGCTAACAATCGCTCGCAGAAGCATCTAGCTTAGGTATGGGTGCCATCTGCTGTTCGACGACAGGGGGATTTTCACCGTGGGCTTCTTTCATGAATGATTGAGGGGGCAGGGTTCGCTCCTGCATGAGAGCCTCGAGGACCAACGGTCACGATGTTCAGAATACTAGAACAAAGGGGTCAAGAGACATCCAGAAAAACACAAGGATTCAAGGTGGTTCAGGGATAGGCTCTCCTACGTCCATCGAAGAGTCACAGAAGAAGGGCTTCATTAGTGCTCAAAAAGGGATTTGATTAAGAGACCAGCACAAGAAAAAAACAAAAGATACGAGCTTATTATGTTCCCCCTTTTTTCTGGAGCTATGTCTAGAGGTACTTATAGATGAGCCATAATGGGGTACAACGCATTTTTGGGCCAAAATATTATAATTGTAGGCTCCATGCCGTCCAGCCCATATTTGTCTGCTCAAAGAAGACTGTAGATAGTGGTGAGGGCATGCAAGCTCTCGATCGGTGCGACTAGCATCGTGTTGACGTGGAGGACTCCACTAGGCTGAGGCAGCGGCGACTGTGGGTGAACGAGCATCGTGATTTGATATCGCTGGCCTTGACTACGCGAGTAGCTCGACATGGGGCGTTCGTTAACGGCAGTTTGGCAAGTGCCTTTCGTCTTTAGTCCGTCGCCAAACTCCCCTTGAGCTCTTGTGACATAAGCTTCCACGTGTACGTTTCAGATGTGATGGCGCGGATTCAAATACATCACCATCTATTTTATCATTATTTTGTATGATTGATCTAAGGTATCTAAATCACTCGCTCTTATTAATAATAACCAGATCACAAATTGCCATCTCACTACTACAAGTACTGTCTTAATCAAATTTGCACTTTATATATTCAATTTTTGATCTACTAAAATAAAAGCCTTTAGACTCTAAGGTATTTCTCCATAATTTGAGTTTTATCTTAGCCCTATCTCTTATCTTATCGATAAAGGGAATATGTACTTTTGAAATTCTAATGAATTATTATATTTAGTTCCAATTTATCGATATTATAATAGTTCCAGTTTATCAATATTATATACAAGCTCTCCAATTCTTTTTTTTGGAAATTCTTTTTTTACGCCATGATATTGTGCTCCAGTCCGTTTCTTTCCAACAGCTAGTTTTACGACCTTATATCTGAGCTGGGTTAAATTCTTCCACATACTTGATGTTTTGAGAAATTATGACAGTACCCTTGAAGTGTTAGCCACTTACAATCAAATCTGAGTTTCTTAAACACAATCAATATAACCACCATCCTGTTTTTTATTGTTCAAAAGAATTGTTGGCTCTTGTGTATAATGTTAAATAATTGGAGGAGGTTGTATGATCTGATACTCTTTAGGAATGTGAATATAAACGTTCAAATAGGATATGTAGTAATTTACTATCATGCAGTTTCATGTCTGTTATACCCACTTGCACTGGCTTAGTGCTCTCTCATTTGAGTGCTCTGTTCTTATAAAATAACATACAAGACTGTTTGATTGGCTCCTGATTCATGCAACTTTCATTTGATTGCATTTTTCTGGAGTTGCTCACAGGTAAGCACCTTCCAGCAGGCATGGTGTTTGAGCAAGAAGCAGTTCCGCCACAAAAGATGGCAGCAATTCTGACTTCATTCAGGGCTCATGGTGATTTGCTTCAATACTTCGAGCTTGTACATGAAGCTGTTTTCTCCTGATGGCAAAAATGGTAAAATCATTCAGTTTCTTGAAATAATGTTTCTTTATTTGGTGAAGAAATTGTTGGCTTATTTCATCTCATCAAGTCCTTCAGAATCTTCAAAATTAATGAAGTGCTAGAGGATATATGCCTTATTGAACTTCTACATAAATGGATCTGAAAGGCATACTTGTAAGAGTTACACCTTTCTGTACATATTTTAATAAGTAATGTTCCTTTGACATAAAAATAAATTCTGTAAGTTAGAGTTTCTAAATGTATATTTTGTTACCTTTATATTTTGCTGATTCCTTAAACATGCATGATAGTATGCTCTGAGATATTGGTGGTTATATTAATGGTAATATACTCATTAACATTAAGTCTTCACTTATTTATCTTATGTTACATGTGCTCAAAGCAAAAATTCAGAAAGAAATAACTTTGTTCTTTTGTTCACGATTTGATATAGTTATGATTGTTGAGGTTAATGACAAATTGAAGAAGGGGGAGGAGGGATGCTTGAAAATTTATGTACGTTAGCTCATGTTTTTAACTATGTCGGAATGGAGGAAGAGATGTGAAAGTTAATCTTAAATATGTGTCCTTATATCTCGCTCACGGAGTGGGAGAGAATGGGAGGGAAGGAGAGAGGGAATCATTGTTATTGACCTATATATTTCTTCATTCTTCGAAACTTGTATTATGACTAACTTTTCGTAAAAAAAAAAAATGAAATGATTGATGGAGAAATGGAGTGCGTGCTACTTCAAACACTGATGCTATTGCTCGAATCTCATGTTTGCTATGATGGAGGATTGGAAGGTTAGAATTTTAATACCCTTCTCACTCACTCCTTTAAAGCCTATGCAAGCTCTTTCAATGAGGAATTGAGTGTTGGAGGGACTAGGGAGGGAGGGTAAGCTTTCAGCTGTTGTGAGAAATGGATGAAAGAAGCCAGAGAATTGTAATTCTATACGTTTGTCCTTTGATATATGCTATAGCTCATGCTTCTGGTTAGGGATGAATGGAAGGTTATTTTAAACTGTTGTGTTGTAGCTCACATTTTTTGTAAGCAACTGGTGAAGGATTTTTTTTTTTTTTTTTTTTGATAAGTTACTGGTGAAGGAATTAGCAGTCATTTAAGGTTGTGTTTGGTAAGGCATGAAGGGAGGAAGGGATTATTAATAATGATCTACCTATGTCCCCTCCTTAAGGTTATATGTTATAGCTCATATAACTTAAGGATGATGGTTACAGCGTATACATATTATGAAGAAGTGAGAGAGAGAGAGAGAGAGAGAGAGAGAGAGAGCACTGTTAATATCTCTCTCCATCTCTCCTTTAAAATTTTTGTGCTGTAATTGATGATGGAAGAAGGAAGTGAAGAAGAGGGGATAGTTTAAATTTATGAGCTGTGTGTCATGTTTTTTGGTTAGAAAGGGAAGGGGAAAGGGAGGCAACAATAACAACAACAATCAAGCCTTAATCCCACTAGATAAGATCAGTTACATAAATTTTTTGTTTTCATTGTGTTGTATCAATTAATAAATTCTTATATAAGTCTAAGTAAGATCACTACTTATAGTTTCTTATCATGTCTTCTTTAGTCTCAATTTTTCTTTTTGTACATGGACAAAATTTAATAACTTAATTTTCTTAAGTAGAGCTTCAATCGGCCTATGATTTATATGTCCAAACTATCTAAATCGACTTTCTCTAAGTTGTCCTCAATTAACGCAACCCCAATTTTCTCGCGAATATACTTATTTCTTATTCTATCATTTCGAATATATTCTCATATTTACCTTAGCATTCTCATTTCTGTAACACTTATTTTATTTATATGTTTCCTTTTTGTAGGCCTATATTTAATATTATATATCATCGCTAATTTTGCTACAGTTTTATAAAATTTATCCTTAAGTCTAGATAAAATTTTTCTATTGCATAACATACCACAAGCATTTCTCCATTTCACCCATGCTGCTTGGATTCTGCTAATAATACCATTATTTATTTCATCATTATGTTTTTATGATTGATCTATCATTTTTGTATAATTGATTCAAAGCATCTAAAGTGCATACTTTTTTTGACAATTTGATCACCAATTATCTTATCATCAATATTAGTGAGGGGAAAAAGGAGAGGGGAAATTTTTTCTTTTAAAAAAAAAAAAAATAAAAAAAATTAATTACTTTTAAAAGAAAAATCTTTTTTGGGTTTCCAATAAACACATTTGGGTTTTTATATTTAAACCTTCCAGACAACTGAAAAAAACAAACCAAAATCCCAAAATAAAAACTACCTCCTTTTCGACTTTAAAAAAATTTGAAACCCCCAAAAATTAATTCGAATTTTAAAAAAGTAACTATAATTTTTATCTCATTTTATTATTTCTTATTTATTAGTTTCGTTTAGACGTATTTTATTTTCCATCCAATTTATTTCCTGTATATTTTATTAATCAATTTTGTTCACAAATATAAACAATTTTTATTAACAAAAAATATACCATAATTCTTTAAAATATATAAAAATAAGATTTCTTTTAAATAATTTTTTAAATTAAAAAATGGAAAAAAATATGGTTTAAAATT